>SRMA01025738.1:0-64560 GCA_007224835.1 Danionella cerebrum
TCTTTCACATAAGTGCGGCTTAAGTTTGTGCTCTACTGTATATATTGACAGTAAGTTATACAGTATACAGAACTCTTTCTGAAAATGATTTTCATTGATCACTTTTAGAGTGCTTAATTGAGAGGCTGTTTGAGTCGACCCTGAGCTGTTGGCCATGCTAGAAAATTCTTTTAGAGATTGCCAGATTACATTTGAAGAATCAGGCCTCCCATGCAAATCAGGCCTCCATTTTGTATGGCTTATGATGCAGGTTTTCATAGCATATGTTCCATTTTGTTATGTGCTTTTGAGGTATGATACAACTACATGATTAACTTCTAAAATTTTAATATAGTTGCTTAAGGGACTATGATCCACAAGGAAAAGACCTAGCACAAAAAATACAATGAGAATAGTTTCAAATTTCATTCTGTGAAACGGACATATGGGGTGTTCCAGACGGTTCCTGGAAAAACAAGCACAGATCATTGAAGATTCTGACTGTCATCTGCAGAAAAACTTTTTAATCGTTTTATAATGGTTCCACAAAGACAAAAGGAATCAGGCCATTTTCCAGCTAATCACACTCAAAAAAGTCTGAAACATCCCAAAGTCAATGGGAGGCAAACGGAGAGATGCGGGACTCACTTGACCAGGCAGGGGATAACTTTGAGGAGCAGTACGTTCAATATCTGCATGTGGGTTCGGACACTGTTCAAATATTCTTCTGGAACAAGTCTCTTGATACAATATCGATGTTGTTTGTCATTGTATTTCAAACCGTTTAATTTAAAAAAACAAAAAAAAACATGTAAATTAATGCCTTGGATTTATAGCGTTCTGGAATATATCGCAGTTCTGGAAAAAAATTCTTAGACTAAATCTTTAAATATTATAATCTGGATTATGCATTTTTATTTATTTTTGCGTTTTTATGACTTTGAGGTGCTTTTATGACTTTTTATTTAAGAGAAGACGAGCTACAGAAAACATATTTTTACACAAATTCATCAAAATTGAGTCATGGCGTTTTGGAAATAATACTATGATGTCCCCTCTAAGTGCCAAAAACTCTTACTGTAACTTAAGTTCCAAATCAACAATTTGGTGTTACCACATGAAGTGAAGCAATAGGACCTCCGTCCACTTCTTGACCACTACTTTTGCATTTCTTTCTGTCGATCATTGCCCTAATCCTGCTCATTTTCACTTCTAAGGTAATGTATAATTTATACTTTTTTTACAGCACATGATTCAAACTTGACTAAAACCACCAAGACCTAATCTAAGAAGTCCCTTATTTAAATAGCTGTTCTTGATTTGTTTTTCTTCACAAAACAAGTGAAATGCCTGACACCGGTTCGAGATCAAACTAATGCTTTCAAATAAATTAATGACATACACAAACATTATTTACAACACAAAATATTGTTTTGACTATAAAATAAGTAATTTTTCCACCACATAAACTTTTCAAATACTTGTTTATTGAATCGCACACGTTCCTTATATCAACTATACACTTCCTACACATCTATCTGAAATTCAGATGCCATGCCTGTGCCAAACAAAACTCATTATGATAATTATGTTTCTCATGCTCTCAGCTTATTAAAATCTTCAAAACAAGACCAATTTATTCATGCAGCAATTTCACACGATACAACCATTTCTTTTCTAAGTAGATGGAAAAGGTAGTGAAAAGTAGCAATTAGCATCTACACAAAATGGGAAGTCATATAGTCATTTAGTTTAGTGAGGGTCAAGATAGATTTACGGTTGTGGACACACAATATGAAACTGATCCTAGATAAGCAAGTGGTTAAAGTAATTTGGAAATAGTATGAACCATTTAGAACCATCCCAATTAATAACATGTACTTGATACTCCATGTTCTCATTAAAATCATAACATTGTTTCTTTCTCTGAGAGAGTGAGCTGGTATTATTTATGCCTTTCTTGAGTATCTGTGTTGAACAAACAGCTATTCTTGAAACTTTCCAAGGATGTATGATGATGAGGCCTCTGGAGTCCCCTTGCACAACGCTCATCATATTTGCCACATATTTATTTATATCAAAACTAGGTCTGAATAATGCCGTCTGGGAAACAGCATGTGGCCTGGATGGCAGAAGCACCATTAGGGTGACAGACACTTACTGCAAATGCTCCATAATAAATATAGACTAAATAAGGATATGTAATCGGCAAAACTGATTTTGAAACCAATAGGTGACTCAATATCTGATAGATGTTTATTGTTCTCAAACAGAACAATGTTTTTGCAATATGTTCATATCTTAGACAATGTCATCATGCACAATTTTAGTTGTGAGCTCTGTAATGAATTAGGTCTGTAATATATGGTGGATACAAAGAATACAATGAGCATCCAAAGTTGGCCTGATTACAATTCTGGAGTAACTTGCCCAACACTGAGTCTGACCCAAAACCTACCTTTATCCTAAAAATATAGACAACAGTTTCAGCCACTGACATGGAAGCAAGCAGGAGTCCGCACATGCTCATGAGTTGTCATTGGAAGGGTCTTGATAACAAACTCTAATAGCAAAGTGTGCTTCCTACACTTTACATCAAGCAACCAAATTTAACATAAAACAAAAAAGACTATTAAACTTCATCCTCTGTATAGATAACAACAAATCAACATTTTACATTAAAACAACTGAAGAGGAGTTCTTTATTATTAAAACTACATTTAATAACGTGCCATTAGCTGCATTTCCATCCACCTATTTTTATCCGCATTTTTGAATATCGAGTGAAAAAAAAAACCCTGTGTGGAAACGTCAAGGTGAGCATAAATTTCAAAAATGCACATTTTACAATTATGCACACAATTGAGTAGGATAAACGTTTCATCCGATAAGAAAAATGCACATAAACTGTGATGGATTCACTGAATAAATCCCAATTAAATGCAATGACAATGCATTTTTTTGTTGAAATTGGTGCATGATGGGTTGGCATTAGTGAACTAGCCAACAAACCGATTTCATTACACAACATGTAAAGTTCAGTTTAGCTTATTTTAAAATTCTTAAAGTCTGTCATGAAAGTGGTTCAGGATTAACTGTCTTGACCGGCCCAGTTCCCATAGAGCAGTCTCCTGCCTCTAAAAGCAAGATGACCAGGCTGCACATATTGTGTTTCATCTACATTTTCTGAAAAGCAAGTAAGTTGTTATATACGAAAAAATATTTTCATAATAGAGCGACTTCACTTTTTATTCTTATATTTGGCACCAGTTAGTGAGCATAAATTTTATTTGCTTCCATACCTCAGTGGCCGATCGATTTACATTCTTCTTCGCTTCTGCCAGCTTCTACTTCAACTGGAATTCTCCACAAGTTCATAGTACTTCATCTACGAGTTGCCAGATTGCATTGGTTGCTATTCATCTATGTTTAACACTAAAGAAAGAAAATTCCTGAAAAAAGGTTCCTAAGAAATTAACATTTACCTGAAAAGAATAAACATTGGAGAATTTACAATAGGAAATGTGGAGAGTTTTGGCTTTAGTTTGGTCTTTTTTAACCAAGTTTATTTAAAAAAAAAACATGGTTTCAAACATGATTTCCCTTTGCTTCCGTTGACTGTTACGACATACGACTCATATTTAGCACTGTTGTATTTTAGCACATAAGCAAATAATCAATGAACACCTGCTAATTAAAATCTGAAATATATGATGGTTGTTACTCATTATTAGTGAGTAACAAATGATAAGGGTTTATTTAAGCTCCATTGGTAGAGGTGTATGTGATTATGGAGTCTATATTGCGGATAAAATGAATATAACATCATAATCCTCATCCATGTAGTCCTTTAGATTGATTCACAGGCGTCTCTGAAGGCCAAACAGCTTCACCAGGAAAGGTGATGTGTGGGTTTAAATCATGGCCCTAGATTCATTATGCATTATTCATCCTCACTCTATTTGAAACTGGAGCTCCATCTTCGTTGGCTTAGGATACCATTTAAAGACGCATGACTTTGTTTGTTTAGATGCGCTTTCATGCTTCCATTGCCCGTTCCATCAATCGTGTAGTTCCTCTGCAGTTTGTGAAATAGAAGGAAAGTGTTTGGCCACTGACGTTATGTTTCCTGTCAGAAATACAGCAAAGCTTGACAACGTATCTGAGTCATTGTTCACTGCAAAACTGACATTAGAGAAATCAGATGCTATACATTAAAATGATTAAATGAACAGCTTTTACACTGTCATGAGTGCCAGGCAGGGAGAGTGGAAGACCTGGCCAACCCGTCTTCCCTAAAACTGTCTGACGTTTTGTTTGATGTTTTTGGTTGATTTCTATCTTCAATGCATATTAATATCATTATAATAAGAGGACTTTGGATCCAAAAAGGGACAAACTTTTTTCACATTTGAAAAGTCATAATCAATTTTCAGAAAAACACAATACCTGTCATTTAATGCAGTCCTGATTTGTCTGTTTTTTTTTTTTACCACATTTAGTTTTTGTAAACAAAATTCCATAAGTAAACCAAGCGCATCGCATAGAAGATGAGATACTGAGGAGGTGGAAAAATGCCAGGTGTCATTTTCACCAAAAGTGCGGCTCACTTGACCGGGCAGCGGATTACTCCGCGGTTCAAAGCAGTGAGTCCAATATCTACGTATGGGTTCTTACACCGTTTAGCCAATCTCTTCTTGAACCACCCACTTGATTCAGTGTCCATGTTATTGTGTTTTTAAAATTTATATTGTTTCATAAATTTCAATTGATGCCTTGGATTTATAGCATTTTGTAGAGAATAAAAAGGCCAGTAGTTATTGCATTTTGGGAAAAATAACTTATTTTAAAATAAATCTTTAAATATCAAAGTCCGAATTTGAAATTTTTAGTTTGCATGACTTTGAGGTCATTTTTGAAAGTTTGGAAAAGAAAAAAATAGATTTTCCTAGAACCACTTTTTTAATTAATCACGGTGGTTTTGTTATAGTCGCATGAACACTCACCCATTTTTATCACTGATGTAGATAGAGAATAATGATAAATCTGTGTTTTTCTATCACATTGTTTCTTTGTAGTTCCCGAAAATGTGGCTTCAGTACACAGCATTTTTTTCCTTCCTTTTATTTTGTTATAGGGCTTTTTTTTTTTTGGTGTAGGGCATATTTAAAATGATTAAGACTGTGATTGTATGAGCCTCCAATATTAAAATTCTGAATCTGTAGTCATGCATTGGGTGTATGATACATGTATATCATGTATCTGTTTTTAGGAATAATTTGAATGTTTAAACAGTATTGATATATGTGACTAAAATTACTGAAAGTTTGAAATTAACAAAAAGAAAACCCCAAAATATCACAGCAAACAGAAATATAAATTTCATTCACTCACTTTAATCGAGGAAAATGATGCTGGATAAGCATGTGGTATTACAAACATTAAAACAATAAAAAAATAAATTGATTAAAACAGGTCGTGAACGATGTGAAACTTAGCTTCAGTAATGTTATTTTTACACCTCTGCCACTGGTAGTGATAAGAATCCACGTCAGATCTCCGGTGGGATTCATTCATGAGGTTTGTCGTTGTGTAAACAGCAGTAAGTCATACAAATTGTCATTTTTGTAGTACGATTTACTCAAAAAGTAGGTTTTGTCAACTGAATGTCCTTTGTACTTACTCCATGTTCTATCATTTGAGGTAGTCAGTTTCCACAAACTTTTTGAGTTCTATGAATATTTTGAATCCTATTGCTTTGGGTGTGAGAACAGGAAGTTACACCACAAACAGGAAGTTACATCACAGCTAGTCTCTATAAGTCAGGGTGTTGGAGGTTTTATTCCCTCTACCCTGCTCCTTGAACCTTGAAAGAGCTGGTTGACTTCTATATCGATAATAACCGTTAACGTTTACCACTGTCTTGGCACTAGAGCAGATAGATTCAGTGTATTGGTAGCTCTGTACTGTAAAGAAGCACCATCCTTCAGAAGATACATTTAACTAAGATTAAATATTACACAAAGCTACCATTAAAAAGAGGATGGTAAACATGGCATCCCGTCTTTGTTTGCCCCTGGTTTCAGTCAATCAAGGTCTTCTAAATATTCTGGTCTACTTTTTCATTACATGACTCCATCCATACATAAGTCCCTTTTTGTTGTGTTCCACTGCAGAATGGCAGCCATGACAACATCCAGTTGGATGTCGAACACTGGTTGTGAATTAGGGAACTCACCTTAAATAAGTAAATCCCTTTGAGTGCCCAAAATGTAAGGAATAGTTAATTTTAGTAATTGCTCACAGTGAACACAGTGCTCAGCTACATGTATATGTCAATGAAAAACGAATGCTTTTTCAATGTTCTGCTATAAATCATTCATTTCCCTGATTCACATCATAACTGCATCAAAACGTTTGTAATGAATTGTTTTTCATGAAATCAAAGAATTGTTATCATTCATTCATTTTAACAGCAATTGAATGGCCAGATTTTCAAAATGGTGATTTTTCTCACGCATCTAGCTCCTGCTGTAGTCGTGTTACTTGCATGTTTCTTAAGAAAAAAACATGAATGACTGCAAAATGGCAGGGTGTTTGTATCATGTTTGAAGGAAACTCTGAAAGAGTACCTCACAGAACAAGTGGAGCGGAACAGGGCTATCGCTAGCGAACACTGATGAGAAATCTCTCTCATTTAACCACCACCGAAACACGCATCACTATTCACATCTGGATGAAATGATTGCCACTTACAATATGATCTGAGTTTTTTGTACTCACCAGGGCTGTAGCTGCAGCTATCAAATATTTCATACTGATCAATTAATCGTAAGAACATGTCATTTTACCATTACAATGCAAGATGTTTAAGCAGCAGTTCGCTTAATTCATGTGGCCACCATTTTAAGAATGAAAGAGACATTATATTATATATATATATACTGCTTTCCTGTGGCTCAGTTGGTAGAGCATTGCGCTAACAATGCAAAGGTTGTGGGTTCAAATCCCAGGGAAAGCAAGAACTGACCGAAAAAAAAATGCTCATTCAAATGTAAGTTGCTTTGGATAAAAGCGTCTGCCAAATGCATAAATGTAAAATATATATATTGTTGTTGTTAAGAAGTAAGGAAACTCAGAGCAGTAACATAGCGATACCGGTACTTCTGCAATAACAGTTTCCGGTAGTCTGGACCTATTTTAGGGTTGTACCATTAATTGATGCTATGTCTGTGTGTCAGCTAAACGCTTGATTGAAACTTCAATCCAGAAAGCGACAGCAAGTGCAATTATGTATATTATACAGCCCTAAACATGTCTTTTTCAAAGCATGGAGTGAAGATAAATTGAAATGTTAGCAAAAATTTAAAATAGAGATTACATAGATATTAAAAAAAGCTGCCATCACGGCTTTAAAAAGAAAAGAAATAAAGAAAAGAAAGATAACAGTGGAATTTTCACATATAGCGCTTTTATTGTGGAATAAATATTGCGGCTCAGCCTCACCAATATTCTGCCTCTAGCGGCCCCTAGGTTATCTGAGGTTGAGACCCCTGGCTAAGATATATAATCATTTATTTTGAAAACTGGGCTGAAAATAATATTAAATCTCATTGTTATATTGAAGGCTAAATCACAGTATAGAAAGTAATGTTAAATATTTTACTTTATTGGTCAGATAATGACTCTGACTACTACACATACCTGAAGGGTCAAATTATGAACTTAAACAAAAGTAAGACATCCTTTTTCTTGATTTTCTTTATAGTGATTCTGGGTTTCTTGCCACTAGAGTCACTCTTTCATTTTTAAAAGAGTGGCTGCGTCAAATATTCAAATTGTTATACTCAATGAAATAAAAGGGCTCAGATGTGAAAGTACCATTCAACTTAGCCATTAATGCAAATCTTTTGCCTCTAAAAATGTAGAAACAAGGGTGAAAAAGATTACAGAAGGCCTTCTGTTTTTGTCATTCTGTCACGTTACGCGGACAGCTTCATTGGGACACACATACGGCAAATCACGTTCACACGTGCAAGCACACACACGCACACAGGCATATGAACACACACACCTACTTCAGTTAACTTAATCTGAAGCAATCCACACTGTATTACATTAGACCAAAAAGTTAGTGTGAAAGCAAACTTTACAATTTGCTCTGATAAATTAATTTTAAATCATTTGGTGGCAATGCTTGATACATTTTTTTTAATGAAACAAATTTTGGTTCATTACAATACAGAGTAATTCCACAACAAACCTGAAATTGTACAAAAAATTTAAATTGAGATTGAACAGTTTTTATGTTTTACATTAAAAATCAAGTGTTGAGACAAAATAATCATAAATCCACCCACAAAGCAAAGACAATGTAAAACAATGTGAAAATTGTTTCAAAAAACAGATGAACCTTTCCTAAACCTTATAAACTGTCCCATGCACTTTTTGTGCCATTGTGAGAAAAACAGAAGCCAAATCACAGGTCTTGTACTTCCAAGGGTTATCCCTTCTTTTCACCACTTGATGGCACAGATTTGGGGACTGTAGAATGAAACTGAAAGACGATTGTGTCACTCTTATAACTCTTGTAATGTTAGTTTAAAACAAAAAATATAAAAACGAATAACCTTTTGAAACCTTCACATTGTATTTGAAATCAAAATTGACCAATAGGCTGGTCCCATCATTCCTACCAAACTCAAAACAGCTGGTGGGATTGGTACATGCACTGGTGCATGCAGAGACTTCTAAGTGTTAAAATGCAGCTATGCAATGTAACAGTGTGTCTGTGTATGGATCTGGTTTTTTTTTTGTTTTTGTTTTTTATATGTAGCTCAAACAGCAAGAGCAGGGCAAACAGCAAACCCTGGGTTGTGTGTTCTATTCCCAAAGCAAGACCTGTCTGAACTTGTATGGGAAACCTGTCAATGCCCTCCAGGGTTTGTACGGCTGGATCATGATGATGATTGTGGTCGCTGAAAACTCAGTGGTGCATGTGATGGTGATACTCCAGAACAGTCTCCTCTTAAAAGAAGCTTGTTGTGGTGGATGCACCGTAGAATGCTGAGAGCTCCTGACTGTAGTGATTCATGGAGCTGATTTTCTCACTCAGGAGGGTGAAAGGGGAAGCCATATGCTGTTTAATGAATCATTCTGAACTGGTTACTTCATGTACTCTCAGAAATGGATGATGGATTCAATTAACAAATTTTTCATCTTGCTTAATGTTTGTCTAAGATGAGTGCCACAATAAATGGAAGTGTCTTATTTAAGTTAATTAGTGTTAAATTGTTTGATATGTGTATTTATTGATATGCAGTTTGTGGATGGGCTCTTCCCTTACAACATTGCAACAAGTGCATAAAGTATGACTGATATTAGCCTGATAATTTTTTACAAAAAACAATCTTTACCATGGTTTATAGAGAAGAGCCATTTTTACTTCAAGCGTACTTGAGAGATTAAGATACACATTTACCTTTTAACACTGAGGCACCTCTATTATTAAAGTGAAGTGGACCAGAGAGCGCCATCTAGATTGGAGTTAGTGGTGAATGCTGCAGCTTTAAGTGTAGCAAAAAACAGGATAATTTTACCCCAATTTGTCTCTTCATTAAATGCTATTGGTGATATAGAAGTTCTTAAATTGTCTTTCAGACCTCCATGAGTTCTTTGAGAAAACATTTTTCAGTCTCTAAACTGTAACCCATAAAACTGGTTTGAGTAGAGTTAATGAACCGTACTTTTAAACAGTATTAGTAAATTGTCAGCAATGCGTGAGACGTGAAAGTGCAATGGTGAAGGGAAACTAAAGTTAGAATACTGAACTCATGGTTACTCCTCCTCTACTACAAACTACTGTCCTATCAATTAAGGCATATTGACCAAAAAGAATCCCTAAAATACAGTTTGAACCTATTATATTTTTTGTACTGATTAATAAAATAAAATGTTACGAGTTTCCACAGATGTTTAAGATACAGTGTGATACTTGTGAATCACCCGGATTCTAACTTTATGTAGCTCTATTAACACTCCATATATGTACTTTATATTATTTTAAGAGGTAAAGCCACCTTTTTATATGTGATTGTTCAAGCTACAACCCCCAAACTTTGATAAGGCAACTGGGCTGACGTGGACTGCTATGTCTTATCAGACTGGTACCAGGTTTCTAAAACTGTAACTCAAACTGAGAATCTCATAGAAACTTCAAACTTCCTACACTTGAGGAGGTTACCAGTCTGTGCAAGACACACCAGTCACTGTGTAAAAGTATTTGAACCCTAGACTCTAGAAGGGGTTACATACAGGGTTTTGGCACTAATACAAGTGTTGGCTATCTAGTTTGAATTATTTTTCTATAATTCAACTTTTAACATACGATGTACTTTATTTGGTTATGTTTATCACATGATTGTACAGCATGTTGGTAAAATTTTTATGGTTTTAAATGTAAATAAAACATCGTAGTCACGTCAAGACAGCAAGCCTTCATTCAACATCATTCAACATAATCAAATGCAACAAATCTCTTGTTAGGCCTAGAAAGTACAACCGAAGAATTGGTCTCGAATTCCGATATACACATTCCTAATTCTTGTTGAAAGCTTCCGCAGAAGAGTCGAAGCAGGCATATGTATCTGGACCTGCCAGTTAAGGTCAGTTAAAGTCAGTTTATTAATGAGGTTCAGAAGGAGCATGCCATATGATTAGCCTTACCAAATGAATGTAGATCCTTTTTAATCAACTGATCTAATCTAATGACAAAGTGTAGCGGCTTATTGCTTACATCCATTTATTAACAATTGAAACCACAATCAACACCATCTCCACACTAAAGTAATCTTAACTAATCTGATTTGTCTACTGGACACTGAGCTCATCCCAGGGCAGCTTGCCTAGTATTCTGACAGCACTTGCCAAAAACACTGGAATAATAGGCTGAGTTCTATGTAAGTGTGTTGCAAATGGGTTGTGACGCTTATCCCAAGCGAAAGTGATCTAGATCCTAATGAAAAGCTCCTTGTCTAAAGCTTCATGAGGCTTATGAAGGTTTAGATGTGGATCTTCATATTGCACTGAGTGACTGAGCTTGATGATGATGTGCACTGTCTGTCAAATACACTCACAATTTATCCTTCTCATTTCCTCTACAGTTTTTATTCACAAAGAGTATATACATCATGAAAAAGTTTTTTTATTTAAGTAATTACCTTTACAAAGGAAACTTGTATAATGTATACAATGCATCATCAAGGAATGAACATTGAACTCATTCTCTTGTCAGATTTACCTTTTCACAAAAGTTTCGTAACCAAGCAACATTACAGCATTATTTTTTATGGAGAAGGCTTTGATGCACTCTCTTGTTTTGTGATGTTGCTCCAATATGTTTGTGTTGCTGTTTTGTAATATATTTTTTCTTAATAAATCCATCCTAAGGCCCACATCATTGTGTATGTATTGCAGTGTGAGCGAATTGGTGAGTAAAAAGGTATGGCCTATCAATAATTCAGAAAGGGAGAGCATATTATAAATAGTGCATGATATGAGAGCGAAAGAGAAAGTTCGAGTCTATGTGTCAGAAAAGAGAGAGAGAAAGAGAAGAGAGGAGAGTAATAGAGAGAGAGCATACTGGGGATATAATGTTTCTCCTATGTCAGTGTTTTTGTTCAAAACACATGGTGTGTGTCATCAGATTAGATAGTGGTGCTTTTTACAGCATTGCGTTAGTTGAATGTATGTTATATTTAGACCAATAATTTTCAAGGTGACTGTGTGCTAAAGATAATGTGCTGTCTAAAAACAAATATAATTCGTTTTCTCCAACATTCCAACATAAGACGCTGCTTGAAAACATAGTGGCTGTGATAACCAAGCTTGAAATTAGTGTGGAATGAATGTTAGTAAAAAGTGTTTTAAAGTGCTTTATCACAAAGAATCTTCTTGACAATGTTATAGAAAGATAACAATACTTTAATATGTATAAATCCAGAGATTGGAATCAGCAGTTAGATACAGATTGTCAGATATTATTATGTTTAATAGATGCTAAAGCTACTGTAAACTCATGATATTGAATGTTCGCTGGTTCAGGGCTTTTAGAAGTGGAAAGCTCAAGCTTTATTTCTATTTAGTGCATAATGATGAATTAAATAGTGCAATATGTCTGACTGGAATTGCCACAGTGTGCTGATTCATCCAATGACAATATTTCTGTGCAAGAGAGGATTTTTTTTTTTATGTGATTCTGTTACTGGATCTTGTTGTTGTACAGAAGAAGGAATATTATGTTGGGGATATTCTTGGAGTTATAAAATGAATAGAAAAAAATGTTTTTTTTTCCACATCTTAAAACCAGCATGTACACATATTTAAGACATGACAATTACTTCCACTTTTTTTGTGTTGTAGGGGGTATTAACAAAGAAAACAAACATGTTTGCTTTTTTGACACATATGTGCTTTGGAACAATAAAAAAATCCTAAAAGTTTTAGAACTCAATATTATATTTATGGCCTCTGTAGTAGTCAGCTCCAGAAAAACAGATAGCAAAAGTGTTAAGGACATGAGAATACAGCACAAAATTTTCTTTTTTGTCCAACAAAAGTCCACAATAAATAGTGAGCAACTGGCAAGGTCTGTGCTTGCAGTATTTGCATAACGATCATCAGAGTGAGGTAAGGATGGCAGAGCAAAGTGTGGATACACTGTCCTTAAAGTTTGATAGTGATGAAGATATTGAGCCAACACCTGCCAAAATGCCTACTGTTCTCCATAAATTTTCATACTGGAAAGATTTTGAAGAATCAAATGGGTCAAAATCACTACATGTTCAAATTCAAGAGAACAGCTCCATGAAACCTGAACTACTAAGTCAACAAAAAGTTTTGCGACGATGGAATTCACATCATTCCCAATTCTCAGCAATCTTGCAAGATATGTTATGCTTGGCTGGGACAAGCAATGGTAGTAGATTGCAGGATCGACAGCAATTCTCTGTGCAATTCCATATTTTCCATTGAAATACACACCTTCAGTGTGGAACTCACACTTCTCAGCTTTGACATAAAGCTAGTTCCCTAAAAGAACACAGTGCGTACATGCTTAATTTGAGTAGGAAGTAGGGAGTAGGACCTGAGTATCATTAAGATAAACAAAAACAAAAATGTTTAGCACATCTGGGAGCAAAGATGGCTGGAGCGTTACAGAGGCAGAATGGAAAAACGTGATATTCAAAGTCCCCAAGGAGTGTATTAAAGGCTGTCTTCCATTCCTCCCCCTCACACCTATAGATAAGATGATAGGCGTTGCATAAATATAATTTGGTGAACACTGGCCCCTTCGTCTACTCATCACTTAAAGGTGAAAGGGACACTTTTTGAAGAACTAATGAAGTTTAAATACTTTGTATGGAGTAATTCACTAAGTTTATATCAATAACCTTATCAAAATAAGAAACATGTGCTTTTTCTCATGCGCCATCCGAAAGGGCCCCTTGAAAGTTGTCAAATGTGGAGCTCGTCAGGGAAAGTGGTTGCAGTTTCTTTATTGTGATCTGGTTTAAACCCGATTATCGGTCATCCTTCTTCTTAAAGGGAAGAACCCCACACTGGCAGGAGACGAAGGCTGAACTATAGTGCCAGTGAAGCAGCATGGTCCTTGCTAAAAAAAAAATCTGAATAAACCTCAGACACACCAGATAAATTGATCCCTTCAGTGGAGGGTTCTGAAAGAGAAGTGACAGAGGAAATAGAAGACAGGAGACAAGAAGAGTAGCCTCATGAAGAGAATTGGTCTCCCACAGTCAACAGCAACCTTGGCACAGGCAAAATCCTCATCCATGAAGATCCCTTCCGCAACCAGTATCCAATAGTGTTGAACACAAAACCACCTTCCACAAAAACACAGAGTGGAATGAAGAGTTTGAAGTTGACAAGTTAGAGGCACTCACCTGCCAACCCCAGCCTACTGGTGAGTGTTGCCTTTCACTGGACAGCTAGAGAAGTAGTGGTAATCGCCAACACAGTATAGCCAAAGCCTATTGCTGATGCGATGGTGCCTCTCCTCGTTGGTTTTAACAGATGCCGAGTGCATTGTTTTCCTGATATATCGTGATATACACAAGCTCATCAACCAGTGGGGAGACTCCAATGCATAGATATCCTCCTTGATCTCTTTCTTAAACCCATTTAAAAAGTATGCACACAGTACCTTTTTGCTCTATCATGAGGAGGCCGCTAGAGTGAGGAATTCAATTGAGAAATCCACCACAGAGCAAGTGCTCTCAAAGAAGTGAATTGTCCAAAACTTTGTTCATCTCCATTGTAAACATGGAGCTGACAACATCCAGCACCAGCCTTGCGGAGTGCCATCTCTTTGGAACGAGTAAGCAACCTCACACTGTGTCAGGTACACATGAAATTGTACTGTAGCAGGGTGGGTTATTGATGCGTGGCTCAGCGGAGTTTGAGTGCGGTGTCATGGCACATGGCACCTGTGCAATAAGGCTCTCTACCATTCTGTGGGCTGTGGACAACTCCTCAGCATTTTACTATTTAAGTGAAATGAAAGGTCGTTAAAAATCCAGACTTGAATTATTATTAAAAAGAATTAGTAAATGCAACTATTTAAAAGTTTGAACCTGTTTTTTTAAACTTCACAAATAAATTGTCATATATTCAGCTTCATAAGTCGCATTTTTTGTGAGAAAAATGGCATAAAGTATACATTTTTTTAAAATGGACAGTTCATTGTTGAGGATAAAAATTTTTTTATGGAAAGTTGAGAGGGACTTTTCAGACCCTTTCGGATGGCGTGTGAGAAAAAGCACATGTTTCTTATTTAGTGTTTTGATAAGGTTATTGATATAAACTTAGTGAATTACTCCATACAAAGTATTTAAACTTCATTAGTTCTTCAAAAAGTGTCCCTTTCACCTTTAAGTGATGAGTAGACCAGTACAACATCCCCAAACAGCTTCTCTCATCCGCAGTGTAGCTTCCTCAGAAGAACTTCACTGGAGTGTGAAATGCTGACAGACAGCTCATAGTGCACAGTGAATATTAATGAGTCTGCTGGAATTTAATCCAAATCCTAGAGATACTGGACCTGGGCTGAGTGTTGGAATCCCCATCATTGAAACCCTGCATCGCTGTGACATCATGTGATGAGCAGTCATAATCCTTCAAATTAATACCCGACGGAGATTTCACACCAATTCACGCCTCATGGACTCGACTCCCTCAGGGGAATCATGACTCTCTTGACATCTGAGATATTTTCAGCCCAAGATTCCATGGAGATTTTCTGGTGGCTGTGTTCCTATAAGTTTTTTGATAGACATGAAAATACTTTTTTGTTTAAAAGGTTTATACTTTGGCTGTCGTCCAATAGGTTTCAAGACCTATTAACATGATTGCCTTTGCTGTCAGCAGCTGCTGCAGTCTGACACTGTATGCATCAGGCCTATAAACACATATGGGTTTGCTGTATGTGCTGTTTGTTGTTTCTATGCTGAACATCTCCTGATTAGATGGCACTTAGGGAGTAAAAGAGACTTCTTGCCCACACTGTTTAGTGGAAAGTTGGAGGTCAGCTCTATAAAGAAGAGGAATGAAAGTCAGCCACAGTAAGACAGAATACATTTGATTGAAAGAGAGGGAGGGAAGTAGAACAGTGAGGTTACAGGGGGTGAGGTCAAAAAGATGCAGGAGTTTAGGTATTTGAGGTCAACAGTCCAGTGTGACGGGGAGTGTGGAAAAGAGGTGAAGAGACGAGTGCAGGCAGGTTGGAGAAAAGTGTCAGGGGTGTTGTGTGACAGAAGAGTGTCAGCAAGAATCAAAGGAAAGGTGTACAGAACAGTAGTGAGACCAGCTATGATGTATGGGTTGGAGACTGTAGCAGTGAGGAAGAGACAAGAGGCAGAGATGGAAGTAGCAGAGATGAGGATGTTGAGGTTCAGTTTAGGAGTGACGAGGATGGACAAGATTAGGAACGAGCACATCAGAGGGACAGCTCAGGTTGGTTGTTTTGGAGACAAAGTCAGAGAGGCCAGGTTGAGATGGTTTGGACATGTGCAGAGGAGGGATAGTGGTTATATTGGTAGAAGGATGTTGGAGATGGAGATGCCAGGCAAGAGGTCAAGAGGAAGACCAAAGACGAGATATATGGATGTGCTGAAAGAGGACATGAAGTTAGTTGGTGAAATAAGTTAGTTCCCCTAAACTGGGAACAGCCAAAAGTAAAAGAAGAAATTTTCAAGGTAAAAGTGAAAAAAAAACATTAATTCATTCATTTTCTTCATCATTCCATTCATTCCTATTCTGTTCACAAGGTCGTGAGGTTCTCCAGGGCACATTGGGCAAAAGGCAGGGTACGCTGATTCACTCCTAAGGGGAATTTGTGTAATTACCCTGATGCATGTTTTCATGGAAACCCATTCATGAACAGGAAGAACATGCAAACTCTTCTTAGGAAGCCACCAATAAACAATCAATAAACATCCTTATTGTCTACAATATTGTCACTAAAAGCAAAGCTGAAAGTGAAGATATTAAAAGTGTTACATGAGTGTAGTGCAAGGATGAGTCATTATCTACATGACAGTGTGTAGATTCTAATTTGCTGCTTTTGATGCCTCAGATCTTTTGCCATGATACAATGGATGTGAGTCTGTGTTTGAATGCATTGTGTGTTATACTTGTCCATGTCATCCATGCAAACCACAGCACTCTCATTTGGCATGGATCAGTTGTTGCCTCGCAGGAGAGCCAACATAGAGCAGATGGCCCCGGGCTCCAACCTATAAGCATGTGAAATATCACATGCTTAATACAACACACAAATAGAATCACAGAGCAGCACATATTTATACACACCTTTGTGTTGTCAGAGAGATTTGTGTCATTTTTTGATTCCCTTTTGTAAGCGAATGGATAAAAACATGCAGCGGTGGGATTGGATGGCCGCTCAGGGCATGGAAACTTGATAAGTGACCTCAGGGAGTCCAACAGGATTATCCGAGCACAGTTGAATAGAATTGTGAACTGTTAAGCATTAGTGCTCTCTCCAGGAATTTCAACTGGAAAGATGTGTGATAACAATGTATTCTGCTTATTTTATATGAGGAAAATGTATCAGTTATAAGTGTTATGAAATGTAAAATAGTGAGTAAGAAAAAACACACGCTTTTGCAGTTATGAACATCAACTTGGAGTAAATGCTGCTTCTGAAATTATGTTTTGCAACTAACAAGTGGACAGAGATCAGTTTCTGTCAGTTTTCAAAATGTCACGGGCTAGAGGGAGGGACTCCGTGTCAGGATTTTATACGCAGGGGTTCACCTTCCGTTTATTCTCAGCATTGGGTGAGTACCTACAGCCGCTCTCTACTAGTCCTGTCAAGTTGAATCTGCTGTGATTCGCCAGTCGTGAGTGCCAGGATCATTGCCCGGTCAACCGCCATCTGGCTGCAATGTCCTCTTTGGCGTGAGGAAAATGCAGCTCCCAGAGGAAAAACCCACACTCACAATTCCAATTTGCATAGGGAACTACATGAGAAATTTTCCCATAGGTTTGTTCAGTGTAGCAGTCACCTCATTAGGGCAATTGAAACTAAGCAAAACAAGGACTAGCCCCTTCGTCTTAATCTGCCCCGTGTGTCTTGAAGATCCCTCAAGTGCCCATGTACGGCATCCTTGTATACTCGGACAGGCCCGCAGGCCATGGTCACATTGTGTCTACCATTCACTGGGGTTGACTGAGACCCAGTGGGGGATGTAGATGGGGTTCGAATCCTGGTGTACCTGGATGACTGGCTGGTTCCAGCCTCATCCTAGCTCTTGTGATTCCTCTCGGACTACCCTATGTGAAATCACTTCAGCTTCAACTCCCAAGTTCCAGGTTTGGTATAGTGTCTAGTAGGGATGTCCTGATCCGAACACGTAACTTCTAGGAAACTTGCGTAGCCCCTCGTTCCCTGAAGAAGTTTTATTGGCAAGGTCGCTATGGTTTCCAGATTATATATATGATATATTGTAAACCATCCCTTCAAGGTTTCTGAGCAGGAAAACGTTTTGATATGCTGTTTTGTGCACCTCTCTCTCTCTCTCTCTCCTTTTCTCTCATTGTTTTTCTGTTGGATGGCTGTGTGTTTGTTGATGTGTTTATTGAATTGGTCAGGACACTTGGCAGAGCAACTGGAGATGCTGTTTAAGTGATCTTAGTGTTTGTCCCCTGGGTCCAAATTTATCTCTGTTCCTTGCAGAGCTGCGAACTGCAGATTAATGGCTTTTTTGATCTTTTAGAGTTTAGCCCGAATATCAAATTTTACTTTTAGCACACATAGTCTCTGTCCAGTGAAAATTAGCCTCCCACTTTTGACTCAGATGTCTTGATTTAACTTATGTACTTTACAAGTTTAAGTTAAGCAGATGCTGACATTAGCTTGTTTTATCAACAAAATGTTTTAGAGAAACAATCGTAAGTTGACTGTGGACCACCATAAAAGTCCTAAAGCAGATGTTTTTGCTAGTTTTTTTTGTTTTGGAAACTGAACAAAATAAACTTTGCTATTTGCATTGACAAATAAATGGTGATTGTGGTTTGGTAAAGGCAAAACAGCAGTCCATCTCTTTGAAACGAATACTTTTGTAGCCTTCATTGTCCTCTACTGTGATTGGATGATTTCTGTACTTGATGCAGCCCTAAACAATATGTCAGTTACATAGCAATGGCAGCCATGTTTGTTTAAAAGGGTGACTTTTAGTGACGACATTTATTGAAAGTTAATTTTATTTGGAAGGTGGATGTATGGAAACTGAATTCTCTCTTTTTGGTGATGTAGGTTTTAGATTTTAAATATTCAACTGAGTGTGGAAAAAAGGGCTTTCATTACAATTCTATCCTCTGAAGTACTCCTATGGACTGCAAATGTATGAATGTGCTTTTGGCCAAAAAGATCTCAGTCCCCCTCTGTGATTAACAGGGCTTGATTCTGCAAGGCAGGCGATAAATTATTGATAGAAGCTTCAGCGAGGCTTGTCCCTAAATCGTTAACATTTAACCAGTTTATCACGGCTCTCGATATGAAACCCTTGATCAAGTCGCCCACTTTCTTTCAGACAGAGGCGGGATGTGTCACTTTGGATTATCCTCTTCTATCGTGTTGGTTCTGGGTTATTCAGGGTATTATGTGCCACTCGGGGTGATGAAGAAGCATATGGATCCAGGGTTTCTCTGAATTGTTTATATTTAGTTTATTCAGAAAATTGACAAAACAGACTGGACGGCAGCTTGTTAAGATGTTTGTTTCTATAATTTGAAAAGAGATTTAGGTGGAACGATGGTGCAGTGGGTTGCACTGTGGCCTTCGACATAGAAGGTTGTCGGTTTGAGGCTCACCGGTGACCTTCCAGGAAGGAGTTTGCATGTTCTCCCTGTGCTTGCGTGGGTTTCCTCCGAGTACTTTTGTTTCCCCCACAATCACAAAAACATACAGTTAGGTTAATGGAATAATCAAGATTCCCCTTATGTGTGAATGTGTGAGGGATTGTTGCCCTGCGATGGTCTGGCAAGTTGTCCACGGTGTACCCTCACCTCTCGCCCAATGTGCGCTGGAGATAGGCACCAGCAGACCCCCATTACCCCAAAAAGAGAATAAACGGGTTGGAAAATGAATGAAAAAAAAGATCATCAGATCATTATACAAATCCCAATCATTTTGACCCCACACTTGAGAAAAGTTACGTTTACTTCGGTTTGCCTTCAAAGCCATTTTTAGATTTCTAAAACAAGTGATTGTGTTGCAGGAAAACATCTGCAAGTGCTGGACCACAAACAAGCATCCAGTAACATTTTTACAGTAGCGTTTTTTCTTGTTTTTTTTTTTTCTAGCTCTTGTATATAGAGTTTATCAGTTCATGACCCCTTTTATTTTTTATAGATTATTCATAAAATGCAATATTACCTAAGCTTGTTATTTTTACTCCTTCTCCCTTTCATTCTCTCTCTCTCTCCCTTCCTCTCTCTGTGGTTTTCCATGTGAGTCTTGTCGGAGGTCAGGAAGCGCTGTTGTATTATGCAGACAGCTCTATTCATCAGACTAATGCTCCACAGGGTCGATGCCCGACTCCGGATAGACCTGTTTTACAGTGATGAATCTGACCGCAGCATTTCCTGTTTGCCCTATGAGTCCTGATTGGCTGACCTTCATTGATGAATTAATCAATCTATTGATTAATTGGACTGTGCACACAGGTGCTGAAGAGGATGTTTACGTATGGATGGGAAACTGTTTTGTCATAAGTTATCATATGTGCTTAATTTGTGCCATAGCAAGCTCGGTACCTTGTAGGTCGGGACGGGAGCTTTTAACACCCACAGGGTCTGATCGTACTCACCAGTCTCTATCCTCTGATGAATACTTTAGTAAACCAATACATTCTATGGAAGTGTTGAACCCTTTTCAGATTTTAGTTTGGTGTCAGTTTAATGCAGCTCACCATAACAAGTCATAACTTGTCTCTAGCAGCTAATACATGGCTATTACAGTGAACCATTAAAACCAAAAATGTGTGATCGGCTAGTTTGTGATTACTTGCTTTGGTGAAAACAGTAATATTAATGGAGACCTGAGATGAACACCTGACTTTTCCATCTGTTTGAGCAGAACTTTGGCTCAGTGGTTTTGAGTCAAATTCCATTTGGGATTTTTTTTGTAATCCCACAAATCAAAGACTTTAAAGAAATCTGGGTGATATGACACTGCCTACTGCCATTGGTCTAATTTGATGCCACCCCAGAGTAGGGCTGCAACAAACGATTATTTTGGTAATCAATTAATCTATCGATTATTAGACCGATTAATCGATTAGTCATCGATTATTTCAATGATTAATCAGCAGCCTTTGAACGATTATTCTGCTTTTTCAACTAGTTAAAATAATGAGTTACAAATATTCTATTTATTCAATAGAAAAAATAAATAATCAGCTGCATTACAGACAAATAGAAAGTTGAATGTGAATATATCTTGACAGCAGCATTAATAATTGTTGGTTTACCACTCGTTTTAGTTCATCGAAAGTAATATCCCAGGGAAATACACAGTTATGAAACTAGATATTTGGAGGGTGATAATCTAATAATTCTTAAAATCTGGCAACATTTCAAAATGTAAGAAACAAATAAAGATAATTTTAGAATCAGCATAAGATAATGAATGGTGTGAGAAAGAAATGCTTTGGTGTGTGTCTTCATTTTATTTCTATTTTTTGACTCTTAAAGCTATTAAAATGAACTTTCCACATTGTGGGACAAGTTTTTTTCCCATAATGTGAATGGATCTATATAGCTTTTTATTTTGCATCAACGATTTTTTACTTTGTTTATCCTTCTTTTTGTGTTAAATGTTAATTATTCCAATGAATACGCAAATTAAATATAAACATCTAAAGTTTGTGTAATGCTGTACATTCATAAATTATTACAATATTCACTGCTGTAAGCAACTTGCTTTAGGTGATTGCATTCTTTTAAACTTTTTAAACAATATTTATAGTTGATATTTATACTCATTGGTTTAGTCTGTGTAATCACGTGATTGAATGCTCGTTTACGCAGAGGGGAGTCGAAAAATGGCACAACACCGGGATGCTTCCTCTTTAAGTGCTCCAACATGTACGTTGTGCTCCCGTGAAAAGCATGTATTGCACACGACAGCATTTTTGGTTAAGTTTAGTAAAACTTTCCCAAGCCTTACTCGTTCGGATTCGTTTGCACTCCATCATAATTCGCGCTGAGTTTTCTTCTACTGCAGTAGCATTCGGGAGGGCTGCATCACACTCTAGCGCTATAGCGCCATAGCGCTCAAATCGCGACACGAGACCCTTACATTAGGTCACATGACATCAAACGACTACTCGTCAACACAAATATTTGTTGACAATGTCGACTAATCGTTTCAGCCCTACCCCGGAGCTCTCCTGGAAGCCGCCATTGAGCGACACACATGCACACATGTGACTTCCTGATAAAGATGGAACCGTCATGGTTTCAGAGCTCCGCCTCGTGTCTAAGTCACACACCCACCTCTCATACGCAACCTGTTATATACAACTTATTTTGTTATAATAATCATCGTCGGCAGCCTAAATGATCTTTCTCACAATGTGATGACAGCAGTAAGTCAGCTCAGTTCTGTGTAACTGTCAATCATAGCTGTCAATTATATGGGGAAATTGAGCAATGACGTAAATTTTGTGGAAATAACTTTTGAAATTCCACTTTTGACTTGTATTGGCCAGAAATCATTCTGCAGTCAGCACAATGGGGGGGCTCATGGCGGTTTGGGTTCACTCCGAAAGGCCATGTGAGACACACTTGCCACAAATCTAAAATACCCTCTAAAAAACAAGCTGTTCTTATATTTCTATCTTTATGATATCACAAACCTTATGATCCCACCCACAACACTGTAGTCTGCTTCATCTCCTGGAATCTAATCTTAATCTTAATCAGACAAAAAAACTCAGAAGATAGATCTAGATTACATCTGATGCCCAGCAAACATTTTACATTAAAGAGATAAAATTGTTAGTGATTTGGTTAAAAACTATTGGTCAGTGGGCAGTGCATTGTACCAATAAATTAGAGCAGTTACTCAAGTGTAAAAACTCCCTTAGGATTCACATGTGCTAAATGGCACACACACACACACACACACACGCACACACACATAAGTGTCAGCCATACATTATCAGCAGCAGTGTCTGGATGTGAGACCTTCTCTGGTTTGTGAATTCGATGCTCTGAGGTACAACCAAGATCTGGCTTCCACACAGCCAATCAGGGAGCATTATGGGTCTAAGGCAATGGTTTCCAAATAGCACTTCCTTCATTACAGAGAACATCTGATGTGGTGTCTGCTGCATCTGTGTGTTATTGAGGTTACACCCTGTCTGTCACTGAGCGTCTGTGTGATTTCATTTTCAACTGACTGATTCACAGCGACAAGAGCTGTAAATAAAGAACACAAATATATGACCCTGCTGTACTTTAGCCTTGAGAGGACTAAAAGGGCCCACTCGCGTTGATGGGAAGGTTACGATTAACATCTCATTTGTCCATTGTGTGCAGCATTGGTGTGTTTACTAAGGCTTTCCTTGGTTCATTAGTAATCATGAATATAGTCTGCCTTTAGTTTAATTGAAATTTATTCATCCTTTATGGTTTATACTGTTGATTCATTATTTATATGATGCTGTTTTCTTTGCATTTACTGTCTGTTTTGTACATTTGTAACGTATTTAACATGAGAAATAAGTAATGAATCATTTTATTTGAATCATAATTTTTTTTCATTGTTTGCTGTGCATAGGTACTTTACCATTTCACATCAGTCTTTTGCACTGTGGGGGGAAACTGGAATGCCTGGAGAGTATTTCCCCCACAGAGAGTTCCACTACAGTATTGTACCATAACACAAAACACTTTACTAATTTCTTCAGCACTTTGAAGTGGCTGGTGGTATAGTGTTTTTATCAACACTTGCGTGTTTACGAATCTTACTAATATATCGTGAGACTAAAATGTCACAATAGCGAAGAGCTACTGGGAGATTTTGTCTGAGATTTTACCACGTGAAAAAGCATGAGAAATAGCAGTATGAAGACTTTTTATGAGAAACTATGAATATTCCAATTTATGGAACGTCGCACTATGAAAAAAAATCCCATTGACTTGAATGGGATCTCATGCAGTGATTCCAGAAACTTTGATCTGCCTTGTTACTTTAGAATATGCTTCCAAGTGTTAGGTAGTTCCCTGAAAACTAAGTGGTACCTCTTCAGTTACTATTTGTTTTGTGGGCGTGCAACATCTTGTTTTTTTGACAATACACAATAATGTATATCACACTAGACCCTGGCTTCCCTAGCTTTACAGCAAGGTTTCACAATTCGTTTTGGTATATAGTATTTTTTTTTTTTCACATTGAATCAGTTCCAGGAAATTGGACTTGTAAGGGTGATTTTTTTAATTTACATTTTGAATGGATATCTTTATGCATATCATATCGTAGACATAATATTGTGATGTCTATCGCATCGAGACCAGTATGTATTGTTACACCCCATTAAAAAATAATTCCACCGCTACCTAACTATGGCATTGTTTGGCCACATATCATCCACCAGTACTACACTAATAAACCGTCAATTTTAAGGTAAAAACCTGGGAGCTGTGGTTTTCAGATCTTTACCATCAAATATACGTAGCACGTTTTTTCACAGTTAAATTTTAAAGTTTGTATTGGAATAATTCACGTTAATTAAATTTTTTTTATAGCTCAGAATTGTCTAATTTAAAGGTTGTTGTTGTAATACTACTGGTAATTTAAAAACAACTGGAACGTTTACGGTAACCTGTAGTTGCCAAAACTTTACAGTCAAAACGGTAGTTATTCATTTTATGGGATTGTACAGTAAATCTTCAATGTAGTCATGGTTACTAAATACTTGTGATCCCACAGTTTTCTCACAAACATTCTCCCAAAACACATTTTAGAATGTTTAAAATCATGGCTTTTCTAATAGAGATATTACAATACTTTGGTAATTTTATGACAATAAAACGTATTTTAATTCAATTTTAACGGTTTAATTTAAGGTAGAACTTATGTTTTATTGTTGTAAATTCTATGGTTATAACATCGTTCATGGAATACAGAGCTAGATGAATGCCAGATATGCCAGACAAATCATAATTGAATGGATCTGAATGATCCTTCTGCAAGCAGCTGCACAATAATGAGTCAAATCTCTGCCCTCTTTTCACAGTGACTGAGCAATTTCCTTTTTTCCAGTACAGAAAACTAAAAATCACCCTTTCAAAATTCATGCTGATTAACCAACAGTGAAAGTTTAGGGGGTGAATGCAAAGAAACGTTTTTTTGTTTCTTTTCTCCAGACTTGATTCAGCTTCTTAATCATGTAGGCTGCTCTGGCCTCTCAGATGGGTGCCTGTATTACCTCATTCACTGCCATCAGTAAAAATGCACAAACATGCAATAAACACGGTAGCCACTAGCTCATGCTATACAAGATGGAGACTGTCCATTACAGAGCTCCGATAGGCATCTCACACTGTCACCGTATTTGATTTCCAGCTCCTCTCTGAAGCCATCACCAGATTTAATTCATATTTATAGTCTCTTCACTGACTCTTTGCCTGATTCAGTATGAAACCACCTGGAGACATCTTTGCAATACTGTAGTAAGACTCGAGAACCCATACCTCAGAATTACTGACTGCTCTCTCGTAAGTCTATTTTCTGTTATGTAACACCCCTCCCTGCTGATAAAACACAGCAGAATGAATTAGCACACGATTCAGAGTCTTTTCTGAGCCGCAGGTCTTTAGTAAAAACTGTAGGATGAGAAAGAGTGTGAGAGGTTTAGCCAGCACTGCATGAACTAACAAATGAACAAGTGAATGCAGTACGGAAAGAAAACGAGTGGTACGTGTGTCTCGGTGCTTTATCTCAGGTGGATGCCAGTGCAAACACAGATGGTTTTTTACTCTCTCTCTCTCTTCCTTTCTCTTCTGGACTTTGAATGGCTGCTCTTGGAGTGCCTTTATGCTGGATGATCTTTCGTTTCCTACTCTGGGTAATCCGACGCAGGCTCAAACTCAGGGCAGCAGGCCCGGAGGATCTGTGTGTGAGTCCCACATGGCCCATTGAAGGAATCCCACAGGATTAACCCACATTTCTCTTGACTTGCCTTGTAAAACAGTGCTCTTTCTCGCACTGGAGCTCACACAAGCATGGATGAGCAATGAATACACGTGCATGTGAGGAGCATTGATAAATGGCTGCTGGAGCTGCTGAGGAAAGGTGTTTCTAGCACACTCGCCTCTGAAGGCCAGAGGAGCACATAGCAACAAAAACCGCGGCTCATGCTTGCTTCGATTTTAGTTCTTTATTTTGATGGTTTCTCATACTTTTATTGGCGTTACAAAGCCAAAAAAAAAACAGTAACTGCATCGTTGATCTACGACTAGTAATAGTATAATTTTTATTTAGAGCATCCTTTCTTACAGCATGTGACTTTTGGGAGAAATGAAACCACTGTAATGGTACTTAGCGCAACCATTTAGGCAGAACAGAAAAACATTCTAAGAAATTTAGTGGATTGTGCTTTGTTGGTTTTAAATTCAAAGATAAATGCTCTTTTTAGATGTACAATACAACACTTGCATTGTATTTCTAAAATTTGTTTCTAAAACTGTTGTCTGACATCTTTTATTACTTCATATGATGACTCATCGATTTTTATTTTTTATTTTTTGGTCAACAGTTGAACATCTATTCCATATTTACCATTAAAGACATGTTGTTCTTGGAATGCCACATACTAACATTATTGTTTTCGTTCTTAGTAGTTTCGTACCACTGAGCCAAAGTTCTGCTCAAACAGATGGAAAAGTCAGGTTTTCATCTTAGGTCTCCATTAATATTAAAGTTTGATCAATATTAGGTGTTACTGCCTTTTGCCTTCAATTCTTACAGGTACACTTGCACAAAGTCAGAGATTTGTAGGATTGATCAGTTTATTATATTAAAAAGCTGCTTATTGCCATCAGTGTCACACATAAGTCGAAATATGAGGCACAATATTGGCAAATTCTGCTACAAAGGTGAGGTTGAGAAAGTCTCAAAACACAAGTTATCAACAAGGTCTTTCCAAGACAAAGATTTCAAAGCAGACGGCTTTTTAAGATGTGCTGTATGCTGAGGATGGTAGATGTAGTAGATGCAAAGCAAATCAAGCTAATTACCCTTTGAAAATGGAAGCTGTGCAATCATCTTAGAAATGGCAGAAACCAGTGGAACATAGCTCTATCCATCTACCGTCTAGAAAAAACTGGCCAGAAGTGCTCTTCATGAAAAAGTTTAAGCCAAAACATACCTCTGATGTGAATGAGACCCGGCAACTGAAATATTTTCAAAAACAGAACTTAAGAGCAGAAAAATAGACTACAGTTTGTATATGGAATCCTTAGAAGTCTCTGTACGGTGCATGTGCCAATCACAGCGGCTGTTTTGAAATAAGTAGGAATGACGTGACCCACCTATTGTTTAATTTTGATTTCAAAATTTTAGGTATTTTAAACGAACATTACAGGGGTTATGTCACATTATTTGCAATGTAATTCAAATTAAAATGTGAGAAAATGTGTGATCGTCTATCAGTTTTTAACAGACCCCAAATTGGTGTGATCAGTGGTGAAAAGAAGGGAAAACCCTTGGAAGTACAATAACTGTGATATGGCTTTTTAAAAGTTCTGACACAAATACAGCACAATGGCACAAAATGTGATTGAAACAGAGTAAAAGTTTTAGAAGAGGTTCGTCTGTTTTTTTGTTGTTGCAATTTTCACATTGTTTTGACCTTGTCTGCTTTTTTGAGGGATATTTTGTGAACACTTTTGATTTCTGTTATAAATCATACAAAAACGGTTTGTTCTCATTTTCTTAGATTTTTGGAGTAGAAAAATGACAAAATTTACTATTCAAAACTGTATTTTTTTGTACAATTGTAGGTTTGTTGTGGAACTACTGTGTAATGTAATCAAAATATTTGTAAAATATATAAATATTTCCTGGGGTTGTGCTAAAAAAATGTTAAAAGGCTTCAGACTTCTACGGGTTAAAAGACATTTTAAACAAAACAAGCTGACTTTTGCTAATCAAATGGTGAATAAGCTACTTTGCAATCAACATTTCAATAAAGAAAAAATTTAAAGAAAGAAGAACACATTAAAATTGTAATTAATTATGCAAATAAAAAATGAAAAAAAGGCAACATATATATTCATAGGACACCATCAAAAATTTCAGATTGGCGAATACTGGAAGTTCAGAGATTTCAATAGAACAGTAAATTATTAAAAATTAGTTATTATTAAATTATTAATTAATTAATTAATAATTATTAAACAAGGGAGGAGATTTTTTAAAGCTTTTATTTGGTTTGTTCATTAAAGGAGACCTGGATGATGAAATATCCATCTGTTTTCTTTACAGGTGTAATCCAGGTTAGGGTTCTGTTCACATTGCACAAACCTCGGGTACTCCCTGCATAGGTCACTAGTCCATTTCAGGGCCGCGTTCACTCTCTGTAAGATTCATTCAAGTCGCCTGTAACCAAGTCACCATTCAAGTCAGACTGTACTCAGAAATACTCCAGGGAAACTCACAGAAGTGCAGGAAGAGCACTTTTAAAAGAGCCATTTTTAATTAATCTATTTTTATATCCCATATCACCCATCTTTTGGAACAGGACAAGGATGGCCCTCACACACATTCCCCACACATTGGGGAGTTTGTGTGGGTGTGTCTTGGCTGATAATGAGTCCTGACATTTCCTGTCCCAGCATGAGAGCCAGTGCCCAGTGTGATGTCGGTGGGAGGCAAGAGTCCTGCTGCAGCATGGAGACACATGTGGCTGTTCATGAGGATTGAGTGCGTGTGTGTGTGTGTGTGTGTGTGTGTGTGTGTGGCTAGTGAAGAAGAGCATGTGGACACACCTGCGGCCCCCAGGGGAGGAGTTCAAACAAGCTGCGCTCTACTTCCCTCCGCAGGAGAAACAGGGGAATGCCTTTAGAATTGTAAATTCAAAAGCAATACAAAATGACATATAGCATATAGATGATAGATATATATGTATATGACCAGAAAAAGGATTCTAAAATATCCTTCATCTCTCCGTTAGATTAAGGTCACTTTCATAAAGATTATGTTTGAAGTGGACCATTTTATGTGTTGGATAATATATACATATATATGATCCATTGATCAGTGAGTCAATGTGTGTATTTCACTGGTAAAGTGGTATGTTGAATCCAGTATTAAGTTTCACACTTTTACAAAACATGTAAAAAACTTAAACTCCTGGAGTTTACAAAGTCATAAACTCCTGAAAATCTGATCTAAATATTAATGTAGTAAAATGCATCTGTATATAATTTATTTATTGTCATTAAAATTCTACATTTTTATAATAAAGATTTAGATTATTTAATAATTACATTTTATTTTATTTAGATTATTTTGTAATCTAAATCTGGCAAAACTATGTGTCAATTCTGCAAGCGAAGTAGTTGTAACAATCACATAATGAACCATGCTGTAGGAGAAGTGACATCACATGGTCTGAGCATTGTTCCTGTGAATGGTCATGCGAACACACACATGCTCGGACTGAAGGGCAGGTATGCGTGTGTGCGTGTGTGTGTGTGCGTGTGTGGTCAGAGGGTGAGTCAGCACAGCTTCTAGTGTCGATCAATCCACCTGATGCTTTTCTTTACGGTAGCCCGCCGAGAACGAGACGTCTCTGATTGTTCTATTTAAAAACTCATAGTTTCATATGAACTCAAAAACAGATGTGATTAAATCAAAACTTATTCACACAATCACATTAAATGTACTATGATTATGTGTGGAGTACAAAGTGCCAAAATTAAATAAAAAAAATACACCATTTAATATTGGAACTTAATGAATACATGTGTTTATTAATTGTGCCAATTATTAAATACATACACATTATTATAAATAATGAGGGAGGGGGGGTAGTTTGCGTATGGTAATATGCACTACGACCAGTCTCTATTTAGGATATGTTCTAGCAAGAATTGCCAAAAGTACAGATCAATAGAGGCAAAGTAAATACTGTATTATTCGCCGTATAAGACGCGAAAAATTTTAAATGAGGAAGATCTAGAAAAAAAGATTCTGAACCAAACACTGTAGTAAAATATTTTATATCAACTGTGTAAAAGTTAACAGCAGTTTAAAGAACAATTATATGCCAGACATGAACAGTCGGTAACAAAAAAAGGCAGTAATGTTTCATACCTGCTCCTTACGATCCGCGCTATGGTAGGATGACGAGCAGAGATGGGCGATGACGTCAGCGCGCACCGACGGCTCCGGAGTGTGATGGGAATTTTCCTATATAATACTACCATCTATTGGTCATTTAGAGAAATGTAATTTGAGAAACTTTTAATCATACTTCAGTCCCGCCCTTCTTCTGGCGCTTGAGAGGCTCGAGGTTCTTCTTCCAATGCGGATAACACGTGTGTAGGAAATGCGTGAGACTACTAAATCTTTACAATAAATAGCCGCATTTGCTGTGTTCTCTCTCAAACGGTCTCCAGTGTTTATTATCAATTGAGAAGGTATATTTTTACCATAACAGGAGCTAGGCCGAAGCCGCGGCCTCTCTTACGCCTCTCCTACGGCCGTGACCGCCCTCTGCTCCGCGGCGCTCTGCATTCGCCGTATAAGACGCACCAACTTTTCCCCCTCAGTTTTGGGGAAGAAAAAGTGCGTCTTATACGACGAAAAATATGGTAATGAAAACCACATTATAAAGTGTAATGACCCCCAGGTGGCACTATGACTGAGTCTGAATATTTTTCTGCAATTTTTTTGGCCAACATTCTTGACACATGTGTGAAAGTTACTAAAAAGCAGCATCTTATCAATTTTAAATGTTGTGTTTCCTGTAGACACCTGGTGGCGCTGTAACTGAGAGTGTGCCCTGTAAATGTGCTCAGACATAAGCTGTTAACAAAGTTAGTAAATGTGACGATTTATTGTTTTGCACTCCATACTTTCCATAATATTTTGATGATTTTCCTCCTTGGACATTTCTGCCAAAATCAGCCAATACCAATACCACTACTAACTCACAAAACATAACCAAAGTCAAAGATCTTTAAACAATTTGAAACTATAGACCAATGTAAAATTATTGTGCATGTGTCTTTTACTTATGAATCTAAATGAAGAAAATGGTCTATTCCATAATAATTAGACCTAGAGTTCAGATTATTTCAAAAAGCCTTTCAAGATGCATTGCAATATCATCAGATCCCGCTAATTCACAGTAATAATGATGATGATACGTTCAAAAATTGTACATGATAACGTCTCAGATGTTATAGTAAATTCAGCTCTCTTTAATTTGTCTAAAGATTGTGGTTTTAATCAATGTTTGGATGTATGCAGTACAAAGTAAGCAGAACTGCAATCGTCAGGAGATTATGTAAGACACAGCCTTATATAAATTTTACATTCACAGAGATAACTCAATTTGCTGGACTGCAGATGGCCCAGTTAGTCTGGAATAAATGAACAAATGAATGCTTTTGGACAAAAATGGTAAAATGTCTGGGATTCAAATCCATAAGCAAAAGTGAAAATAATATGATAATCAATAAAATAACATAAAATCACCTTTTACCATTTATTATAATATTTAATAAATAAAATGAATAAATCTGTAAGTCTCTGTTTAAGAACTATTTAAATGCTTTTTGAAAAGCCATCTCAGTTTATTGTTTAAATTTTTAAATGTAGGAATTTTGAACATTGTTTTTAACAAATTGTGATGTAAAACGTTTTTTTGCCTTTAACATTTACATGAGAAATTAGCCATTAAAAAGATTAATATTTGTGGGATAGGAAAAACAACCTGATTTCCTAGCACCTAAAAATACCGCTCAGTAGAATGAAGTTATTGGGTTTATATAAATAAATCACATCTTGCTTTAAAAAGCCTCGAGGCCAAAATTCCCATCCTCTGCAGAAATGGATTGACATGTTTTCCCCAGTAACAGCATAGGGGTCATGCTTTTTGGTATCACTCTGAAGTGATTGACAAGCCACACTATTTGTGAAGCATTTGCTGCTAATATAAAATGTTCCCCATAGACATTTCTCTTACACATTTTCACCTCATCCAATGTGGCCTTCCTGGGCTAGGTTTTAAGCTGTGTATTGTAAAGTTGCTTATTAGAACACATGCTGTACATTAATGAAATATCTTCAATTCACTGTTGATCAAAGCAAGCTAAATGTTTGAGTCTGCACCTGAAGATCCCTTTAAGGGAGAGCACAAATCTGATGCACAAACAAGAACACAGCAATGCAATTAGCTAATGCAGCTCCTGTGGATCGACTAAATGATGTTCTCAAACATTTTTGTTGCAAACACTTATGCAGTTTGGAAAATGTCAGAAATATTTCTGTTTAATTCATTTAAACATACAGTGGTACCTCGAGATACGGAATTAATCCGTTCCAGGTTTGCGTTCAAATCTCAAAGCAAGTTTTACTTGTAAAACGCATAATCCGTGCAATGGCTCTATAATAACAGTATAAGTTGAATAAAAAATGTAAAACCAGAGAAAAATCAAGTAACTTTTCTCCAATCCTTAAATCTTCACACATTTTTAATGTAATAAATGTTAATAAAACAGAATAAAACACAAGCAAAATATGTAATTTGTACACAAATGTGAAAACTTACCTTTAGTGAAGCGATGTGTTGGAGGAGGTGGAACGGATGGCAGAAAACATTACGGCACTACTTATGAAAGTTAGCTTTCTCAAGATATTTCATGAATTTCTAACACAAGCACAAGCGCAGACAGATGGAGAGAGCGTTTCTCTAAGTTGTGCAACAGAACAGCACTTTCCACGTTATAAACGGTATTTCTTTTACGGCACCTTCACTCTAACATTTGTTATAGCACATTATTTGTAATCTATACATGTTTCACTCGATTTAAAAATGATTTAAAGTGTTTTAGCACTTTCTGCAATGGGAGAATGGAGCGTCGGGACACGGAAGCACAGCGCAAAGTCAGACTTAACAAGTGGATAATTGAGCAGAACACATTTTTTATGTGTCTCGACGCAAAATATTTCCTGCGAGACCTTTCTCGACCTATCTCGAACATTTCGTAACTAGAAGCATTCGTGTCTCGAAGTACCACTATTTTTTAATGCCTAAAACTGGATTACCCAATAGAAGTCTGTGGCCTTTTGAGCATTTTTTTACTACTTTAATATTTGCTCTAACAAATTACTTTTAAAACTGTTTTTGTGTGTTTATGTGGAAAAGCTTTACATATTTTTTAGTAGAACCCAAGCTTCTTTTTTAACCAACATCTTTTCTTTACATTACCAATGTATCAACTTTACATGTACAACAAACCTGGAATTGTACAAAAAATACAATTTGAGTATATATATTTTTTATTTCTTAATATTATTATTAGTAGTAGTATTTTTTTATTTTTTTGCAAAAAAAAATTGGGACAAATAGTTTTGGTTTTATAACACAAATTAAAAGTTTTGAAACAAAATAAAAATTCATGAATCCCCCAAAAAAGCAAAGACATGGTCAAAACAATTTAAAAAATAAAATACAATAGGCAAACCTCTCTAACCCGTATACACTGGTCCAAGCACTTTTTGTGCCATTGTTCTTTTTTTTGTGCAAGATCTTTGAAAAACATAAGCCATATCACAAATATAATACTTCCAAGAGTTATCCCTTCTTTTCACCACTAGATGGCACTGATGGCATCGATTTGGAGGCTGTAAAATGAAACTGAAAGACGATCACATATTTTCTCACATTTTTACCTGAATTACCTCAAGTATGTGTCATAACTCTTGTAATGTTCGTTTGAATCCAAAAATACTAAAACTAATAACGCTTTTGAAACCTGCACATTGTATTTGAAATCAAAATGGGTGGGTCACCTCATCCCTACCTTATTGAAAACTTGCATGCAGATATTTCTAAGGGTTAATACTGGATGTGGTCTGTCCATTTTAACTACACTGTAATGTACGCTATGAATTTTTCCGTGATTAGCACAGCTCTTTTAATGTTAAAAGACAGGAGAAATGATTTGCAAATCAAAGGCATGTCTAACGGTTGTGCATCTTTTTTGGTAGTTTCCTTGGTTTTCAAAAAGCACACGATTACATTATTCAGAATGTTTCAGTTGGTGTGTTTTATTACTTCACAGAACAGCTTTTGTCAAAACTGACTTTGACAGGGCCCTTCAATCTAAGGTGCCATAAGCGTTGTGTTTCATGCTGTAGAGTTTTAGATATGGTAGAAATCAACCTTTTTTCTGAATGCAACCAGACCATTGCACAGATCATTTGTTACAAATGGGAATTCAGTTGCATTTTTTCTTGGGCTTTCTTCTCTTGCACACACTGCATTACCTCTGTGTTGTTCGTTATACTAAAAGCACACCTCACAAATGAATAAACATGCACAGTGTCCATCTCGCTTCAGCACAGAATATAAAAGCGAATGGCACAGATGGCAGAGCATTTTGTGAGCTTTGCACAAGCATTGAGTGAACACAGCACCTGTTTATATTTAGCTTCAGTGCCGTGGGGAGGGAGTCAAAAAGAAAAGGTATCTGTCTCGGATGGGAAAATATTTCTTCTCTGAATTGTCTTGCAAGAATTCTTCCTGACCTGCTCCAGCAGCCAAGCAAAGCTCTGTATGGATACTTTGACAGAACTGTGTTGAAAGCATATTGGTTAACAGACAACACCACTTGATGTAATAAGTAGCGTTTTACAATATAAAATGATTAAAGAGTATCTATAGTGAGGGTTTAATGATACCCTCTGCTCATGATACAATGCATATCTCAATATTATGCCCATGATACGAAATGCATCATGATATCTTACACAAATATGTTTAACCCTAAAATCTTTTAAACTACTGCAAATATTTATATTATGAATAAAATAAAATGCCAAAAGTTTTGGCCATTTAATATTATCAATTCCACAAAGGGGCAGCACCAATGGTTGTCTTTTACTTTAAGTGATGGAGAAGTTTCAGAAGTAACAAGAGGCAGCATCACTCTAAGAAGCAAACGCACTTCAGCCCAGTTGCTCCATGCGTATTGTGACCATTTTGGATTATGATATATTGTGCCACGATATATTGATACACTGCTAATCTATAATAATACTATATGTTCAACATTTAAGGCTTGACTCTTTTGGATCTATATTCTGTAGCGAAAAAATAAATCTAAGGGCTCTCACACCTCAGGCACCATGGCCTTTTTAGAGGTTTTTGCAAAATAACTGACTTCCTGTCAGTTTTGAAAACTCGCTCTGATTCATATTTTTGTAGGACTTGGTCCCTCACGTGAGCGTTCCAATTTTCAAACATGTTCTTCTAACACAGTTTGAAAGAGCAGTATAAAACTGCAGAGAATGCGATATTCAATGTTGCCACTAGGTGGCACTGTAACTCACACTTCAGGTTGCTTTATAGATATGTTAGGACTCTTAACACGAACAGCAAGTTTGAACCCCACCGGACATTGCATGGGTGAGTTATGAACAACTTCCTGTTTATGGCAAATTTGGACTTTCGATGGATGCCACATGCACATAGTGGCATGGTGACGCAGTGGGTAGCACTGTGCCCTTCCAGTTTGAAGGTTGCCAGTTCGGTGCTCGCCGGTGACCCTCCTGATTGTTCTTCCCATGCTTGCATGGGTTTCCTCCGGGTACTCCAGTTTCCCCCACAATCCCAAAAATATGCTGTTAGGTTAATTGAATAATCTAAATTCCCCTTAGGTGTTAATGTGTGAGTGCAATTGATTGGCGCCCTTTCCAGAGTGTACCTGGGTGAAGATTTGGAAATATAATTGAAAATGTGGGTTGGAAAATTAATGAATGCCTTCAGATAAGACTAATGAAATTTGTAGATGAACAGATAAACTCTTTTGAGGGAGGTTTTTAAAGTATGATGTAAGCAAAAGTGGCCCTTTTTAAAAAAAGGCAACTCCCTTACAATTTTGGAAACGTGACTGTTCATATTTAAGTACCCTACACCTGTGTGCATCATTCACGCACGACAAACTGAGAATGCACATAAACTGAAATGTGTCAGGTGGCGCTATAGTGCCATTTTTCCACACCTAGTTTTCGAACCACAATCAGATTTTGTGGATTTTCACCAGTTCTGATGTATACCTTTTCGAGCATGTATAGGGCCTCAAAAATGCAGAAAGCTGTGTAACGATAATACTCTGAGCAAAAACAAAAAGGTTCTAAGCACCTTTGGTGCTCGAGCCCTATGTATAAATTTAAAATGGAATCTCTTTGCTCATTATATACTGAAATTGAACTCATTCATGATAAGCTATTCAAAAAGTGCTAACTCCAGTTCTGGAGAATGGCTCAATGCTTTCCAAACTGTTAGTGTTATTCAAAAATACATATAGGAAATTTGTTTTGCACATCACTTCAAACAAAACTCTGACGTGAAATTTTGTGGCATTTGTGTATGAATCTGAGATGTATGGACAGTTGAATCAGTGTACAGTAGATCAGAAGGAGAATCCCATGGGGTGGACAGTGCTCTGATATATAACCCTGTGTAAATAAAGATTGTCAGAGAATAGAAACAAAGGTTTTATAGCATAAATAACACAGCCATACCAACAATTCCTTTCCTTTTTATGATAATGCACAGGTTTCAAACAATATTGTATCTTCCAAGTATTACTATTTTAGTATTTACTAAATCATTAAAATGAAATGCTGTATTATTTTATATCCAAATATAGAACAACCTCCTTTCAGTGGAATCAGCAGTAGTTGCTGTTGGGTCTTTTTTTATTTAGCTCTGGTGTCTTAGTAGACTCATCAGAACGTACATTATTGTGTGTTAAACACATTTTCTTTAAAGAGAGTCAGCAAGGCCTTTAAAAAAAAGGTCATAGTCTTGGCCAGAACCCAATTATGTTTGCTTGCTCAGCTTGACCAAATCACCTTTGAATTACAATACCAGTGTGGCATATACAAAAAGGTTGGGAGTGAATGCTGTTGAGGAAAAGCATGCAATAAATTGCGTGTAGTTTGAGCACTGACACATCACCGTGTCAAAATAGTTTCATGCCATTAATTTGTTGTCTCCTTTTTTATTTTCAGAAGAAAGAATGGCTTTGTTTGACATGTCAGACCCAGAGAGCAATGTCTGGGAGTTTAGGAGATATTGCTCCTCCTGTGCCACCCTCCATTGGCTCTCCTCGTCTACCAGGCCCAGCCAATCAGCAACATCAGACTCCGCACAGTCAGCAAGCAACACTGAGACCAACTGGCTCCCAGCAGCAAAAAGCACCTGGTGCCCAAGTAAGTGGACCCACCTCAATGGTAAAACCAGGGGCACCACAATCCAAGGTTCCCTCTCAACAATTACCTGCATCTAAGTCTGAGATTAAAAAACAAGTTCAAGGAAATAACAAGAAACAAGCTATTTCCAAAACAGAGAAAGAGGGGGACATCAAAGCACCGTCAAAAAAAGGGACAACGAATAAAAAAGATGAGAAGAAAAATAATGGCATACAGAGCTCTAAACAAGACGACGTGAGTGGCCCTCTGTGTCCTCATCACCACTGTATTTGTCTCTCATGTCAGATCACTTAACATTCTATCGTGGGAATGTTATGTCCAACAATTTCACCAACTTCATCTGTTCTGAAAACTAAATTTACGTTCATTATGGTAATTTAGTTACCAAGAACTAACATGACACATGGTACCATTTGTTAGTAAATGCATTCCATTTTACACCTTTGATTATGAGGATTCTGATTTAACCTCATTCCCTTCAGGGTTTGCATGCTTGTCAGTGTGCCATTTGCTTGTTTTCTGTAATGAAATCATGTTGTATATTTTAAGTTATTATGCAGTGCTAATGTGCTTTTTCTGTTTTTACAGGATTCCAACAAGTCTAGCATGCAAAGTCTAAGTGATACAGGCTACTCGTCAGATGGCATATCCAGCTCACAGGGTGAATTCACTGGCACGATCCAAGAGGATCCTATGAAACTAAATGAGAGGGGGATCTCAGATCAACGCAGCCCCCCAAGTCCATCTGAACTAACAAAACTGGAAAGTTCAATGAGACCACTGTTGGAGTCGCACACATCTGGTGACCAAGGACATCATAGTGACATAAGAGACACTGGAGACCAGCAAAGACCCCGATCTCTGTCAATTACACAAGATCAGGAATTTGAGTCTGATGAAGAAGCTTCGGATGATCTCAGCTGTAAATTGAGACATGATTATGTGGAAGACAGCAGCGAAAGTGGCCTTTCTCCTTTGCCACCTCGACAGAAGAAAACACAGAAAGACTTGACAGATGAGGAGTTTATGAGGAGACAAATTCTAGAGATGAGTGCGGATGAGGAAGATACTGCTGACGTTGAAGGGCATGTGAAGATAAAAAGGAGTCATAAGCACACTGGAGACCTAGGAAAAGAGAGGCGTCGTTTGACACAGCAATCTAGCAGTTTTGAAGAAGACTCTAAAAGCACGGACACGAATTACAAATCTGCTGAAGCGGATGACATGATGGCCTCACAAGGTGGCCTGAGACGATTTAAAACTATTGAACTGAATAATACAAATAGTTACAATCGTGAAATGGAACTCAGTACAGATCATGACCTCAGAGAGCCTGAGCTTGAGATGGAAAGTCTTACTGGATCACCTGAAGAGAGATCTCGTGGCGAATACTCATCAACCCTCCCTGCAACAACACCAAGTTATACCTCTGGCACTTCTCCAACCTCTGTATCATCGATGGAAGATGACAGTGATAGCAGTCCGAGCAGACGACAAAGACTCGAGGATGCAAAGCAGCAAAGAAAAGCAAGGCATCGATCTCATGGTCCACTACTTCCCACCATTGAGGACTCCTCAGAAGAAGATGAACTACGAGAAGAAGAGGAACTTCTGAGAGAGCAAGAGAAGATGAGAGACTTGGAACAGCAACGGATTCGCAGTACAGCCAGAAAAACTAAAAGAGATAAAGAGGAACTAAGGGCACAGCGACGAAGAGAGAGATCCAAGACACCTCCAAGTAATTTATCACCAATTGAAGATGCATCCCCAACAGAGGAGCTCAGACAAGCTGCAGAAATGGAAGAACTCCATAGATCATCATGCTCAGAATACTCTCCCTCCATGGATTCAGAAGCAGAGGGCTTTGAAATGGGTTCAAAACTGTACAAATCGGGCAGTGAATACAATCTACCCACTTTTATGTCTTTGTATTCACCGACAGAGAAAACATCTGCTGTGTCTCCCTCCACAACTGATAAATCACTAAAAAGTGCTGAAGAAGTTTATGAGGAGATGATGAGAAAAGCAGAGATGATTCAAAAGCAGCAGCAGCAACAGCAACATCCGCTAGGAGGACAAGCACATCTAAACCAAAAAGACAGAAAACACCATTTGGATTCAGGAACAACTTCTCTGAGCCCAGGAACAAGTCCCACTCAGATTTCAGCTCCTGTTTCACTATCTGGAAATGACCCATCAGGAAAAGGAGCACAAAGGGGACATCCTATTCATTCACAATCACAACAAAGTCCTGTTAGAGTAAGCAATCAAACCACTAAAGGAAGCCATGCTGCTCCTCCACAGTCACAAGTTAGACAGCCTGCTCCCAAGCAGCCTCAAGGTAGACCAGGTGTTCCAGGAAATACACAGGGCCAAGTACCTGATCCCGGTGCATCCTCACTAACATCAAAGATGTTTTCATATTTTAAAGGCTCAAGTCCTTCCACATCTCCCTCCACTTCCCCAATACAAAGTCCAACACACACCCCTATACCTTGTAGTACTTCCACTGTTACACCTTCTCAAACTTCTCAGATTCCACAAAGAGTTGGGGCACCTTCTCAAAATTCTCAGATTCCACAAAGAGTTGGGGTACCCTCTCAAAACTCTCAGATTCCACAAAGAGCCGGGGCACCACGTCTTGCAAGACAGCAGTCTTCCCAAGACTCACCTGCTATGGTAAATACAGTGGGACCAGCAACTAGCAGTCAAACCAAGCCAATTACAGTAAATTCCTCCACATCACCTTTGTCTTCACCTACAAAAGACAGCCAAAAGTCAGTTTATCAAGCCCAGCATGCAACAGTAAAATCACCAACATCACCACAGAAATATTCAGCCCACCCTTCTCAAATGTCCTCACAAAGAGCACAGATATCAGAGCGAGTTAATGTGGCTGTAAGTTCTTCTATGGCTTCTGGTTCCCAGAGCAGTGGTTCTCTTCCTGAAGGAAACATATCTTTGTGTAGAATCTCCACAGTACCTGGTACTTCAAGAGTTGTAGAGCAAGGCACAATTGCCCCTGGAAGTAACATAGTGGATCTTAGAGCACCAATAAAACCTGCCCCAATCATCATGACAGACCAGGGTATGGACCTAACCTCAATAGCTACTGATATGCGCCGATACTCTCTGGAAGGAGAAATACCCCTAATCCGTCATACTGCAGTACAGCCTCTTATTATGAACCTAAATGCTCAGGCACAGCCTCAGGTGACAGCAACCACACCAACCACAGTAAGTGTGACAGTGGCTGCATCCATGTTCACATCACAGCCAAAGCAACCTGTTGTATATGGAGATCCTTTGCAAAATAGAGTCGACTTTGGCCAAGGAGTTGGATCTGCAGTGTGTCTGACTCAAACCAGACAAATGATTACTGACCCATCTATTCCAAAAATTGATGCATGTTTAGAAAACTTAGGTTTTCAACAGCAGCAACTTCAAAAACAGCAACAGAAGCTTCAGCAACAGCAAGAGCTCCTTGACCAACAGCTTCAACAGCATCAACAAAATTCAACTTTTGCCAGATACAATTTAGCTAATCAAGTTCAGCCAATATTGCTAAAGAAAGACTTGGTGGTGAATCAAAATAGTGGTGGGGGTACCCAAACAGTGGTTAGCCCCATTCTCAAAACATCTCCTCTACCTCCACCACAATTGTCCTGCTCTGGATCAACCACGCCTACACTTGGTCATGACATTTATGGTGGAGTTGCTTTGGAACTGAAAAACAAGCCTGCAGTTGTGAATCTTTCATCAGGAAAGCCCCAAGTAATGATGGTACAGTTAGATGAGAATAATACCCAGGGTGCAACAGTGACCCAGCTCATTAAAAGAGATGAACTTCCTCAACAATCTGAAGTGTTAGATCTCACAGGACAGATAAAACCTGAGAATCAGTTAGCTTGCTGTGATGTGGTCTACAAATTGCCATTTGCAGGAACTTGCTCTGGCTCTTTTGCTCAGAGAGGTAATACTGGGTCATCAGAGCCACACGTTGAACCATCCCATGTTACCGGGCAGCAGAGTCAACCAATTAAAAATGTGTATCAATCACCAAGTATACAGGGAGGAGCAGATGAAAGCAGATCTTTTAATTTGCCTCCACCAGGAAGACTTCCACCATCGATTTCAGACAACAATCTAGGAGGTTCAAATGTGCAACACTATCAGAGGATTGACCCTGGTGACCTAGCAGTGGATTTAAGCTCCATGAAGCAGGCCTATGAAGCAGGATGTCTAGGAATGGGTACACAATATGGATCTTATACAGATCTACGACATCAAGGAGGGGATTCGGGTCCATCGCTACCTTTGAGAAGATATGGGTCAATGTCCAATATAAATGCAGATTACAGCTATACTCCACGAGATATTGCTCATTTTCAAGAATCGAATCTTGCACAATACAGTGCCACAACAGCACGAGAGATTAGTAGAATGTGTGCTGCTCTTAATTCCATGGAGCAGTTTGGTAGTCGTTACACCAGCACGCCTGAACTTCTGCAGTATGGTGCTGGGAGAGGAGGCCCTGTAGGTAGACTCAACCTTCAACAAAGCCTGGCATCTATCAGAGCGAACCTATTGTATGGTCCAGATGGTAGACCAACAGTAAATGGTCAAACCCTTACTAGCCTAATCAATGCTAGGCAAGCTAGCCTAAGATCTTTATATCCTGCTGCTGTGAGAACAGCTGATGGTATGATATATTCTACTATCAACACCCCAATTGCCTCAACCCTGCCAATCACCACCCAGCCTGCCCCTGTTCTCAATCCTATGTTAAGAGGAGCTTACGGACCTTGTCCTTCAAGCAGTGTGACCCCTGTCCCTCTGGCAAGCCTCACAAGGTTGCCTCATGTCACTCCAAGAATGCCTCTTAATACACAAGCACCCTACAGATATCCTTCTCCAAATCAGTTTTCAGTAACAGCTCCAGATACATCTTTGGGTAGTGTGCCACTTTCTAATACAATGCAGGAATCTCCAGTTTACCTGGGCAAGCCTACAGCTCCAGGTATGTCAACAACAGGGCAACCTATTCCAAGTTTGGGTATGCAAAGTATGCCGCCAGCACATAATGGTACAGTGCCAGTCCAATCAGTTGTTAATGAACAAGCCCATTTAACTAATTTACCAGTGGAGGTTACAGCACAACTCCAAACACCACCCCAAACTCAAGCACAGTCATTGGTCAAGGGTCAGGAACAGACCAAAAGTCAGCCACAGACACAAACTCCAATGCCCCCAGTGCCACAAAAGCAAGCCCAAACAATAACCAGAGTTTTTCCAGATTCGTCTTCTAGCACAACTCTAACTACATCTGCAAACAGTGAAACAGAAAAAGAAGAAGAAAGATTGAGACAACAACAAGAGCAACTTTTGCACCTAGAACGAGAACGTGTTGAGCTGGAGAAATTGCGTCAGCTAAGACTACACGAGGAGTTAGAGAGGGACCGTTTGGAACTTCAGAGGCATAGAGAGAAAGAGCATATCCTCATGCAGCGGGAGATTCAAGAACTGCAGACTATTAAGCAACAAGTACTTCAGCAGCAACAGGCAGAAAGGGAAACTCAGTTAGTAATGCAACGGGAGCAGCTGGCACAACAAAGAATGCAGCTAGACCAAATTCAATCACTGCAACAGCAACTACAACAGCAACTTGAAGAACAAAAAAGGCAAAAAACAGCAGCCATCGAAGCGGCAGCAGTAGCAGCTGCAGCTGAAGCAGCAGCAGCCTCAGCGGCTGCAGCAGCAGCAGCAACAACCGCTCAAGGTGCCATGCAAGGTGTCATGGTTGGTGGAACCACACCGCAAACCATTTCTATTATCTATGATCAGAGTGGCAGAATCATTCCGCAAGATGGCCAGAGTGTGCAGATCTTACCATGTGCTGATGGGCAGGTTGTTCAGGCAGTGGTGTCTACTAGGCCATTGCCAAACTCGTCTTCAGAAATGTCTCTTAAGAATAGCGAAGATCATGCGGATCGAATAATGAAGAAACAAAACTCAATGCCACGTTTAAGGAATGGGTCAGAAGATGAGTCTGTGAAGAGAATTGCAGATTGCAGTGTACAGACTGATGATGAAGACGCGGAGGAAAAAATGTCTCGTCGACGCAGAACGAGGCGCATAGCTGACTGCAGTGTTCAGACAGATGAAGAAGACCAGGGTGAGTGGGACAATCAGCCAATACGCCGCAGACGCTCACGATACTCAAAGCATTCGGAACCAACTGCGGAGACTAAAGGTGATGCATCTAAGTCTAGCATTGCCATTCAGACCTCCAATGACTCTTCATGTCAGACTGAGTCAGATCAGTTGGGTAGAATATCTCCAGCCATACACATTACAGTTGCCGAAACATCAAAGGTTGAACTCCTTCACTATATATCTGCTCCAGAAAGAACCCATAAGGGAGAGAGCTTGGCCTGTCAAACTGATCCTGAGTCACAATCTCATGGAGTGGTGGCTCCTCAGCTCAGTGTTCCAACAACGGTGAGCCCCTATTCCACAAGTCTGCAATTAGTTGGTGCTACACCAACAAAGTTTGAAAGAAGAAAGCCGGACCCATTAGATATTGGATACCAGCAGACTCAGCAGCAAAATGATTCCCCTTCGCGTCAGCCACCCAAATCCCCTCAAGTGCTGTACTCTCCAGTATCACCCCTATCCCCCCACCGTATGTTAGAGACTACATTTGCTTCTAGTGAAAAACTTAACAAAGCACATGTGACTCCCCAACAAAAAGCGTTCACTGCAGAGTCTCCACAGAGACATCAGACTATTCCAAGACCCATAAAAAGTGTTCAGCGGTCAATGTCAGATCCGAAACCACTAAGTCCAACATCAGAAGACCCAATGAAGACCAAATTCTCCTTGTACCAAAGTCAAATCAGCACAGCAAGTCAGGTATGCACATTTTATTCTTGACATCTATTTTTTATACACAATGTTTGTATGGGTGTAATGGTAGTAAATGGTTTTCTTCGTCTATAAGGCCAGGTATTGCAAGGCACGGAGTTAAATTATCCAGCACAATTCATACACATTGTTAATTCCAAGTTATTTGCAGAGAGTTAACAGAGTGGAAATAGAGCATACAGAACAAAGATGCCCCGAAAGACAGCCAGACACAAAACTTAAATGCAATTTCAATTCTCATAAAAAACATTTATTAAAATACACATAAAATAAAAATTTGTAGCACATTTAATTAGATGTGATTTTAGCTTGGATTCAAATGTGACTAAGGTTTTAGCACCCTTGATTTCTTCTGGAGCTAGCTCCTCTTAATCATGAGCTGGACATTGCTGGTTGCTTGACCTCAAGCCCAAGTTACTTGTGACGCGATTGTGTCTGATAGGGTGAGATCGATCAGTATACACTATACACTGTCGATAATGCTTCTGATGCTGAACTTCCTAGTAGTTTGGGGTAGAAAAAGCAAGTGTTATGAGAGGCTCTTCTCGAACCAGGTGACTTTATGCCTCGCTCCCTGGGCTTTCCATTTCTCTGCATTAAAACTTTTATTCCTTTCTCATTGCTGCTGTTTGCACAGGATGGCATGGTGAAATGTTTCAGTGAACTCACTAGCATTCTGATGGTGCTGTTCCTAAAGATGCTATGATGATGATGGCACAATAAAGCTGTAATGTGGGAAAGCTTGGGGGTTCCTGTGAAGTACGCTAGTAAAAGGGAGTTTATGCTGAATTGTAGAGTTAGAATTAGGTAGACGAAGGGTTCATTTGTTAGAGCCATCTGGTGCGCTATACACAGGAACTCTATATACACGTTTCAGATTTTTATTTATTATTTTATATGAAATCATATAAAATGACCATGACATCTCTGTACTATTATGTACGACTAGACCCAAAATGTTTTGAGAGAGAGAGAGAGAGAGGGAGAGAGAGAGAGAGACTATATTTGGCAGTATCTGAAATGCTAGGGGGCAGCACAAAGTATAAGCATACTGGGTCAGCCCTCCTGTCCTGTCTTCAGGCTTGTCAGCAGCTGGTCGGAGAATTCTGAGTCTTTCATTCTCAGTTTGATTTCTGACAAAGGAAAGCTCTTGCTTGTGCTTTCAGAGAAAAAAAAGGATAGAAGCTAAACGAAGGATTATTTTCCTGTAATTTCTTCCCATCTTTCTTATACATCTTAATAACTTTTCATGGATTATCTACCTCAACTTTATTATAGGTATGTTTTTTGTACGATGATTTGCTTAGTATTGTTTTAACTCTAATTCATTAAAGTCTAATACGCTGTAATCATAGCAAATGTGACAACCATGCTATATTGGCTGATTGATTTATGGGATAACCAGTCATGTCTTATGAGTGCGATTAATGTATTTCTTTCAGTTAGCACAAACAAGTAAATTAAAAACAATTCAACTACTCAGTTTTTTACTTTTAAATTGAGTACAGTGTGTGTACTTATTAACTCACCTAATCTGACAGTTACTTCTTTAGGAGCATTACCCTTTTAACAATGCTCTTTTAATCTCTGTTCCCCAGATGTCTGCTTTGCAACAGCAAAATGCAATGATGAGAAAGGTAAAGCGAACTCTCCCCAGTCCTCCCCCAGATGAGGCACCTGTACCGATTGTGACACCAGCTATTCCACATTTATACACTTTGCCTGGAGCCTCCCAGAGGGTTTTACCACGTCCTGCACAGAGTGCAATGAAGGCAGGCTTGCTGAGTGAGCTGAAAGCTGTAGAGCAAGAATCCACCAAATTACGTAAACAACAAGCTGAGCTAGAAGAGGAAGAGAAGGAGATTGATGCTAAGCTACGATGCTTAGAAATGGGAATTACTCAACGCAAGGAAACCAGGGTTAAAGAAAGAGAAAGGCGAGAGATTGCGTACATGAGATGTATTGGGGATGCGCGTGACTATATGTCAGATAGTGAGCTGAATAATTTAAGGTTAGCTGGGGTTGCACCAGGCACCTATGAGGAAAATGGAATGTTGTCACGTCCAAGTACGGCTCCTCTCAACCAGTTTACTTCAGATTTGAACACATCTCAGTACCCTCCTACATCTTCCTATGTTCCATATCAGTATCCCCAGCCCACACCCACACAACAACACACTGGAACTTATCAGATTGGCTTTCAGGCACCACCATATCCTACTTCCTCACAGCCTCAGCCAGGGACCTTCCAACCTCATCCTCCCCAACCGTCCTCATATCAGACCCCGGGTCCATACCAGACTCAAAGTTATGGTCAGCCTACTTATGAGTCGGACCTTGGCTTGCAGCAACTGAACTTGCAGGGTTTCCAACCACCCAGCGTAGCTTTACCAGCACAATCCTTACCTTATCCTTCACAGAGTATGACTTTCCAACCACAAGGAGACATGCTTTCTGTCCATCAAAGGCCAAGGCAGACCTCACTTGCAGATTTGGAGCAGAAGTTACCCACAAACTATGAAGTCATCAGCAATCCTTCAATTCCAGTCGCAACATCAGCTCAAGACACTGGATTCAGCGGTGTCTATTCAACCCCTCTGAATAATGCATATGGACAATATCGACCTACAGATCAGTCTATGACAGAACGAATCCCAAGCCCATCATCGGGATATGGAACAGATGGTGTCTATGCCACAAATCTTGAACAAAACATTCCACGCAATTATGTCATGATTGATGACATCAGTGAGCTCACAAAAGAAAATATGGGCTCTTCTGATATGTCAAGGTTAGGCTACGGTAATGAGAATGGACCACATGGGCCACCTTATCCAGATGGCTCGGAGAATTTGTATGGAAGAACTTCAAACACATATCAAAGTGCAGTAGACAGCCATGGACATCCAAACCCTTCTCAAAGTGGTGGTTCTGGTTATTATTATGATGACTATAAGCACTCTTCACGCACCAGTGGGGGAATAAATAGCCAGAAGCACAACTCCAAAAATTTGGCACCCGCTGTGTCGTCTAAACGTAGCAAACATAGAAAGCAAGGCATGGAACAAAAAATCTCCAAGTTTTCTCCTATTGAAGAAGCTCGAGATGTAGAGTCTGATTTAGCGTCCTACACAATGACATCATCAACTGGTGGTAGTTGCACTGTGGTCTCCAGGACTGGTGGGAAAAAAGCCTATGATCAGCAGAAGTACTATGGATCAAGAGAGGCATTGGAAGAGGATGACCGTCTTTATGGCTCTGGACGATCTAGGTCCACAGGTTATGGCATGGATAAAATTTCCTCCAGAGACTCCAGTGGGTACCGAAGTAAGTCTTATGAGAGGGACGCTATGGAGCGCTCACAAAGGGGCACCCATGGGCGTACGGGACGTCCATCTATGCGAACACAAAACTCAGAGGAAGAGAGCCCATTGAGTCCTGTTGGTAAGCCAATGGGAGTTGGTCGTGGTTCTGTGCCTGATCCCCATGATGTTCGAAATCAGTATGGCTCCAGCCATTCCTTACCAGATGTACAGGACCACCACATTAAGGATTTGCCTAAAAGTCATGTATATAAGCCAGATGATCCTTATCTTGCCGATGACATGCACTGTGCTGTGTCAGACAGTGAAGGTAACTGGTGCTGAATTCAAACATCTGCATGTTGAAATGCATTCAACAATCAAAACCTTGCATGCCAATTGTCTTGCCATAAAGGCTGTGAGAACAGAAGTTTGAGCTTGTATGAGCACTGAAGTTAATGCATGAAACCACAGATGCCTTTTTGCATGAATTGCATGATCTGAAATGTTTTCTTTCTTTGTGATAAAAATGTACAATGTGTTTTCTTTCTGTTTCTGTTTGTTGTTGGATTGCTTTATATTTGGCTGCTTTTTGGGAGATTCATACGATGCATGGCTTCACCCTATCCACTTCGTTTTGTGCAAATGGCATTTGAATAAAAGCATTGACTGTTTCCCTTAATTTCCCAAAAAGCCTACCATTTGGGTCAAGAGGAGACAGACTGGTTTGAAAAACCAAGGGAAGCACGGTCTGATCATTCAAAACATCATGGAAGTCACCCTTCAAGCCGAAGAAGCAATGTAAAGCACACATACCATGATTATGATGAGCCACCTGAAGAAGACTGGCCGCAAGATGAGTACGGACACCAACGGCATTCCTCTTCCACCTCATCTCGGGAACACCGTCACCATGGAAGCAACACAGGAAGACACTCATCTTCCCGTCATTCTTCGGATGATCCTAGGTCATCTCGGTCTTCACGATCCCATCCAAAAGATCCATCCTCCCGCACTGATGGGCGTACCACCTCATCTTCTGGCCAGAAAAGATCCTCAGATCCTCGATCTGGCAGTCAAAGAGACTCAGGAGACTACTCTAGGGACCCATCCGGACATCACCATGGTTCAAGTGGACAAAGGGGACAAAGGCAAGGCGGGGCATCCAGGAGGCAGGACCCCTCATCAGGTTCCAGGTCCCAGCAGGGTCATGGAGAGCAGCAACCACAATCACAGCAAGGGCAGCAGAGATCTATGGCAAACCAGCAAGGTTCTGGTAAGCACACAGGCTCCATGCCACCTGAAACAGGGCAACATGGACAACAGCAACTTGGACAACCAAGCCGAACACAACAGCAGCAACCCCTTGGACAACAGCCAGAAAACACAATGGCAGCAACTCAGCCAACAACAACTGCTCCTAACATAGGTGCAAGTTCAACACAGCAGCAGCAGTCTAAGCCAGGACAGACTCCAGCACAGGCAAGACAACAGCCAGGAGGACCTCCCACTGCCCAGCCAGCTGCTGCTATGGTGAGTTTTAAGATGTCTTTTTCTCTATTCTTAAGGTACATTTCATGTGAAGTATTTTAAGTTTCATGCAGTTCAATGCCTCAGTTCTACGTCTGCATTGTCTCTGCAGCCTAAATCTGAACCACCTGCACCTGCTCCTTCTCCTGCGCCTGCACCAACACCTGCAGTTGCTATTGGATCAAAAGCTGTACCACAAGCTTCTAAGACACCACACATTCCTGTTACTGGAATTGGTAAGTGGTAGCAACTCTGACATTGCGAGTAATTTGTATAATTTTGAGAAACACAGAAAGAAAATGCTTTGGTTTTTTCAGGTTCAAAGGCAGCACCTCGGCCAGGAGGTATAGGTAGCGCTGCACAGCAGCCTGCTGAAGGAGAAAATGTTCTTTCAAAGATTCTGCAGGGAGGAGCTGCGGAACAAGCTGGAAAAATAGGAGATGGTATAGACATCTATGTCAACCATGAGCAATAGAAATGACATGAAGACAGAAGCTGCAATGATTATATGACAAATTGAGAAATTAATGTCTAGTCGATCAGGCAGACTACCAAAAGCTTTTCTTATAGAACAGTGTCCACTAGTTATTTCAGAAATTGCTGTCCTCTTGCTTGTAGTGAAAAATGGTATGGTTTTGATCAAGACTCTGATCTAAGTGATTTTTCAGTACCTTATCTAAACATATCAAACTGAATCGATAGCAGCAGTTTTTGCAACCAGCACTTTCTAAAAATCGTGAACTTTAATGTTCTTTGCTTTGCTCCCACAGCTGTGTCTGCTCTTGGGAAGAAATTTACTTCCTTCTGGTGATCCACTGCTATAGAGGTGAGGAAAATGCCAACACACGTCTAAATGTTTTTACTAGTGGAAAATCCGGAATGACCTGCTCATAATTTGAAACATGCTAGATGGTCAAAGCTTTAACTAGTTTAAAATAGCAACTTTGTACTTTGTTCCAAAACAACTTTGGAAACACAAAGGTTTAAGTCATGACAATGTAATGGGTTAAAAACTCATCAAGATTTATGTAATTTTCTGTTTAATTGTTCCTCAGGGTTTATTTGAGGTGACTGATTAGAACTGAAAAACCTAAGAATCTACTTGCCATACAACATCTTTAGCTGATGGTGGGGTACACCTGAGGAGTTGGGTGAGTATTTTATTCTCACTTTATCCATTAACAACGTTTAATTCTAAGCAATTAGACATGTACCGGAAATTGTATTTCCGTAAAAACAAGTAGTTTTTTTTCAGTGTTTAAAAGGATATTTATTGAACTGTATTGTCACTGTATCGTCGAGAATTATGAATAACTGCTTGAGTTACAACCTCAGTATGAAGGGTCAATCCAAACCTGGTCATAAAAAATAGAAGTAAGAAAATATTTGAATTAGTGGACCATTTATTCATTCATTAATTTTCAAATACTCCCTATCGGGGTCACGATGGTCTGCCGGTGCCTATCTCCAGCACACATTGGGCGAGTGGCGGGGGTAAAACCTGGACAGGTTGCCAGTCCATCGCAGGGCATCACACACTCATACATTTCCACCTAAGGGGAATTTAGATTTTTCAATTAACCTTGGGATTGTGGGGGAAACCAGAGTACTCGGAGGAAACCCACGCAAGCACGGGGGAGAACATGCAAACTCCTTCCAGGAAGGTCACCGGCGAGCCTGAACCGACAACCTTCTATCTGGAAGGCCACAGTGCTACCCACTGCACCACGGTGCCCCCATTAGTGGACCACTTTATATGATTTCAGTTCATAGTCAGTTCTTAGCTATGCCACTTACTTTCTTTACTAACGGTGATAGCTCAAACTAGCTAGCCTTGATCTAAGGGCACCTGGATCTAGCCTTTTGCCCCTTGGCTTGGGTGAATTAGGTCAATCAGAGAGCTAAAATTAGCTTGCAGATCAGTGGGTTTGGATTAGAATTAGCAATCAGGCAAAGCTCAAGTGCCAAGAAAATACTGATGAGTCACATTAATCAAGAGGTCAGATAGTTAAACAAAGATTTGAAACTGTACAATGAAAATATAAATATGCACAAAGTCATGGAAGATTAAAACCCACCAAAGAGCATCATCTTACTGCACTTTCTTTTATCTTGTTAGCAAAATTCCAACCTTCTTGTTCTGGCTGTCTCAACTTTACTGTCATTGCCTTGGGTTTTGTATCGTAGTGACCGTTGTGGACTTGTCAAAAGCAGTTGCTTGTGTAGATGCAGAGAAACGATCTGGGATAAAACAGGTTTAGGGGCTTCTTTAACGATAGCTAATCCAATTCTATCCTCAGCTTACCATCCATTCCAAATCCTGCCCCATGCAAAAGCATACGTTTCTTATGCAGTCATGGTAGAACATGTCAAACTGTCAATCAATGACGTTCAACCTGTGATTAAAACACTTTTCAATAATCTCTCAATATATTTTATGCTTCTTGAGTTAGTTTGTGCCCCTTTGAGACCAATGATATAAGATGATCGAAAAGTCTTAAGAACCATTCCACCAAATGGGTGTCGTATGCTTATTGTAACTCTTAAATTTTTCTTTTTTTACTTGATTTCAAAACCAAAGTTTTCAATAGCATTCATTCTTAAGTATTCCAAAGTACGGTGGTACCCCGAGATACGAAATTAATCTGCTCCAGGGTGACATTCGTATCTCGAACATTTTGTATCTTGAAGCAAGTTTTACATGTTAAACGCCTAATCCGTGCAGCGGCTCTCAGTAACAATATAAGTAGATGAAGAAAATGGAAAACCGGAGAAAAATCAAGTAACGTTTCTTCAATCCTTAAATCTACACATTGTTAATGTAATAAATGATAATAAAACAGAATAAAACACAAGCAAAATACATAATATGTGCACAAATGTGAAACCTTACCTTGAGTGAAGCGATGTGTTGTAAGAGGTGGAACGGATGGCAGAAAACATTACGGCACCACGTATGAAAGTTAACTTTCTCAAGATATTTCACGAATTACTGACACCAACACGGTTTCAAGCGCAAGCATAGACAGATGGAGAAACACTTCTGAGAACGCGTCACTGGGTTTCTCTAACTTGCGCTACAGTACAGCACTTTCCACGTCATAAACGTTATTTCTTTTACGACACCTTGACTCTAACATTTGTTATAGCACATTATTAGTAATCTATAATAATGTTTCACTGTGTTGTTGAAGTGTTTTGAAGCGTATCAGACCCTTTTTGAACTGGGAGATAGGAGCGCCAGGACCCGGAAGCGCAACGTCATACAAACAAACAAGAAAATACAGCAGAAATGCTTGTATTTGTTCATATCTTGAATTTTTCTTCGTATCTCGAAGCAAAAAATTTCCCGTGAGACCTTTCGTATCTCGAACATTTCGTAACTCGAAGCATTGGTATCTAGGGTACCACTGAATTCCCTAAGGTCTTAATAGAGTATATTCTATTCTATACTCCTAAATATCATCACAAAATCATCAAATATGTCAATAAGAGATTGGGAGAACTTGGCCCCCTTACTTATGGTAATTCCTCAGTTTTTAAGAAGTGTTGTGGGTTAGAGTAACAGGAATAAGTAAAAAGCCGGGGACATGACTAAAATGTTGTTGTTTTTTTCTAAGTAGAAATATTTGTGTAAATAAATAAACAAATATTTTATATGGATTTATATATGAATGCAAAAGAAAGGTTCTTTTCTTTTATATTCATATATAAAAGAAAAGATCTTAATCATTATATTTTATGGTTAAGTGGTTTCAGTTTTTTTACGTGCATTATATCAATTTTTAAAATTGTATAGCTTAAATTTGTAATAAGCAGAGTGTGTCGCACAGTTTGGTTTGTAATAAAATATATTTATGAAGCATTTTTGAATGCTTTTTTATACATATAAAGTCTCAGTGACGGAAATTGTACCCATTCAGTGGAGCGGCTCATAAATAGTTCTTCTTCTGTGTTTCTGTTGTGAGTCAATAGCTCTCTTCTGCCCTCTAGAGTGTCTAAACAAAAGTGCATGTTTATCCTTTTAATCTGTAAAAAATATATATTCATAAAGATAAAAATATAAAGATATAAAGATAAAATCTTCATGTTCAGCTATTAAAACACCAAAAAATCTTTCTTTTCTTTTTTCTCTAGATTTATCAACAATACAAGAAGTTCCAATGAAAACTTTGAGAATAAATTCATCCCCAAATCTGAAATAGTCACTTCTTCCAAAATTTTGAAGAAAAAGAAAAATAAATTTTCAGTTTTTGTCTTCCCTCGCAAGACTTGTTTGCTCAGGTGACCCTCCCTGTCCTAAAAACAGCAGGAAGGTGTCTGGCACCAGCAGATCTTAGTTTTATACAGTCCTAATGAAGACATCAATGGCCAGACTTGAAGAGAAGGTAGCAGTGAAGAGAAATGACCTTCAAAGAAACTCTGTTATAAAAGTGTATGCTCGATTTTTAAGATCTTGACATTCCAATATGGCGATGATTGACCCTCTCTATGAATGTTTTTGTTTCTTCCTTAACCTTGTCAACATGTGTAATGAATGCAAATGTGTAAACCGTGGACATGGAATGCACGCACAAAAAAGCTGTATGTATACATATAGGATAAATATATATATGAGTCAATATCTAGGCAACTTTTCAGAGTTTTCGAAGGGGAAGCCATGTGATCCTTGTGTAAAAAGGTGGTCATTTTTCATAAAACTGTCAGTCAAGTGCAAATGTCAGTAATATGAGAATGTTTGCATCGTTGTGTTCCTCTTTAATCAGACAGTAAGCCATTGCTACCATCTCCCAGACCCAGACAGACTTCCCCATGTTATCCTTTTTTACTTTAGCTTCTTATACATTTTGCCTATTTTTGTTTAAATTTAAGAGCCTTACATTTTTTTTTACTTGTATACCTCACACATTTTTTTAATTCCATATCTTCTTATTTATTTTGCACAAGTTATATTGTTGAACATACTGTGTACATATCTGTTTATTCTTGGCTTATGTAACATATACATTTTTGGATTATATTCTTTGCGTAAAGTTTGGTATTAATGTTATCATTTATATTGTGTCACACCCTGTTGATAATCAGACATGTTTTATATCATATTTCCCCCTGAAGCAATAGCATGCTAATCTTACGGAGCACAATAACTACCGAAATTGATCCATAATTCCTTATCTTCATCCCAGATGTGATTGTAGACAAATGCGTAAATGTTTCTTCTAACCCAAATTCAGATGAACCAGTTTTATGGAAAAGGCTTTGAACCAACTTCAAATGTTCTATGCAATAATTCATGTAAAACCCTCTACCATGATACGACATCACAACCAGTTCAGATATGTCTACGATGACATGCTTATGTTTACCTTGTATGTATGAGAATATCAAACGACCAGATTTTCCTTTTGGTGGCATGTTTTTGAAAGCCCCCGTCTTCCCTAGTTCATAGGGAACCTGTTGCCAAAGGGGTGAACTGTGTGGCTGTTGGTTTCGGACACCCACCGTATCTGTTGCTTGCAGCATGATTCTGCTCAGCTCACTTTGGCTTTTGTCATGCTCTTGTCGCTCTTCAGATAGATCAGGGAACAATGTGGGCCAACAGCTTGTGCACTCGTTATTGTGAAACGACACTGAAATGTTTCCCCATTATACCAAAAATTAAAAGGCACTGAAAGAAATTTATATGACAGTTATATGTTAGATCCACAATGATTATTTTAAACATCCTGGGAATTTTCACAATGTCAGGCTTCTTTAAAGGTGTCCTTCAACCGAACTGCACTGTTAAAAATATCTGTAAATTTAAAATACCGTATAAATGCTACAGATTGTATTTCACAAAATATGTGATAACCATAGAATAGGTGCAAAAACATAATAAGTTTTACAATGTAAGACCTTAAATTTAACAGTTAAAAATATATGAAAATACGACAGATTCTAAAATTACTGCATTATCTCTACTTTAAATGTTCTAAAATGTGTTTTTTGGAGCATTTTTGTAAAAAAGACCTTGGAATCACATGGATTCAGACAGCTATAAAACATAAAAAGTACAGTGTACAATTCCGTAAAATAAATAACTACTGTATATTTGATGGTTATAGTCCTCTTGGCAACCAAAGCTTACCGTACAATTTACAGCTTATTTTTTGATTACCGCTATTATTAAAACATTTAAAATCGTTCACTCCATTTTTTTTTACTTATTGTAATTACAATTAGACTGTTCTGAGCTGCATAAATTATTAAGGTATTAACTGTTTTCGTAGCAACACAAATATGATAATTACACAGTTATACATGTAAAAAATCTGTAGAATTTACATTACAATCCTGTAAAACCAATAACGGTGTTCTGGCAACCACAGGAGCTGGTTTATTAGCATAAAATTTACAGTTTATTTTTTACAGTGTGAAAATGTTTAGTGACTAACTGCTAAACATTGAGTTTAGGGTGGAATTTATGTCTTTATTCTGAGCACTGTAGAGTATGTAGCATGAATTCTCATCCAAGCCATCTGTTTGAAAATCACGGCATGCTTATCGAAAGCACAAACTTTTCATTGACGAAGAAAATGCGGTAGAGCCTCGCTTGATTGAATGTGTCATAATGTACATCCGTTTGCGCCAAACCTTTTCATTGTTAGTACGTGAATGCTGTCGAGGCAATCAAGTATCGCCACTGGAGAGAACTGAATCTTCTGCATCACTGTTACCATGGAGATTTTCAATAACAAGTGCATGAGCCCAAGTTGCCACAAAAGCTGGTCGGAGTGACAGAAGTACACAAACTTGGACAAATCTACACAAACAAGCATGTGCACGCACACAAACACTAACACACAGACTACGTGTCGCTGTAAATACCGACTTTGGTTATTTTGTACAGTGTTTAAATATCATGAGTAAAATGATGGCCGTCTTGTGCAACTTCATGCCGGCCTTGCTGCCAACCTTTTGTGCTTTTGTGTATAAAAGAATACTGATGATGATTATTGTTATTATTATGAGGAAAATATATCATAGTGTATATGTTGCTGGCTCTCAATGACTGTTGACTACAGTGGAAAAATAGGAGAAATCTAAAATCGGAAAACATGTTTCTACATATTGTGTTGGTAAAAATCGAAACGCAATGAAAAATCTGTAAGTGGCTTCCATCATGATTGTGCCACAATAGAGGGGTTCGAGTGAATAAGCAGATGGCAGAAAATGATTCGGGGAAAGAACAAGAGGATTCCCTTGAAAATTGAAGATTCACTCACTGTTGTAAGTGCAATGGGCTAAATGTGAGTCCAGTATTCATTGTGAAATATCGTGTTCTTTTTCAATGTATTCCTGTTAAGAGATCAATTTTGGTGCATCATGTCATGTAATGTGATTATGAAAATAATGAACCTGCAATTTGTTTCCAGACCGGAGAAAAATAAAGTTGAAAAAATGTAAACTCATATTGCACTTGGTCTTTTTGTTTTGACAATTCCTCTTAGATGAGAGATTGTTTACACTCTCTTTATAAAAAAGGTTCTTCACTGGTTCTTTTTGGTCTTTGAGGTACTGTTATAGCCTTTTGCTAGTGTTGAGACACTGTTATGGTTGTTTTTGATGGTGTGTTGTTTTTAATGTGCTGTATATAGATACCGATCATATATATATCATTCCAAACTTGATTTATTTCATACATTTGATGGTTGTTTATAAATATCACCTTTGAATGTTAGAACTCAATAGCGCATTTGAGGTTAAGTGTTAAGTGGTACCAAAAATGAGCCAAAGAACCAGATTTGGCTCTAAACCTTTATTTTAGAGTATATTTGTTGTCTTTGAAACTGAAGGGTTTTTATCATTTATGTCTGATAAAATTAGTATTGCTAGAATTACTAATATAAAGCCCCTTGTGCCAGTGTAGGCAATGCCTCAAATTAAACGCATTAGAGACAAAAAGTAAAGATAATCATAATAATGGATCAATTTGAAAAGAACAGTTTACACAAACACTGTTTTTTTTAGATCAGAATTCATTTTTTCTGAGTTGTCTATACTCCATGCAGCCACTAGAGGGCAACAGAAACCAAAATATCTTTTTATATAGGTGGTTGACAAATGACACAAATATGTTTGTGTCACACAAAGACAAAAAAAATATTTGTAATAGAAAAAGATATATAGTAAAAAGCTACCAAAGACGTTGTGTGTATATTAAGATTCCTACTTGGATTTTTCATCCAAACATAAAAAAATGTGTCAAGCGTGCGTATTTGTGTGTTTGTGGGTGTGAGTGTCACAGGACAGCAGGAATTCTTTTAGCTTCTTGCACAGAATTTTTTAAAGGAACTCTCCAGGCAGTTTGTTTTAAACGTCTCGGAGAACTGCATGATGGATGAGTATCTTCCTGTATTTCCTAGCATTAATCCTGACCAAATCTCCATTTTCAGAAATGTTCAAGGAATGAGCAAACTGCCTACTGCCAGTTTTTTCACATTTTGACTCCTCAGTCCAGAGCACCTGCTGCCATTTCCTGCAGCCTAGTTCCTATGTGCAAACTTAAATCCCTTGCCTTTTTTCCATCATGTTTTGGAGTTATAGACTTTTTGGCTGCAGTTCTTTCATGAATTCTGTAGATGGGTATACCTGGATCTCACTGCGTCTACGATCCTCAATCTTTCTGTGTGCTTATTTAAAAGAGCTTGAACAGCTCATTTTTTGTTTGTTTGTTTTGTTTTGTTTTGTTTTTTTGGCTTGGAGAAACCATGCTGAAGCAGTATAACTACCTTGTGTCTTGTTGCTGTGTTCAGTCTTACCATCACAAGAACTTTTCTTTCTCAACCTTACCTTGGTAGAAGACGTTGGCTGCCCCTCGCCCAGTTTTAAGCCTCCTTCATAGCAGTTTCTGTTTCAGCTGATGACTGGGCTTCAACTACATGTGATATTGATGATCATTAGCACCCGTTTGATTTAATTGGTGGATCATACATGGCTGTAATCCTACAAAATCCTTGACATTGTTCAAGTGAATCTATAAGAATTGATAGTGGTTTGAAGGCAAAAGAGAGTAACTACAAGAGAGTACCTGCAAAAATAACCAATCTTTATTTACAATTCTGAAATCATTCTTTGTTTACAGCATTTTTGGACAGTACTGCCAGCAATACATTTGGAAAGATGGATGGAAAGGCAGGTGGAGTTGAGTGTCATCGGCACAAAAACAGCTAAAATAACTTTAAATGTTTGTTTTTTGGAACTTGGAATGTATTCTTTTATATGAGACTGTAATGCGAGAGACTGATTCGAACAGTTCCTATGTATCTAAAGGGGATAAAAGGTTAAATGTTTTATTACGCTGCCTGAAGATGCAGAGCTACAGTTTTGGACAAAGTCTTTAGATGTCACTAGATAACAATTCATCGCACGCAAAAAGACTTAAGTGTGTATCGAAAGATAATTTGGAAATGACTGAATTTGCCTGAAATTAAGTGCATCACATATTACCGCCCTTTAAATCAACATTATGTGAACTGATAATTAAAGCCCTTCCTGAAGGCAACAAACACAATCAGCTATCGATTCCATGCATGGCAATCAGAGTCCCCAGTAAAAGACATGATGAAAAATAATGATTTGCTCTAAAGAAAACCAACCAAACAATAAACATTATATAACACGACATCCACACAATCTAACGGGGTAGTTTTCTGACTAAACTGCTTATTATCTTCACAAAGTGTTTATTCCATGCAAAATGAATAACTATGACAGCTATGAATTGTTCTGGAAGAACTCTAGCCTCGTCCTGCCCTCTCTAAATTGATTTTGATGCGGTTCAAAGTGTGTTTTTGTGATTGTGTACAAGTTCCTTGTCTTCCGACTGTCACACACGCTCATCATCAACACTGGCTGAAATCCCTCCGTGCCGCGAGGGCTTGTAACATGTAAAAATGCTTTGATAAGACATTACTCACTTCCCGGAGGGACTAACTGGGCTGGATGGAGAGACTGAGTCATGCTGGATTATCAAGTCTTTCGCTTCATAAACTTTACAGGTCACATTTTGAAATTAAAACTTTATTTATAATTCACATGAGTCAAATAAGTAGTTTCTGATCAAAAATGCTTGGAAAAACAATTGCTGTTAAAATAATAAAATGTTAGTATATTAAGTCCAATTCCATGCATTTTACAGGACTCTTCAGAATTTATTTGTCAAGAGACAGGCCACTTCACCCAAGACCTGGTGGGTTTAAGATGGTACATGGTGGTTAATATTCACTTTGGAATGTATAAATAAGAATGCATTTTCTTGTTCAATGCTTTATATATATATTTTTTTCATATTGAGAGTTGCAAGCAGAGTAAAGACAGATCTCCATCACTCGGCTGCACCCTCCAGCCTCTAGTTTGTACAAGATGCTAGAGCTAAATCTCTGACGGCCAGTCAGAAACTACCCCAGGCATCAAAGCCAATTACATTAGGAGTCACATGACCAAGCTTGCCTGCATATGATTGGCATGGTTGCAATAAGTAGTACATCACTCAACTTCATGCTAACTTCTCAAATGTGACCTTGACCATATTCATTATGAAAGCATCCATTAACGTTTTACAAAATGATTCGGTAGATGCCACATACATCACAGATTATAGATGTAAACTATGGTGTATCAAGTCTTCATTTTGACAAAAAAAACATACAAAATAGTAAGATTTAATTTTACTCGTGTGTGAGTTTAGTTTATAATATTTTTCAATCACAGGCGACAATAATAGCGCTTATAAATCGATAATGCAGCACGGAGAGAGACTGTTCTTGCGCGTCAACGCAAGTGTGTTCGAGGCGCGTAGCGTCGCTTTGTGCGCTGGCCCTTTAAATCTGAAGCGTTATCAACTGTTGAAGGCGGGGCATGTGTACGTTCGTCCAATCAGAGCGCGGGATGCTGGGGCTGGCGTGAATGCAGGACGTGGGACTCCGATGCTGATGCTGGGGGACCCGAGCAGTGATGGAGCGCCGACGACGCTGAAAAGGTAAAGAGACGGCATTTAACGACACATGTAGGCTTACATTAATGTACTTTAGACGATGAATAGATTGCGGTTCGGAGCTAGGTTTGATTCATCGATTTAGGCTAATTATAGTATTTTTGAGTGATGAAAAACGAGCTTCAATTCGCTATAGTGAGAAAGAATCGCTCGATGGTGTTACTGACATACGTTTTTCTGTTCGTTTATTTGCCAGTTATGGTCAGTATTTCCCTTTCATATTTCTGTTGCCCTTCTAAAACGCTTTTTTATTTGGTCAGATGTTGCTTGTGCCAAGTGCACGATACAAAATGAGAACAATTTGATGAGAACGTAAAAGGCATAGGGTACAGGTGCACCTACAATGTGGTGTAGTTTTAGCGGATTTCATTTTAATTCACGTTTAACCTTTTGATGTTTCTCGGCGATTTCTTTTTATTTTGGAAAAAATGGTATTGAAAAATCTGTCAGGATCAGGGAGTGATTTTTGGTCGATGATTGATAGTTGTAAAAGCCAATCAGAAACGGTTGTAATGCGTCCAACCAGAAGAAAGAGGGAGGGGTTTCACACGCGTCTTCATTCTCTAGTCTATAGCAAATGTATTGATTATTGGATTTGTGGCGAACGTCGATTACAAAGGAGATTATCGGATATTTTAGCACCAGCGGTAAACAAATCAGAAAATTTGCTTGCGTACAATTGTCATACATACTAAGAATTTAGAATATTAAATATGTGGCAGAACAGTGGACTTCTTGATAATAGGTTAGTCCTCGAATGAGGTATGCATGTTTCAGTGTCCTCCACAAAAACATGTTTCAGGTGAATTTGAGACTCAAAATTCCATTTGGGGAGTGAATTTGATTGTGAATAAATGCAAGGAAGAAGCATGGTGTATTGTCTGGATTTAATAGTCAGAATTAACAATGTTGCTGCATTATTTTGGTGGATAAAGACACACACGTTCAGATTATAAATTTAACAATTTAACTCTGAGATGCGATTTGAGTAAAATATAATTTTATTATATTGATACTGCATACATCTCAGGTGATGCAACATGTATTGCATTGTTATGTTACCAAAGTCTAGCCAATTAATTCTTTGTGCCTCAACATGAGCACACAGTTTAAAGCAACATAGTAGAGGAAGAGGTGGGGGGGGGGGTCAAGTGGGAGAGTCAGTGGCTCGTGATTTTCCTTCTGCAACCTTGATTAAGCCTTTTACACTGGAGAGCAGCTGCATTCACATATTACTGACTAAAATAGCTTTTATTGTCATTTAGTTTGCACATCAATATTCTGACATTAACAGCTCAGTCTAACTTTATCCATTCGGATTGAAAGCAGTTGCTTGCACGTGCACATGTACTTTTTTTAACAAATTATTGACCTAGTTTTTCTTTAAAAAGCCTGGTTTCGTTACTGTTTTCCACTTTTTGGAAGCGTTTACCAAAATTGAAAGTGTTATCTAAGGTGGAAGAAATTCCCCTAGTCAAATTGTTCCATTCCATTTTCCAGTTTTTCAGTTGCCTATTTACATTTCCCAGCTTTATTTGAGTGAAGAAAAGTTATACTGTAGACACTGATAAAGCTCCAGTCACCCTCACTTATCTTCACCCCTCATTTACAGTTTTGCCTAAAAATTGCACATTTGGTTTTGCTTTAGCGGTGTAGTTAAAAATAAAAAAAAACTTCCCATTTTAAAATCCGAGATGGCTGTCAACGTTCATTTGAAATAGTTAATTTAGCATTATTTTGAAAAGTCTAAAACTCATGATATCAAAACATTTCATAAATGTTCTACATTTACTCATTTATCAGGCAAATTTATCCGAAGCAACTTACAGTTCTGGAGTAAACACACCAAGCACTTTGTTTCAAGGTCGGTTAATAATAAGATGTGGACACAGAAAAGGCTCCAGTTTATTCATTCATTCATTTTCCAACCTACTTATTCCCTTTTTGGGGTCAAAGGGGTCTGCTGGTGCACATTGGGCGAGAGGCAGGGGTACACCCTGGACAGGTCGCCAGTACATCGTAACATTCACTCACACATTCACACCTAAGCCGACCCTGTGACCCTGAAATTTAGACTAACCGCATGTTTTTGGGATTGTTGGGGAAACCAGAGTACCCGGAGGAAACTCACGGAAACAACGGAAGAACCGACAACCTTCTAACTGGAAGGCCACATTGCTGCCCAGGCTCCAGTTGATTTAATTAATTACCATATTTTTCGCCGTTTAACACACACCGGCATATAAGACGCATTTTAAATGAGGAAGTTATCTAGAAAAAAAAGATTCTGAACCAAATACTGTTGTAAAATATTTTATATCAACTGTGTAAACGTTAACAGCAGTTTAAGAACAATTATATGCCAAACATGTAACATGAACAGTCAGTAAACAGTAAAAGTAACAAAAAAAGGCTGTAATGTTTTTATTCGAACCCCAATAATTCCACTTCGTCACTGCTATCTGAAATGAGGAAGGACAGATCAACGCAGTCATTGTCATCACTTTCTTCCATCACTGTTCCAGTGCAACATTGCCGCCACATTAGTAATACCGGAATAGCCAGTAACATTGTCACTACATTACTAATAATAGCCAGTAACATTGCCACCACATTACTAATAATAGCCAGTAACATTGCCACCACATTACTAATAATAGCCAGTAACATTGTCACTACATTACTAATAATAGCTAGTAACATTTTCACTACATTACTAATAATAGCCAGTAACATTGTCACTACATTACTAATAATCGCCAGTAACATTGTCACTACATTACTAATAATAGCCAGTAACATTGTCACTACATTACTAATAATAGCTAGTAACATTGTCACTACATTACTAATAATAGCCAGTAACATTGTCACTACATTACTAATAATAGCCAGTAACATTGTCACTACATTACTAATAATGGCTGGTAACATTGTCACTACATTACTAATAATAGCCAGTAACATTGTCACTACATTACTAATAATAGCCGGTAACATTGTCACTACATTACTAATAATAGCCGGTAACATTGTCACCACATTACTAATAATAGCCAGTAACATTGTCACCACATTACTAATAATAGCCAGTAACATTGTCACCACATTACTAATATTAGCCAGTAACATTGTCACCACATTACTAATAATAGCCAGTAACATTGTCACTACATTACTAATAATAGCCAGTAACATTGTCACCACATTACTAATAATAGCTAGTAACATTGTCACTAAATTACTAATAATGGCCAGTAACATTGTCACTACATTACTAATAATAGCCAGTAACATTGTCACTACATTACTAATAATAGCCAGTAACATTGTCACATTACTACTAATAGCCAGTAACATTGTCACTACATTACTAATAATAGCCAGTAACATTGTCACTACATTACTAATAATAGCTAGTAACATTGTCACTACATTACTAATAATATCTAGTAACATTGTCACTGCATTACTAATAATAGCCAGTAACATTGTCACTACATTACTAATAATAGCTAGTAACATTGTCACTACATTACTAATAATAGCTAGTAACATTGTCACTATATTACTAATAATAGCTAGTAACATTGTTACTACATTACTAATAATAGCTAGTAACATTGTCACTACATTACTAATAATAGCCAGTAACATTGTCACTACATTACTAATAGCAGCCAGTAACATTGTCACTACATTACTAATAATAGCCAGTAACATTGTCACTACATTACTAATAATAGCCAGTAACATTGTCAGTACATTACTAATAATAGCCAGTAACACTGTCACTACATTACTAATAATAGCCAGTAACATTGTCACTACATTACTAATAATAGCCAGTAACATTGTCACTACATTACTAATAATAGCCAGAAACATTGTCACTACATTTACTAATAATAGCTAGTAACATTGTCACTACATTACTAATAATAGCCAGTAACATTGTCACTACATTACTAATAATAGCCAGTAACATTGTCACTACATGACTAATAATAGCCATTAACATTGTCACTACATTACTAATAATAGCCAGTAACATTGTCACTACATTACTAATAGCCAGTAACATTGTCACTACATTACTAATAATAGCCAGTAACATTGTCACTACGTTACTATTAATAGCTAGTAACATTGTCACTACATTACTAATAATAGCTAGTAACATTGTCACTACATTACTAATAATAGCCAGTAACATTGTCACTACATTACTAATAATATGCAGTAACATTGTCACTACATTACTAATAATAGCCAGTAACATTGTCACTACATTACTAATAATAGATAGTAACATTGTCACCACATTACTAATAATAGCTAGTAACATTGTCACTACATTACTAATAATGGCCAGTAACATTGTCACTACATTACTAATAATAGCCAGTAACATTGTCTCTACATTACTAATAATAGCTAGTAACATTGTCACTACATTACTAATAATAGCTAGTAACATTGTCACTACATTACTAATAATAGCTAGTAACATTGCCACTACGTTACTAATGATAGCTATTAACATTGTCACTACATTACTAATAATAGCCAGTAACATTGTCACTACATTACTAATAGCTAGTAACATTGTCACTACATTACTAATAATAGCCAGTAACATTGTCACTACATTACTAATAATAGCTAGTAACATTGTCACTACATTACTAATAATAGCCAGTAACATTGTCACTACA
>SRMA01025738.1:67080-133519 GCA_007224835.1 Danionella cerebrum
TTGCCCCCACATTAGTAATAATAGCTGGCACAATGCAGCTGCTTACCTGCTCCTTACGATCCGTGCTATGGTAGGATCGACGAGCAGAGATGGGCGATGACGTCAGAGCGCACCGCCGGGTGTACAAATATGGCCGACGGCTCCGGAGCTAGGCTGAAGCCGTGGCCTCTCTTACGCCTCTCCTATGGCCGTGACCGCCCTCCGCGGCGCTAGGCATTCGCCGTATAAGACGCACCAACTTTTCCCCCTCAGTTTTGGGAAAGAAAAAGTGTGTCTTATACGGCGAAAAATACGGTAATTGAGAGAATTAATTGAGTGCTTCAGATATGTTGCAGGAGACTTCCTCCAGCCAGGATCTATGAATGAGAAAATTCTGGGTAGTTATTTTCTGCCCTCTTAGATTGAACCTCCAGATGATGTTCTTTTCTTGAACCCATGCATCTGGATGAGACTGCAGTAGTTTGGGATGGTATGATGGAGCTGACCCTGTGATAGTTTGATACGAGTAGCTATGGGAAGCCAGTGGAGTGACATGGGCTTGTCTGGGTTCCATGAATATCCGTCGGGCCGCTGAGTTCTGTATCATTTGATGGAGTTTGACTGCACAGGAAGTTCAATGTTCTGTAAGGAGGTATCGGATCTTTCTGATGTTAAACAGAGCAAATTTGTATGATTGAGCTGTTTTAGCGATGGGCTCCTTGAGTTTTAGTTTCTCATCGAAGGTCAAGGTTCTGGAGGTGTTTGTTGACGACCCTAGTTGTTTGGTGAAATCATGCCGAACGGTGTGGTTCGCAGTGATCACCGACAATTACATCTTTGCCATGTTAAGCTGTATATGAGGGTCCTTCACCCGTGCTGAAATGTCGTGTTGTAACAGTAGAGTCATACGAATGGAAAGACAGGTGGAGTTGAGTGTCATCGGCATAACAACGGCTAAAATAACTTTAAAACAAAACCTCCCAACATCTACTACAAATCTATATTTTCTATTGATTATTGCTATATCTATTAATTATATTAAAATATTTTTTTCTAAAGATAGAATTTTCTGAAACCAAATCCAGCCATTCCGAAAACAGCTTTCTCAAATAAAGCACCGAAAAACACTGGCTTTTTCGAACAGGCTGTTCTTGTTTTTTGTCTAGTATGGCGTGCTATATGTGTTCTCTGGCCGGAAAGATAAGGGCTGGTCTTGCTTTTTCTGGCACACAAGTGCACAGTTGACCATATGCAGGCCTCTCATTGCTGTAATGTCAGCATAATGTACATTTCTCGCTGTCTTACTCAGCTCACGCTTGCCCACATATCCTCACTTTTAGATGAGTGAAAACAGGTGTGCTCCCTTTCATCATCTCAGTCACCGTTACCATAGAAACCCTCTCCCAGCATCAGCAGTGAGCAGCAAGTGGCCCCCGCCTCTGAGAAAATCACTTTTGATTTAGACTCTTTTTTTTTTGCACTGTTATCTTCAGGAAAAGGAAGAATGTTTTTTTTTCTAAATGAAAAAGAACTAAACATCTCATTATGTTTCACAGGAACCCAATAGGTCTTTGCATTTTGATTAGGTCTAAAAAAGAATCTGCAGAGCTGTAAAATATTAATGAACAAAATATTTTTTATGTATTATCTAGGCACTGGTTCTGAGTAATTCCTTTGTGAAACCTCTTGATTGTTTTGATTCTCCTTAAAAAAACATGTCAATTCAGTACAGAATAGAAAAAGGCTTGTTTTCTGATTTTTGGGTTTAAGTCTTCGATGCATTTTTGATTAAGTCGCTTGATTTTTGATTAATTCCTTACTCATAAGACTTGATGAAATTGATATTTGGAATTTTGACAGCCATTTTGAATATGTTATTTTCTCCTATTTTTCATATTCTCTCAAATCCTATCTTCTCATCTTTTTCCGTGTCCTCACGTTTAATCTCAAATAAATTTTCTCTCATTTCGTTTTATCTCCTTATCTGTTTCCTCTTCTCTTTTCCTCTTTTTTTCATCTCATCTCATTATCTCTAAACTCATCTTCACTCTTCTCTTTGGGTTTTGTCTCATCCTCTTGCCTCATCTTCTCTTATGTCTCCTCTCTCACTTCCTCTCTTCTTATTCTCCTCTCCTCACCAATTGTCTTGTTGCATCTCTTCACATCTAACCTCATTATTTTTCACATCATTCATCCTGTCTCATTTGCTTTTCCACTCCTTACCTTTCTTCTTTTCCACTTCACTTTCCATTTCAATCTCACCACCTTCTCTTCTCTTCTCTTCTCTTCTCTTCTCTTCTCTTCTCTTCTCTTCTCTTCTCTTCTCTTCTCTTCTCTTCTCTTCTCTTCTCTTCTCTTCTCTTCTCTTCTCTTCTCTTCTCTTCTCTTCTCTTCTCTTCTCTTCTCTTCTCTTCTCTTCTCTTTTTACTTTACCTTCTTGTCTCCCCTTGACTAATTTCCTGTCTGATTTCGACTTCTCTTGTGATTCCTCCTCCTCAATTCTAGGATGTAATGAAGAACCTTGTCTACCAGTAAAGGGGCTTTTCTCACACACTCCAGGCTCTCCATCTTCCACGGCGTCAGGAGATGTATGGAAGTGCACGGGCCGTCGGGCACATTGAGGGTAGCCCCGCTCGCTCCCCACGGTTGCCTCGATCTCCTCGCCTGGGTCACCGTCGGGCCAACAGTGGCAGCTCTGGTGGGAAAACATTATCCATGGAAAATATCCAATCTCTCAATGCAGCTTACGCTACATCAGGACCAATGTATCTAAGTGACCATGAAGCCGTGGGCTCCACCGCTACGTACCCTAAAGGCACCATGACACTCGGCCGTGCGACAAGTCGTGCTATTTATGGTGGTCGGGTCACAGCAATGGGTAGTACTCCTAATATAGCCACAGTGGGACTCCCGCATGCCGACTTGCAATCATACGGTGACCTGGGCTCGCTATCTTTCCTCCACCACCAGGGGACACCTTCAGCATTGCTACGACAGGCCGTGCGGGGTGGTGGTGGGGAACTTCTTGAGCTTCAGGCTCAGCTTCGGGATATGCAGAGAGAAAATGAGCTGCTGCGTAGAGAATTGGACCTGAAGGACAGCAAGCTGGGATCCTCCACCAACAGCATCAAGAGCTTCTGGAGCCCTGAACTGAAGAAAGAGCGAGTGATGAGAAAAGAAGAAGCAGCACGCACCTCCATTCTCAAAGAACAGATGCGGGTGACTCATGATGAGAACCAGGTTAGGCTACTTTCCTTTGATTGCTCTTTGCTCCATGCCTAGGAGATAAATGTAATAGAAATTCTTAGGTGGTCTTTTTCAGGGTGTCTTCCATTGAGATGTTCACCAGTATTTTATTCCTAACCAGCCTTTATTCTTTATTTTATTGATTTAATGCCATTTTTATTTTCGTATTTGTGTTGCATTTAATTTGCCAACCAATTGGTGTTGATCTTTTTAATCAAAAATGAATGAAATTTATTGATAAATTTGTGATGACAAAAAAATGCTAATACCCATTTGGTTTAATAATTCTTAATAAAGCTTTGATTTACAGAGTGACAACGTTACATTTTGTATCATCAGTTGGAAATCACATTTGGAATAGTTGAATAGTGCATTTGTGCTTGAATTTCATACTTTTATGACCTTCAATGATCACACAGGATATTACACAAAGATAATATACACAACAATATTACAAATTGGGAACCCTGTTGGTTTTTTTGTGAAATTGTGAAATTTTCTTATGTCCCTGTTACCAGATCATTTCTGATCTTACTGTATAACAAGTGTCTGGTTTCATGTATCGCCAAAACTACTCTTCTTGCATCTAGTCCCTGTGTCATCTGTGGGTTGTGCTCATTTCTTTTTCTCCTTTCTGTGTCTCATTCAACTGTGTAATCACACTTCCACTCTTTTTCCACCCACACTCCTGCTCGTTTTTTACAGCTTACTTCTTCCTTAGGCTCTCTGTATTGCAGAAGTTCCTATAGAGTCATTATTATTTGATCAAACCAATCGATGCTCGCCACAAGTGGTTATTCCAACAGCTTTTTTACTTTTTACCTCTGTAATTGTTGCCGCAACAATACAGTTAAGATACATTCAAAAGTAGTCAAAATACTGTATATAAATACAGTGTGTTGCAAGTGATGGACACTTTCTTTGTAAAGAAATGGGGCTCATTCGTGGGCAAACACAGCCTTAGAATAACCAAAACATTCTGTTAGTCACAATCATTTATTTTCCCTCAAAAATTAATCATACTCAGTTTGCTTTGTATTTGATGTAACAAACTTACAAGGTAACTGTTGACAGATGCTCTCCAAACAGCTCGATGTTCCTAGCACCAGTCATAGTTCCTAGCACCGCCCACTCACCAATCATATCCATCGCTAGTACAGCTCATCTTTATGCAGAGCAGCAGACCCGCACTGAAGAACAGTGCACTATTACATCACGTAGATCCATTTTCATGGTTTTCGTGTGTTTTGCGGATGCCTAAAAATATGAGGTGATTCAAAGACATTGTTTACAATGAAAATTGCTTTTAGACAATGACTAATGATGCAGTGCAAACATAGAGGGCTCAAACATTTATTATAACTGGGCATTATATAGCTCCTTTTAATAAACATATTTGTAAACAAAATTTGCACCATAATTTAAAAAAACAAAAACATATTTTTCAAGTGTAACCTCTCCTCCTGTCGATCAGTGTGTGTGTTTGACAGTGGAGCAGTGGCCTAGTTAAATCCCTCTCCATCAGCATGGGAGACGAGCGACTGTCAAGGACAAATGTGTGTCTGAGAGACTATGTTTCCCTCCGTCTGATTCTTTGTCTCCTCTGCCAGCGTTTCACTCAGCCGCTGTCTGTCTTTCTTTCTCTGTCCCTTTTTGGCTTCTTTCCTGTCTCCTGTTCTCACTCTGTACTTTCCCATCTCTCCTCCTTGTCCTCTACGTCCATCTTGTGCTCTCGCTACCCATCCTCTAGGCACCATATGGTATTTTCCTCACACACTGTATCATGAAAGACATATAGGTCTTTAAATACTTCATCAAGAGCTTTGAGAAACATTTAGACAGTTCACCAATTTGACCAAATTGCACCTCATACTGGGATTTTGTGTTCTTATTCCCAAATATTTAATGGTAAATTAATGGAGAAGTTATTTTCTTCTCCACTAAAAAACAGAGGTTAAGGGAATTCTTTAGGAGACGTCATGTTTTTTTTTTTTTTAATTAATTGATATGTCAATGCAAATAATTTACCAATAATCCAAAGGTCAATGTAATTTAAAGTGGATTTAACATCTAAAAGGCATCAAATGTATTGCTAAAAAAGCTAATATACGGTAACTATATTAGTGCTAACATTATTCTGTGTTAACCTCCAAAGCAAAAAAATTATTTAAAAAATTGTTGACCTATTATCATGTTTAAAGTAAATTAAATAAAGAAAATGAGTGAACTTGGAGTACTTTTTGATTCTGGATGTTATCCCTACAAAAACTGGAAATCCATTCCTAAAATTGAACTGGTAATAGCTGATACAATGTGTAATGCTCGATGTCTGAGAGATGTCAATGCAATGTCTTCTGGATTCAGAAGCAGTTACATCAATAGTTGCTGGGAACCCTGGGAATTGACCCTTTATGACAAATTGCTTGTTTTTCGCTTAGGTTGCTTTGTATAAAAGTTGAATAAATGCATATTTCCATTTCGAGACTATCCATGGCTGAGTTAAACACCTTATCTATTGTCTTTGAAGATATCTGGTCACTTTGTGTCCAATACTGCCATGTTCTCTAGTTGTCCAAGTCGGTAACAGTTGAGGTTGACCCTTTAAAGTTTTTTACCACTTGGACTTCTTAAGGCCATCTTGGATTTTGTCAAAAGTTGCAATTTTTGCAAATGCATCAACATATCTTTACAAATGTTTGCTTGCATGTTTGCAAACATGTCCCGGAGGTATCCAACAAGATTTGTTGCAGCGCCACCTTGTGGTCTAAATTTATAATTTCATTTAAGAAAATGGTGTCTTTAACATATGATATTACAGTTATGTATGATCTGAGTTTGCCTAAAGACTTTCAGCAAAGTGTCCACTAGTGCTCAGGAGATGAAAAAATTGGCTCATTGTCTTTTGATACCATATCAGTTTGTAATAAAATCATAAAGTTGGTCCCAATTTGTTCCTTCCATCATCGTCTGGCCATTTTGAATGTCTGCTCAACAAGTTTTGTGGCAAAAAAGTGAATTGATTTCGATTAGTTTGTATGCTTAGAATCACATAAATAAATCTTTGTTTTTCTCTTTGATGCTGTTTGAGCTCACGTTTTGCCTTCTGGTTGCTTTGCTCCGTATTACTTCTTGCAGATATATTTGTTGTAAAGGTTATTTTTATGTTGAATGGATGGGTTTGATTTTGAATAGAGATGCTGTATTTTATGCTGTATAATGCTATAATGGAGCAATTTAAGGAAGGAAAAACTAAAATACCAGGCTTGTCTGACTAACAAATGTGCTTGTCTCATTATGTTCTCAAGGTTAAATCAGACAAGTATCATCACACAGATGCCTGTGTGCGTGTGCGTGTTCCCTGAAAGTGGTAAATAACATTAGGCGAGCTCTATTCAGGGTCAGCGGTGCCATAGTTTGCATTCTGTCGTTAATGGTAAATAAATTGGATATGCCAGGAGTCCTTTTGAATATTTCTGTCTATTATTTATAATTTAAACTAAGATACTTAGTAATATCTTTTAAATCCATTATGTTTTTGAACAGCATGAACAAAATTCAGAATACATTGAAATACATTCATCGACATGCATTCCTTTAGTAAAATTATAACATTACAATTCTAAACATTATTATTCTAATACGTTATAATTCTAAAATGAATCTAACAATAGCTTTTCATTCATTCAGTCAGGTGACCAGTCCATCGCAGGGCAACATTCACTCACAAATTCACAAATAATTTAGATTATTCAATTAACCTAACCGCATGTTTTGGGGATTGTGGTGGAAACCTGAGTACCTGAAGGAAACAGGAAACCCGCGCAAGCACGGGGAGAACATGCAAACTCCTTCCAGGAAGGTCACCAGCGAGCCTAGAACCGACAACCTTCTAACTACTTTCTAACTACTACCTACTGCGCCACCATGCTGCCCTCAATTGCTTTTCCATTTGGTAAATTGCTTTCATTTGAATTAGATTTTACTAACCAATTGTGAAGAATTTGGAGTGCTGCTTTGAGACTAGTGTGTGTGCTGCGATAAACTTCAAACTGGTTTTTAAAAATCCAGCTTTTTTCACTCGAGCTGCTTTAATTCCAATGGGAATTTGAGAAGTGTTAGCCAAGAACACAAAGCAAAATACATCACACCCATTCAGTTTTTTTGATTAAGTGTAAAACCAATCATAGATTTCTCAAACATTTCTTAAGTGGTTTCCCCATGAATGAAGCACTAGTCTTTGAGCATGTCCTTAACCATATCTGGTCTTCAAGGACTCCAGAAGACACCAGCTCCCTTGCACTGCTGGGTTTACAACAGATATGACCAGCATCAATTAGTATAAGACGCACGTCTACCCATGCTGTTAGCTGCGCCTCATTTTCGCACTCCTCCTCAGCTCCACATGCTCCTGCTGTGAGTTTGATGTGGGCAGATGACCGGTGGGGACTCTTTTTCTCATTAAAAGATCTCATCGTCAACTTCAGAAAGTACTGTTCTTCATGACAAGAAATGCAGAAATGCTTGTTTTCACAAGTCTTAAGTGACATTTATATTTTTAATTAAAGAGCACAGTTTGTAGATTTGCATATCCACAACTTTTGAAGATGTTTTTATTTTTTATTGCGAAACAAATTACACAGGTGGACATCCTTTAAACTAATTTTATGATTTCTGAAGGCCGTTGGTTTTACCAGAGCTTTTTATGAACACACAAAGCCACTCCCTGATATTATCTGTTGTAAACTCTAGTTAAACAGAAGCCAAATATTTCTCACCCTAAATCACCCCGTCTAGTGAAGTTTGCCCTTTTTGGGAATAAATGATGTTAATGGTAATAATTACACCCAAGAACAGCACAACACTATCACTTAGCGGACATCATGCATTGCGATGCCACATATAGATGGAACCAGCCTTATGTCATATGAAAAACTATGCCTTATGAACTACCAGCCTATTGTCACAAAACAGATATTTTGTGGGGGAGGGGGGGGGCATCACTCACAGAGCAGGAATTTTAGCGTTTGATATCAATTATGGATCCAACTAAGAGAGAAAATTAGCCATTTTTGGGCTAATTTTTGTTTGCCATTGTTTATAAATAATTGTTACTTATGTTTAACTTTAACGCGAAAACATTTTCTGGCTGCAGAGAAAAAATAATGATGCTTCATGTAACATTTTCTCAGTGCAGCTCTACGCCAATGCATAAACATGTTAATTTGTCCATTGCGTTTTAAAGCTCTGTTTCACAGCAATACAAATATACCACCAATACCATAACTCATCAACATTAGCTCAATCATGGAACACTTCAATGTGCAGGGCATACTGGGTGCGATCCTAAGGTTTGTGCCAAAAACAGTTATAGTGTTAAAGGCCATAATGATTTGTGGTGATAAACCGTTTCATATCAAACAAGTGGAAAAGTGTATCTTTTCTGCTCCCATCCTGGTTTTTGTCTAACTTCAGTTTCTACAGGAATCTCAACCAAAGTGGTATCGCATAGTTTGCTTTTTAAAGCTGCTTCTCAAAACCTGTAAGAGACACATGTACTTCATGCATCAGACATTAAAAGATGGCACATGTGGGAGAATAACATCACATTAGTCTTTCTACAAACATTTTAATATTTAATTTAAGTTCAACTGAATAGGAATTGTCTGTATTTTTTTTAATCACATTTTATTTGATCTAAATCTCATTCGGGGCAGTGAAAAGCTAAGGATGTTGATTTATGTCGCAGATTGGCAGTTTATTTAATGCTATGGTTCTTAGAAGGTCAAATAGATGTGAACACAGTTGTGTTTATTGTGGCCTCGTGTTAAGTCTTGGTAAATCCTTTTGGTCAGTAGGTCGAGGAAATGTGGTATTGATTTAAATAGAGCGAGCAACCTCTTGATCTCTGTCTAGTTGTTCTAAAATTAGCCTCTGCTCATGGATTGATGCTTTCTCTTGATGTTAATAGCTACCTCTGATAAATGACGATTGGCCAGCCTTGGCTGCTAATGGCTCTTTTGTAGCTCAGGATCAGTGAATGGCCTCCAGGAGTGCGAGTTTGCTTGCAAGTGTTTGCTTTTTTTTTTTTTACACCTTTCCTCCCTTTTCCTACTCCTTATTTTTGCTTCTTAGCCCCTCGGGATCCCGAAAGCAAGCCAATCCAGAAAGGATTAGCGGAGGATGACTTGTTTTTGATTTGTACAGTAACAAGATTTGATGGTCTGTGTTTAAAGGCTATGCTTTGGAGGGCAATAATGACAGCGGATTTTCATTTTCATCAAAATCCGTAATTTTACAATTTTTAATAGGTCCCATTTCATAGTAGGAATCTCATGCTGTTGTTTTGTGTAAAAACCTACTAATCAGGTTTCATGGCCTTACAACAAAAAGAGTGCAAAATAGATGGACTGCTCTCTGTAACAATGTTTTCCCATGTAAAATGTACTTTAGTACCTGAAGTTCATACTGTATAGTCATGTGAGGGTTTGTGCACTGTTAACCTGATCTTTGCCTGCTGGGAAAAGGGAGACGTGAGCCAGATTTGGTATTTAATCCAGAGGTCTGCTAATAGTCAACAATCAATACTTTCCAAACTCAAACCTTCCTATATCAAATGGAAAAAATAAATCTGGAGAACAGACCAGAAATTATAACGAATGATGATCTTGAGTTTGTGGAGCAAACTGAGTTTAGTTTGTTTCCATGGTAAAAGTACAGAAAGTCACATTTAATTTGTTAATTGTCATATTTACCTTAATAAAGAAAAATTTATTTCAAGAAAAACTTGAAATTAATACAATAATAAATTGACTGGGAAATAGATCCTTGGATGTATTAAATGCCATCATTTGTGGTAGTGATGGGGGTGGGGAGAAACAGTTGAGAGGAAGTGATGTGGGCATCCTCAGGGATGCTGTTGAATATTTCAGCTGCCAGCTTGCTTCTCCCTTTATGACACACAGGGACAGGCATACTATGTGCTTTATGGATACATATATATATATATATAGACCTGCCTGTGTTCAGTGCATTCTAGGGCTGCTCAAACATTCATTCAGATGAGAGCTGAACACTTCTGCATGACTCAGCTGCCTTTAGTCAGAAATCATGCTCTTATTTCACCACTAATTTAAACATCATTTCTCTTTGATTTATTATTAATGTTTTGCCGTGACTTTGAATGTTACAAAATATACTTTCAAATGAACAATATGTAACATTAGGGATGGATCAACCATTAGAGTGTCCAGAAGGAAGCCCCTGATACAGTACCTGTGAAATCTTCTCAGGGTAGTTCAGTGGCTCTTCTGGACGATCCAGCAGGACTGTGCGATTACGATCAAGACCCTCGGTCCTGATAGAAGAGATCATTGCCCTTCTATCCAGTTTATTGCCCTTACTTCCTGGTAAGTCAGGATGATTGTGACCAACTCTTAACCCAAGAGCGCTGACCAGGTACTTGGCAAGTACCAATGAAAGATGCGCAAGGTCTATCATCACTGGTCCAAGGTCCATCCGTCCCCGGGATCTGAAGGATGCATACCAGCATCCTACCTTTCAGTTACAGAGGGCTTTGGCACCTCAGCCATTGGGTCTTAAGGTGAACCTTGACAAGAGCTTTCTCTTTTTTTGTCTGGAGCTGAACTCGGTACAGAAGTAAGCATGGCGATTGTTTTCTGGGCCTTACTGACTACTCTCAGGGCAGTCAGGGGAACCTTCTCAGGGAGGGAGCATCAGGCATCTGTACCCAGAGCTGCGGAACCCCAACTCTGGCAAAAGATCCCGGGTTCCTCTGTAGTTGTGTCCATTAACCCTCTATGAGGAATGCAATGCTAGGAAATTTGATCAGTTAATTGAAATAAAAAGACCCCAGAGCATGTCCAGTTGGAGTGGTCTGACCTTCCTCCAGGAAGGGTTAGAGTGGGGTCTGGGGAATTAGCCTTGCATGCTCATCTGAAGGGCCCACTCCTCTTGAGGTGTGGCTCCTTCATGGGAGTTTTTGCTCTCATTCTGTTTTGGCCAGTCTTGAGCTGTGTCCCTTCTGTTTAAGAAGATGAAACAACTTCCCCATCATAATAGGGTCCAGGATCCCAGGCCTGTGACAGCAGAACCTGTTTTGGAGTCTGGCTTTATGTCTACCTTTGATTAGTGGCAGCCTGTACAGCACGACCATGGTTTCGTCGAAGTGAACGACTGAAAGGGAATGCCTAGGTTACTTGCTTAACCCCTCTTTCCACGACCTTAAGGTCATGTGTTCCTCCAGAGTAAAGTCGCAGCACCTGGCTTATGCATTTTCACTGCACAATTAAAGTCTTCCAATGGTCATTGTATTTAGTTGGAGTAGATTGACTGTTCAAAAAGCAGTTCCCAAAGTCGATCATTCGACATACATCTCCGTTCCCTTCTTCAGGGAACATGGGGTTACGTGAGTTGCCTAGACGTTCTCTTTGTCTGTCTGACTAAAATATCAAGCCGAATACATTATTTGAAAACGTAGTAATGCTTTTTGGTTGTTTGTTTGTTTCACTCTTTATTGCATTTTGTGATCTTTAAACTGTAAGATATTTCATGTTTTTCACAAGCAGCTTTATTACACACTTGATGAAAGGTTGTAAACAGTCCACTTTACCTGCACTGGAATACCATCCTTGTATCTCTCTGGTTTATTCCAGCCAGCATGCTCCAACCCTTGGGGCTGTGCTTACAAACCGTTATAATTATGCAAATGGAATAATTGGACCGTTTCCTTGAATCTCTTGCCAGCCAAGACAGGTTATTGATCGGAGATGGAAAGAGAAGGAGAGGATAAGAAATTGGGAAGGAGACTGAAAGACAAGAGCAGAGAGAGACTAATGTCCTCTGTCCTCAATAAACTTAAGCTGAAGGAAACACAATCACCTCTGGCAATAGGGAAAACAACAGAAATAGAGCTGTAGAAATACAGGGGAGTTTAGTCAGTTGACAAATCGAATTAGCTGAACTCTGTGTATCTGGTGTTATGTCTCCGTAGCATTAATCTGTGTTTAAGGGTTTGAATTCATTTGCTAATGATTCTGCAGTAGATGTTCAGCTCATGGTTCCTTACAGCAACTGTCGATCTTTAAGAGATAATTAATGATGAGCTCAGCTTTAGACGAGACCATCACTCCTGAAACAAGTCATTTGTTCAAAAGACAGTCTTGTTCTGCTTTAATTAGCTAATTTACAGAAGTTCATCACATCTGTGGAGGACACACAGTAAAAACTAACAAATGAATATGGATTTATCAATCAAAACTTTATTTGTTCCGCACTTTTCATAGATAGACAAAGAACATTACAACACCTTTACATTTACAGAATAAAACCTTACAGTGAAACAACGGATCTCACATTTGTTTTGTTTTTTTGTTTTTGTTTTTAGAAAATGACAAATCATGTGACAAATTTAAGGCCAAACTTTAAGGATAAAATCGGTTTGGTTTTGGTAGGAACAATGAAAGAATCTTTAGCAATAATAGTGTACTTCTCTGATTGGCCTATAGCTTTTAATAATCATGCTTTATTGTCCAGTGGAAATGGTAAAAAAAGAAGAAGAAACACCCAGCAATGGACTATTGTCTGATGATTAGATTTCTGGCATATTTAAAAAATTATGTTCTGATTTGAATTCAGTAAGAATGATGCGACCACCCTAATGTTTCATTCTGATTCTACATATTATGTGCAGGTTTCATTTTTTGTATATTTTTGGTTTAAAAAGTCACATTTACATCACATAATTTGCAAGATATGCAAAATTTGTTTGATTGTTTTCAAACAAAATGTGAGAAAATGCACAATCATCTTTCAGTTTGATTTTGCTAATCACAAATCAGTGCCATCAGTCCCATCTAGTGTTGATAAGCAGCTATAACCCTTGGAAGTACAATGTCTGTGATGTGGCTTGTATTTTTCTAAGTTATGGCACAAAAAGAACTAATTTGTAATGTAAAAAATGACAAAATTCTCCAAAAGTATTTTTTTTGTACAATTTCAGGTTTGTGGTGGAATTATTGTGTATTGTAATGAAAACGTATTTGTCAATAAAGGAAGCTGTGTTTGTGCTAAAAAAAAGTTTGCATTGCCACAAAAGGTCCACAGACTTCAAATGGTTAACTAGCAAGTAATTATTGAAATGACTCACTATGACTAACTTTTAAAAAAAAAATCTGCACCTGATGCCAGTAAAAGCCATGTTTAAATAAAAAAATAATAATTTTGAGTTTTTATAGCACTGTCAGCTTTTACTTTCTTAGTTTGTTTTAGAAAATCTTTTGAGTTTCAAAACAATGCAGGCAATACAGGCAGCTTTAGAAGCTTAAGAAACACATTTCTAAAGCAAGTGTCATTTCCTTACCCACTTTGGACAATGAAAGAAAATGTTAGAATATCCTTGGAGCAATACAATTTTCAGGTTTATCCGCATGAATGAACGCACACCATCCCTCTGTTTCTGCGTGAACTGTCAGAAGTACAGGAGCTCCACATACTGTTTCTTATGTAAGTGTCCAGTGATCTAGAACTAACCACAGCTGATACACAAGAGCTGCTCAGCTTTGTATGCATCACACTCACACATCTTTCCTTCCCTCTGCTGGACAGATGTATACACTGCAGCAGTGGTGGGCAGTAGCTTTTTCAAGTTTCTGTACTTTACTCAAGTATTTTAATTAGAAAAGACTTTTTACTTTAAGTTCACTACATTTCAAAGTGAAATATCTTACTTTTTACTCAACTACATTTTGTGAAATTATTTTATTAGTAAATTATCAGTAGATGTTATTTTTTTATTTATGAGTGGATAAAAAACGTAATTGGGGAAGCATGCGTGAGCCACCAATCAGGGTACAGTGCATGCTGTGTTTTGAATTACTTTGGCTGCGGCTGAGTGGATTCTACTTAGCGCTAATGCAGTTCATTGTCAGATCAAAAGCAGCGTTTTATATGAGACCATACATGCCGTAATAAATGATTGAAGAAACTCCCGAAAACTAGTTTCTGTTACAGTACTCTGATATGAGCAGGTTATATTTACACCAGAGACCTTTAGGTACAATGTAGTAAAAGAAAACTTGTGAACCTCTGTTTAATAGTTTAGACATTATACTAAAGGTTTTTTTTTATTATTATTAAACCTGAACTTGCAACTATGTTAAAAATTAACCTTAAATTGAAAAAGCCTGCTCTGAAATCATGTTATTTCATTTGGTTCTAAAGGAAATTTACAATCAAGCTTTTGAGGTCATGATTATTTAAATAAGTGTCAACTTCATACATGTTTTAGAAGTTACAGTGTATATATATATATATATATATATATATATATATATATATATATATATATATATATATATACATATATACATATATATACATATATATAGAAAGATAGATACACACTTCTCTCAATTCAATATATATCACAATATTAAGTCACTACGATATGCATCACAATATCTACAAAAGTTGAAAAAAAAGTACACATTCTTTTGCTGAAACTGATTCAATGTTAGACTCTCATTGGAAATTTAAAAGTTAAACCACAAAGCTAACAATGTCAGCGTCTAGTTTAAGGTTTATCATCCAGGCCTCTAGGGGGCAGTGACAAAGCTTGTTAATTTCAGAGAATTAAACATGAGTGGGAGCTGTTTTAATATATAGTTTTATGAAGTTTTTCTTTTTTTTCTCACACTTTTTTCTAGTGATGGGATTTATGGCTCTTTGGAGGGAGCCAGATCTTTGGGATCTGTTCACTTTAAAGAGCTGTTGGCTTATTTGGCTCCTTATATTTTTTTTTACTTTTAAGAAACCAGCCTGGGGTTAATTTATTTTATCCTGAATATAATCACAGGAATTTTTTACCAATATTTGAGTTTGAAATATTCTGGAATATGGATTATTGCTTCATTTGAAACATGTGGACAAGATTTTAAAGTCTGATATGGATTCTTTATAAATATTCCACTGCTGTATTACTGAGTTGACCGTGAGATCACTATTTGTATAAAATGTATGTGTGTAAAACTACTTTGACTTGTTATTTAATGCAACACCTAAACACTTATACACAAAGAACAAAGCAGGCTTCATGAAAGTTTCACGCCAAAAACTTTAGTAGCAAAATTTGTAACAATACTAAAAAACTAATAAACAATATTTTAAAACTACGTAAACCCAATAACAAAATAAGTCTAAACAAAATAAATAACCAAAATGATAAAACAGTTCCAGTCTTTATGGCCTCTCCTTCTTTTCTATCTGCAAATTCGAATTGAGAAACACAAGTTTGGAATGCTTGAGGCGATTTCTCCTCTGTGAGAATTTGTCCAGTTTTGGAGAAAATTCTTTCGGAAGGCACTGATGTACCTAGTTATACACAGATACACGACTTTCCCACCACTTCAAAGGGTCTTTAACAAGTGGCTCCCCCAAGTACGCCTGCACCTCCATGACAGTGTCTGCTGTTGGGTTCCGAGTTCCCACTGTTCCAGCTACTGGGGGAACTGCTCCCGACCAAACGCGTTCATATTAATGAGCTGTTCATAAGATTCGATTCGTTCGTGAATGTCACAGCGCTACTTTTTTGGTGAAGCTCTTAGACGATTTCTCCCAGTAATTTCATGAAATGTATTGTGACATTTTTGTGACGATATATTGTGCCACAACATTTTGTCACACCCCTAATATTGGCTTGTGGATGTTTGTAACCATGTAATACAGATAGTACTTTTTTAATGTGCTGTTCATTCTGTTCTCATTGCCAGTGTGTGCTGATTCTTTTATTCTTCTCTGTAATTTTCTGTTTCGTATCATTGCTTCATCTCACTCTGCTTTCACTGTTTCTGTTCATTCGCTTTCCTGCAGCATCTGTTGGACTCCAGGAGAACGAAGGTTTGTTCACTTGTGTTGAGGAACACTATCTCTTCTCACCAAACATATCATTGCAAACAGAACCAGACCCATCCACCCTGACCCTCAGAATCAAACCAGTTTGAGTGTTGTTCTTATCATGTAGTGATGCATGTATGTAGCGTTGTCATATAGTCACTGTTTAGAATATTTTTTACATGTTTGAGGATATTTTTAGTGCTAAATTCTGATCAAAACGGTTGAACTATTTATTTCAGTTTCTGTTAAAGTTTCATATTTGATGTGGGCAAACTTGAAGCAATTGGTTTGATTTTTATATTTCTTTTCAATGCTAAAACCCCTGTTTAGATGGTTTTTCATATACACTCTTTAAAAAAAGGTTCTTCGAGGGTTCTTTGCAGGTTTGAAGGCGCTACAGAGCACTTTCTCAATGTAAATATTAAGGTTCTTCACTGGTTCTTTGTGGTTTTATAGCACTTTGTTTACGTAATGAAACTGTTATGGCCTTTTTGTTTACTTACATTGGATGGATTGCTCTAAAAAGCTCTTTTGAAGATAAGTGGCACCAAAAAGGTTCCCCTATGATTACGAGCCAAAGAACCAGATTTGGTTCTATACAGAACCTTTTTTTTAGTGTATTGTATATTTTCCTTCTGCTTACTCATGCATCATTAATATTAATTTAATTTAACCAAATCTAACATTACAGGCTACATAAAATATAACATTCAAAAGACCAAAATGATAATAGTCACGGTGCCGATGCTAATGTCTGAGACTTCTACTCCAAAGATCTTCTTTAAGTGGATCAGATGTTATATAAGGACAACCTCAACAAGGAACAGGTTCCATCTTCTGCTCCTCCATGTTCCCTTGAGATACGCTAAGAGAGGTTAATCAGCCCTTTACTCTCCTGACCAAAAGTGTGTTCTGTTTGTGTTTTTTATTTATTACCTAAGGCGAGAGAGAGAGAGAGAGAGTGTGTTTTCTGATCTACTTCTTACACCCTCTCTCTCTTCTCTCTCTCTCTCTCTCTGCCCCAGGCTCCACTTCTGTGCCACATTCACTAGAAGCCCACGTTCTCTTGAGATATTGTTTAGCACCATTTTTGGTTATTAACCTGATTTACGGAGTTCTGAGTTCTGGCTTTCTCTAGAGAAACCTGATCCTTTACCTGTTTCCTCTCCTAGAATAGACTCCACTGTGTTTGTGCTGTTATTTCACTCTGGTGAATTCAATTTTAACCAAAAATGCATTTTATATCATTTGATTTTATTCTATTTTATTGAATTTCATTTATGCTATCAGTAGTACTTATTTCTTTCTCATTGACATTGGGTTTTGTGTTTTAGAATCTGAATTAAGTCCATGGCAGTAGGTTGAAGGAATATTTTTCAGTAAAGTTTCCCTTTAAGACGGAGTGATATATCTGTACAGAACCGTTCAGTGGAGTCTCTTCCAAATCTAACCTGATTTCTGCTCTCGGAACTGTCCTGAACTGAACAATCTGAAGATTCCTCCTCTGATACTAAAACTAAATGGTCTTTATGTGTTGACTTGTGCTTCGCCTCCTCCTCCAGCATCTCCAGCTGACCATCCAGGCTCTTCAGGATGAATTGAGGACACAGCGGGACTTGAACCATCTCCTCCAGCAGGAGAATAGCGGTCGCCCCAGTGGAGCAGAGCACTTCACCACCCTTGAGCTGACGGAGGAGAACTTCCGTCGTTTGCAGGTAAATTACGCTTCTCTTGCTCTTTGTTAATTGAAGAACCCCTAGAAAAGGGAGGATGACCAAAGAGGATATTATATGCAGATGATCACAAATACAAAGAAAATTCTTATTTTGTGGTGAATAACCCAAACAAAACATGTCGTGTATTTAGCAAGAGACTCCAACAAATGTAGTAGTGTGTTTATTTTTGCTGGATGGCTCTGCAATGCCTTGCATTAATGTGACCATGAGGAAAAGTAACAGTTCTGCTTTGTTGGATTTTCTGGGACAGATGGTTCAGGTCATATTTAAAGATATTTAAACAGCAATGGCATAAGGTGTACAAAAAGGCTGAAGCCTTGGTCTTTCCCAGTTCATCCTCTGCTTGCAGTCAAGTGAAAAGAAACCAAATCTCTTACCAAGGTTATGCTGATGCCACTAACCCTTTCTCTCAGCGATTCTCAACCAGTGGGCTGTGGCACAACACCAGGTGGGCTGTATTTTTAAAAGATTTTAAAAAGATATTTTCAATTATTCCACAGGATCAAAAACACTAAAATGAAATGTCATTAATTATTTATATTACTATTTACATTAAACTACCAATAGACCAATCGTGTCACGATGTTTATTAATTCAGTCAGATGCATTAACTCTTAGTCCACTGGAAAATGGATCGCTTTCTGAAGAGAAAGGTTAATGACCGTCCCATAACAGAAAAAGTAAAAGCTTCAGAGTGTGTGGTGAGAAAATTTGATGATAAATACAATAAATTAGTTTTTTCAAAAGCGGGCCACACCGAAAGCACAGTGTGTTGAATGTGGAGAAATTCGATGGCACCAAAGCCATCAAACACCCGAGCTGCATCAGGAAGCAAAAAGAACATTTCTCAATCAACAAAAAGCCATAACATCTCTATCCACTCAATCAAAAGTGACACTGAAAGCTAGCTATCTGGTAATTACACAATGGTTAATACTGAATATGTATAATCGCAGCATCACTATATATATGTTTGTGTTGTGCTGCGGAGTGAAAAAGGTTGAGAAACTATCGCGCATAAACTTTTCTGCCAGTGCCTTGATGAGATATGACTTGGATGTGCCAGAACTTTCTTCAGCTAAGGATTGTTTAATCAATTAAACATGTTTCGGGAGACGTAATTAGGACGTGACCGCTCATCAATTATTCTATATTCTCATGCACTTATGAGCTGATCCATCCCTCTCCCTATGACTCAGTCCGATCCGCTTCCCACCCTCCTCCTCTTCTCTACAGCTACTCGGGTGCATCTGAGAAGGAAAGCAAGCCTTGTACATTCAAATCCGCCACTTATGCTCACAAACTCAGGGCAAGGTCCTCATAGCAGCTACTGAAATAAAGATAAAGTTAATTCATGAAACTCAATGAGGTTCCCTAAGTGAATGCAGGTGAAAACCAGGTCAAGAATTACTGTGTCATTCAGAAATCTGTTCTTAATTTTAATATTCATGTCAAGGCAATAATCATATCTTTTTAATGAAAAAAATTGAGATTTTTCAATTGTCTAGAGAAATATCCACGATTAACTGGTTTCCTCACAGGCAGCTTGTTCAGAACGCAATGTAGCATTTGCCTTTTGAGAGGAACTCTTTGGGAGTTTAGCATAAATGAACCCTTAGCTCCATCTGCTGTTTGGATTAAACGGCATTTGTCAGAAAATCTGCCCTGTCAAATTTATACCAAACATTAATTTGTTTTTTGTTTTTTTTTCTCAAATAGAGTTTTTTTTCTTTGTTAGTTTGCAAAAATACTGGATGTTCTATATGAAAATACATATAGATACATATAATACATATGGATAATTTTGCTTAACTGCTGATTGGTTTCTTTTTGACAGACGAGTTTTTCTTTAAGAAACAGATTGTGTTTGTTTGCAAAAAAACCAACAAAAAAAACACTAAATTGTTGGTAAAATCTAAAATTTAACTGATCTGCCCAAATCCTAATCAGATCTCCACATTGGCTGCCAATAATGATGTAGATTTTAAAGTGCTGCTGCTCGTCTATTCATGACAAAATGAAAACTGAGCACTGCTGCTCAAAATGTTGAAGCTACTTTATGGACGGATCCAGAATTTTCAGCATATTCATTTCCACTGGGAGCCACAGAATCTAAAAAGAAAAATCTGGAAATCCCATGATTTTCTAACGATTAATTCCTAAATTACTGAGATTTCAGACCCTCAAAGGTCTATTATTGCGCTTTTTATAAGTCCAGCTGCACTCTGCTCATGATTCTAATTTAGTAGCACCTGTTTTAGGTGTTTTAGGACACCTGTGCAGTGTGCAGTGCACCCCACAATCCGTAGGAAGTCCAAGCCGCCGCGGATTTCACCTCACACGATTGCGTGCGTTATGAGCCAGCCCACAAAACAGCGTAATAAACAGTTCACTATATATCTCGTCTAAATTATAACAGGATGCCCTCTAACCTATATTAAAGCAATGCTGACGTCTAAAAATATGCATTTGCTTCACACTGAGTGATTAAAAAAACTCACGGGCCTGACCTCACCAATGTGGCGGCTCAAGACGCATCACGTGACCGGATATTACAAGTCAAAGTTTCTCCCTTCTGAACTCTCCGTCAGAGTTCAATTTCACCCCAAAACCTTGTTTTTCAAACGTTGTGAGATTCATAGACGAAGAATAGAAAATAACAGAGCTTTACCTGAACTCCCCACTAGGTGTCCCTACAACCTCTTTATACTGATGCTTTTCATAATACAAACATGACAGAATAAGCATTTTTAACAGTAAAAGAGCTTCCTCAGAGTTAAATATTGTCTGGAAGCCTTTTCTCCCCTGGGGTTTTGGGGTAGTTTCATTTCCTCACAACATGCTTTTCAAGTGAAAGTTAATATATATACAGGTCCTTCTAAAAACAAATTGTGATAAAGTTAATTATTTTCTGTAATGTACTGATAAACATTAGACTTGCACATATTTCTGATTAGTTTACACACAACCAGTGCTTAATTTGTTCCGCCGTTTGCCGGAACCCAATCCGTTTTCTCTCAATTTCTGGCTTCCAAGGATCCGGAAAATTTTATTCTGGGATCCGGTAATTATCTGACCCCATTTGTCTTTATCTGCCCAATTCCTGCCCACCTTTTTCACTCTACTGTACTACAATGCATTCCCCCGACTCAGGAATATACAGAGCACTCGCCTATGGTGTGCCAGGCTGCCTTCGTCGTAGGCTGGTGCTGTCCCCTGCAGTCGGCAGGCCGGCCCGTATTATGTGGAAATTAGCGATTAGATAAAAATATTATAAAATAAAATAAAATAATTAATAATTATTGTGTTAGTGTGTTTTCTTTATTGTGCATTGTATAATGTAAAAAAAATAATAATAAATAAAATGCACTACTAGCAAGTCTGAAAAGGCTGCTGCTGGGTAATTTACGTCCTGTACGTAACTTATTTTTAGGCGGCATTTGGCCAAAACAAAAAGTGTCCTGACTCCTTCGTGCTAACATGTCTAAAAGACAATCAAGTTTGCTTTCGTTTTTTAAAAGAAACGAAGACTCAAGTCTATCATGTTAAACGGCCATTTAACATGATATTGAAGATTAAGATAAATTGTGTTGAAAGTAATCTAAAGGTTTTTTGTGTGTATATGTCTTAAATTATGTTGTAAATGATGTATGTAAGTCCTGCTGCTTAAAAGTAGGCATGTTAGACACTGAACCATTGCGTTCTGTTTGTGTTCCAGCAACTGTTTTGGGCCAGCCCCCCTGTCCGTCACCCCAGTCCTGTTATGTTCCAGTAACTTCAAATTTACAAATTAAGCACTGCACACAACTGAAGTAGTTCAAGTCTTTTATTGTTTGATTTTTTATTGATGATTTTTGCATACAGCTCATGAATACCCAAAACCTTAATCTCTAAAAAATTAGCATATTTCATCCGACCAATAAAAGAAAAGTGTTTTTAATACAAAAAACTCAACCTTTAAGTAATTACGTTTAGTTATGCATTCAATACTTGGTCGATAATCCTTTTGCAGAAATTACTGCTACAACGCGTCAAAAAAGCAGTCAAAGCTTCTACATTACAGACGTTAATGAACTATATCACAATATGCTAATTTTTTGAGAAGGACCTGTAACTGTCCACTAGAACAAATATACCTTGTTGTTAGTTGTGCAGCTGTTCAGGACATGGTGGGGATATCACCTGAAACATAAATGGATTAGGATTTCAGTAAGCAGACCGAGTTCTTTTGATGTTATGCAGGCTGAGCATGACCGACAGGCCAAGGAGCTCTTTCTCCTGAGGAAGACTCTGGAGGAGATGGAGCTGCGCATTGAAACCCAGAAGCAGACACTAGGAGCCCGTGACGAGTCCATCAAGAAGCTGCTAGAGATGCTGCAGACTAAAGGACTTACTCAGGCTTCAGGACGCGTGGGGTTAAATGATGAGGAGGAGCAGGAAAGGGCAAGGAGGATCGCAGAGGCTGAAGCTCAGCTGGGTCATCTGGAGGTCATTCTGGACCAGAAGGAGAAAGAAAACCTCCATCTCAGAGAGGTACTGAACACGGTAAAAGATTTAAATCTACTTCAACAAATATTTTATTGCAAACTAGTTGAACAGAATTTGTTCTGTGTGTTTTTGTTTTCACTCAGTTTTTACTGCATGTTTACGTTATTACAGGAGCTTCATCGAAGAAACCAGCTTCACCCTGATCCGGGGAAAACAAAAGCACTTCAGACCATCATAGAGATGAAGGTAAACACCTGTCAGTGTTTTTTTGTCTTCAAGTAATGCTGGGCTCTTTGGACATGAGCAAATTACAAAGGAACGTAAAAAAATTGCTTGAACACAATTTAAGGCTTAATTCTTGATTGATTGGTTCTCTCATAGGCCTTTTTTTAAGTCAGAAACGAATAACTCGTTTCCATGTTTATATTCCGTGTTACTGACGTGCATGTAAACACACATCTTACTCTTATCTACCTCCACACCATTATAAAGACACAATATGCTTTTACACAGCAATATACTTTTTATAGCTTCAAAACCAGTGAATGACATTCGGTTTTATTTATTAATATGAGAATACATCACTTTGAGCAGTTGAGCACTTTCCGGCCAAGTGAGACACACTTGGTTTTGGTCTGTGGAAGGGAAACAGTGTGAGATAATAACACTGTGTGAGAGAAGGCTTTGGTTGCCGTGGATATATGAGATACTATGGTCGAGTTGCTTGATAATCAGAACATCCGTCAATATAGTAACTATGTAACGACTTTAATATTTGCTAAAATTCATTTTTTTCTTTCTTTATTTTTATTTTCAAAGGTATTTTCCAGTCTTTTGTTTCTGGTTGTTTTATTAAGTTTGTTTGAAGTAACTTTCTTCTATTTTAGCAATTCAAGTATTCAATTTAAAGCGTTTATTGTCAGATGCTCAGTGAAGAAAGCAGGTTTCCCTGCACAATACATTTCTTATTTTGCCATGTCAGTAGGACATTTAATGATGGATGATGTTTTTCAGAAAGATCTAAAATCTTAAGTCTTTCTGCAAAAAAAAGAATATTTTGAACATAACATTTTTTTATAGTTGCGTAGTGGAACATAGAGATACCATGAAATAAGAATTTTGCACAGGTACATAAACCACTTATTCCCTAGTTATTTGTAAATTAAACTCTTAATAATAGTTAAAGCCTAAGATGAGAGGCAGGTCACACTGCTCCTGAACAATATGGAATTTCTTTGCACACAGATGCATGCACTATGATCCCGCCCGAAAAGAAATTTAAGTGTTATTTAAGAAATTAAACTCATCTAAACTATAGCGGGGTGCTCTTTACTCTAAAGCAAGACTGACATCTTTAAAATGTACATTGGCTGATCAAAAAAAGCTCACTGACCTGACCTCGCCAATGAGGTGGCTCAAGTCGCATCTGAACTTTCCGTCTGAGCTTCTACTATCACAATGCTGTATACAATCCCATTCAAGTCAAAGGAATTTATTCTTAGTGTAACCACGGATTTCACACAGATTTGTGCACAAATCACCTTAAAAAAACCCAATGACACTTCACATAGCAGTGTCCCATCCTCTCTTCACTGTATGCCCTGCAGAAGCTGAAATCCTGAAAATCAAAATCCCTCTATTGCTTTATTCTGTAGCTCTGTCACAGCACGTCATGTGATCTGGAATTTAGGTCAGAGCTGACTCTATCCCTATAAGGCATAGCTTTTTAAATTTGTCACAGTGGACAAATCATTGGAAACCATTAAGCTCACTGCTCTCAAATCGAAAATAATAAAAAAAAGAGGCATTACAGAACAAAATGTACAATTAGGAGTGCGGAAATATCAGCTCAGGCTGCTCAGGAGAGCAATATCCTGGAAGAGCAAACCGAATAGAACAGAAAGAAGAGTCACATCTGCTGCATGCTGGGTAATGCTGAATGAAGCTGTGAGTGTGTGTTTGCTCGCTCACTCACAGGGAGAGCTGCTCCTGCCAGCAGAAGCATTACGCATCATGCTAAAATTAAAGCATGACCTCATCCCGGCAAGCACACACCCTTCAGGCTTGCTCTGATTGGAGTTAAATATTACCCAGAGTTCCCCCCTGCACCCATGTGACTTGAGTGACTCCTGTTTGAAATAAGCGTTAAATCTGCTCCACCATCACCTGTAGTGTCCTCTCAATGGATTGGCTGAGCATAGATGCTGTCTGTGCTGCCATGGGAACAGGTGGAGATGTTTACAACAGCGAGAGAATGGATGCAGGCGTGGGAGAGGATAAGAGGAAAGATGGCTGAAATCTGATCTGTTTGCTCAGAGCATGGATATTATCTTTCATAGAGCTGCAAGGTATCACATTTCTCTGCATCCTTACTATAATCTGATCCTCCGGCATCATCGGCTCTCTTTGTAAAGATGATGTGAATAGTAAAAAAACGAGCGATCAAATACAGAATTAATCATGTAACGCATGTATGTCATGTCAAAACAGTAGCCTCACAAAATGCAGTCGAGCTGTTTCAAAGGACCTGTGTGAAAATGGTGGCTATTGATGTTGGTGAGAGATGAGAGGGGAGAGAGGAAAAAAGGGCGGGTTGTGGAAGAGAGTTCTCTTCTGCACAGTACAGTACGCCTGCATGGGAGATGGAGCATAGCTAATACCAAAGATCTTGTATTATTTATTTATTTATAAATCCGAAGGAGTTGCAGAGCAGAGAGAGTCCTGAGAAGGAAACGCTTGTCTTTCTTCCTTCAGATGTTCTCTCTCTCCTTCTGGGCTGGATGAGCGCTCGCTGCTATCCAAATGGTGATTACAAGCTGATCCATTAGCATGAGAGAGGCAGATTGTGGTCTGGTGATGCAGCATTACTGCAGCTACTCACTTGAGTTGCTGACTTTCACTCTCTCCTTTCTTCTTCCTCTTCTTCTCTTGCCACCTGTCTGTTAGGAACTGGCTTAAGCATGCTTCTAAATGTAGAATCGCACCAAAAGTTATCACGCTAGCTTTGAGATGATGGAGCACTGCATGGCTAATTTTTCCACTAAATTGTTTATCCAGGACACCAAAATCGCATCTTTGGAGCGCAACATTCACGACCTGGAGGATGAGATTCAGATGTTAAAGACGAATGGATTGCTGAATACAGAGGACCGGGAAGAAGAGATCAAGCAGATGGAGGTCTACAAAAACCACTCCAAGTTTATGAAGACCAAGGTAAAGCAATTCTCAAGTAGAAAGAACAATGTTTTAAGTTCAGAATACAAGGGTACTTGAGTTAACTGTAAAAAAATGAACAAATCTTTGATAAAAAAAACAAGCAAAAACATGTTTTTATTCGTCTTATTAGTGATTTGCATTTGGATTCAATATAGCCATCTTTGAAAAAAATAAAAACTGATTTTTAGCATGGTTTTTTTGCTTATTTATTCCGCTGTAATACGCCACGATGCTTCCTTACAAACATATCGTGATGCTTGAGTAAAGTTTCTGTAACCTATATTTTATAAAATATTTATTTGCGTTTCATTATCACAGATTAGGTCCTGGGCCATTTTTAAACAATTTTACTATGTTAAAGTTTGATTTAATAAATTACCATTAAAACAGTCTTTTGTGGCAATGCTTGATATAAACTTTTGTATAACCCCAGGTCTTTTTTTTTATTTACAAATATTTTGTTCATGACATTACTCATTAATTCCACAACAAACCAATACAATTCAGAGAATTACTTTTTTTTTTTTTTTGCAAAATATAGAATGCACAGTTTTATAACAAAAGTCAAACATGTTCAGACAAAATAAAGATTCATAATATCCTCAAAAAGCAAAGTACCCGGTACTGTTTTTTTTTTGCTATTAATAGTGTTCAATATTTCAACTATTTTAGAACAAAATAATTTTATCATCTTTACAAGTTAGGAAAAAGGCAACAAAATGCAGTCAGGACCTAACCAGAAGTGCACTAACAGTGTCAAATTTACATATGTGCGGGTTGGTATGTGATTTATAAATGTATAAATAAGACATATACTCAATGAACTGTTAAAGTGAGCAATATAAACATAAATAAGGGAACAATATGAAAGTAATTTACACAAGGAGAGTGGAATGTATATTCCATACAGGCAAACCTTATCAAAAATATACCATCATTTTTAAGGGCAAGGGGATATTAAACAATGCACATTCACAATTATTTTGATTTGCTATTAGCATCACCAGCTTTATATATAAACTATAGCTGTTGTTTTGAGAGAGTCGGCCAGCTCAAACCTTCTTAAACCATGTTCCGAGCTTGTGATACTGGATTCCCCGCTGGGGTCTCTCTAGCTTCTGATTTTGCTGGGTCTGCTGAGAGCGTCTTCAAAGACGAGTCAGTGAGCTGAAGTGATGGGTTTGCTGAGTAATGCTAGAAGCAGCAGTATTAAAATAAGATCTTGTCGGGGCCCTCTGAACCGTAAATATTTCCCACACCATGCAGCGCTAACACTCCTGTTTCCTGTCACAACACATCTGTTTGTTTGATGGAGAACTGTAAGGGTTTCGGCTCTCCCAAACTTTGGCTCAGGTTCATCTCCCAGTGTCAAGAAATCGATCACAGCATATCCAGCATCATCACTAAAAAAGCTGGGGGCTGGTACCTGGACATCATCCGTCAACCAACGGTGATGCTCCAGGACTTCATTCCCAACTTTTAATGCTTCTTCCTCTTCAACACATACTCATCCACTACATTCCAACTGGGAGCAGACGGTGGGGAAAGGGTCGATGACTGCTTCCGTCTTCAACGGTGGCTAGCCACCCTCCGTATATGGATGGGTGGATGGATGGATGGCTGGCTAGGTGGGATGGGTGGGAGTGGGTGGGGGTTTAGGGCTGCTGGTCAGGGTATGCATGGTCAGGATGTGCCGGGGTATTGCCTGGTGCGGCCTCCCTTCCTGTCTTCTTCTGCTCTCTTGACTGCCCTCCTCTTGGCAGGTCCGCGATTGTGCCCCTTCTCTCTAGCGAACTTTTTTCTTCTTGTCTACCTACAGTCCTATCTGTTTCTAAAAGGCAAAAAAATTTTAGTTCATTAGCTTTGATTTTTTGGTTTTAAACGTCACAGTTGCGACACATGATTCATAAGGTGAATTATATACTCTTAATGCCAATTAAAATGTGAGAATGTGTGATTGTCTTTCAATTTACAGACCCCAAATTGGTGCTATCAGTGCCATCTAGTGGTGAAAAGTAGGGATAACATTTGGAATTACAATACCTGTGATATGACTCGTGTTTTTCAAAAGTCTGGAACAAAAGTGCTTGGAAGTGTGCTCAAGGTTTTAAGAGTGGTTTGGTTGAATTTTTAAATATAATTTTCACATTGTTTTGTAGTTGTCTTTGCTTTTTGGGTGGATTTTTGAATTTTATTTTAACCTCAACACTCTTGATTTTTGTTATAAAACATAAAACCTGTTGGAGTAAATTAACGCAATTTAATAATGTATTATTTAGAAATGTATTTTTGTACAATTTCAAGTTTGTTGTGGAATTATTGTGTAATTTAATGAAACAATAATGTATATTTGTACAAAAAAAGAACCTTGGGTTGTACTAAAACATGATAATTTATTAGAGCAAAATCTTAAAGTAGTAAAACACTCAAAAATTCATTTGGGATAAAATTTAAATTGTCATTAAAGTTTATAAGCTGGGTGATTCAATATTTATGTTTAGGATCAATTAAAATTTTAGGTTTGGTGTAAAGGGAAATCTGCATATAGGGTAATTCAGTTTTGTTATGAAAAACTATTTTATTAAAGCAACTACAAGAAATCAAACTTTCCCTAGAAAGGAGTTAAAGAGTTTAATGTCTTGATGTAAAATGATTTAATGACTTAAAGGAGTTATTGGTTGAACACATGCCTGATTTAAACATGAGTTTGTACACAAATATCAAGTTCAAGTTCGATTATTTATATAGTGCTTTTCACAACGGACATTGTCTCAAAGCAGCTTTACAGTAAACCAACAAGTTTAAACTCAAAAAAGAGAGAAAAAATTAATTAATAAGTGGTGTATATGTCCCTGATGAGCAAGCCTGGGGCGATTGTGGCCAGGAAAAAAACTCCCTTTTTGGAAGAAACCTTGAGAGGAACCGGACTCAAAAGGGGAACCCATCCTCATTTGGGTTACAACAGCAGTGTGATGTATATAAACTATAGTATAAACAGATGATATGGTAGTATAAAGAGATAATATAGTATAAACAGACGATGACTGTGTTAGGTGTAGGTCCAGGGGGCGCCGGAAAATCTCCAGGTGAATCGGGAGTCTCGGGATGAGTATGGAAAAGAAGACTGGAGCGGAATTAGTGTAGCTGCTGTTCATAATATTAATACAATTTAATGTAAGTCGCAGTTATTCGAGGTGTTAAGTATAGGCCTTGCTGAAAAGATACGTCTTTAATCTACACTTAAACTGGGCGAGTGAGTCTGGTGTCACGGACGCTGTCAGGGAGGCTATTCCAGAGTTTAGGGGCTAAATGTGAGAACGCTCTACCGCCTTTAGTGCTCTTTGCTATTCTAGGAACTACTAGAAGTCCAGAGTTTTGAGATCTTAAAGTGCGTGTGGGGTTGTACCGTGTTAGGAGGTTTGATAGATAACTGGGCGCTAATCCATTTAGAGCTTTGTAAGTCAATAGCACTATTTTGTAATCAATGCGAAATTTGACGGGTAGCCAATGTAAAGACGATAAAACTGGGGTTATATGGTCATATTTTTTTTTGTTCTAGTTAGAACTCTGGCTGCTGCATTCTGCACTAACTGTAACTTATTTATTAGCGATACTGAACAACCGCCTAGTAATGCATTACAATAATCTAGTCTCGAGGTCATGAATGCATGGACGAGCTTCTATACATCAGATGACGATAACAAATATTAGAGTTTCTTTTATTAACTAATGCGTAGGAAGACCTCTGATCTGTTTTCCCCTTTACCTTTAGTTGATTGATTTATATAAAATAGATAAATGCCTTGATCTCACTGTTCAAGGGGATTTTTACGTGTGATGTCATTGCTGTTTCTAACATGCTTGTGAGTCTGCAGGGGGCTCTGTTGTGATATTTATAGAAGTCATTTCATCTATTTTTCATATGGCTGATGTATATTAGATGGGGATTGCGCACTAGAATCTTCAGAGTGGGCAAAATTACAGACAAAGAGAAAAATGTCATTATTTTCTCAGTAATCCTAACTAATGGTTCTCTGTTTACGTGTTTGCTTGTGCTCTCGATGTCTTTCAGATCGACCAGCTTAAGCAGGAGCTCTCAAAAAAAGAGTCTGAGCTTTTAGCCCTGCAAACAAAACTGGAAACTCTGAACAATCAGAACTCAGACTGCAAACAGCACATTGAAGTGCTTAAAGAGTCCCTCACTGCCAAAGAGCAACGCGCTGCCATCCTACAAACAGAGGTTATTTGGATTTCTTTACATTTTAATGTTTTATACATATTCTTCTGCAAGTTCATCAGGGGGTGCATGTATTTTATTTATTCATATATTTTTACAAACATTTTATTCAAATATTTCAGTCTCTTTTTTAATATATTGCCAATTATATAATAAACATTGGGTAGCATTGTGGCCTTCCAGTTAGAAGGTTGTCGGTTTGAGGCTCGCCGCTGACCTTCCTGGAAGGAGTTTGCATGTTCTCCCCGTGCTTGTGCAGGTTTCCTCCGGGTACTCCGGTTTCCCCCACAATCCCAAAAACATGCGGTTAGGTTAATTAAATAATTCCCTTAGGTGTGAATGTGTGAGTGAATGTTGCCCTGCGATGGACTGGCCACCTATCTAGGGTGTACCCCCACCTCTCACCCAATGTGCACTGGAGATAGGCACCGGCAGACCCCCGTTGCCCCAAAAAGGGAATAAGCGGGTTGGAAAATGAATGAATGATTTCTCCAATCAATACTGAATGCATATTTTTCATTTTCAACATATATATTTTTCTGTTTTATCATTAACTGTTTAACATCTTAACCTTATTTGATTTGTTAACAATGACTTGAAGGTAGAAGGCATTGGCTGTGCCTGAGCTCTTATGTTCTGTGCTTCAGGTGGATGCTCTGAGACTGCGTCTGGAAGAGAAGGAATCTTTCCTCAACAAGAAGACAAAGCAGCTTCAAGACCTCACCGAGGAGAAAGGAACACTTGCCGGAGAGATCAGAGACATGAAGGACATGCTGGAGGTCAAAGAACGCAAGATCAATGTCCTGCAGAAGAAGGTAAATAATAGAAACTGTGTCTCAGTTATTTGTACGTTGTCTACAGCGAGACAAATCCTCTTCTTAATCCTACATTCTACCATTTTCATGTTCTTCTCAAGCTTTGGTTTTCTCCCAGAGGAGATCATGTAATCGCTGGGGGCTCTTATTGGATTACATGGCTGTAAGAAACATTAATAGGCATAAATATCCCTTGAGTTGCTTCCGAGAGTATGTCAAAGTCAGCAGCACAGACAGTGGCCTGAATAATTGTATGGATCTTAAACACAAGATAGCCATCCGGATGGAAAACAAAGTGAAAGCTGAACCTGCAGAACTTGCACTGGCTCAGATATCCAGTTTATCTGGCTGTTTGCCATCTTTTATTTAAATTTGTTTTCAAAATAGCCTTAATCAAAAGCCTTAATTAGGGCTAGAGCACCTAAGTTGCGTAGAACCCTAATGTAATTGCTCGAAGCATTATTGTTTTGGTGCATGTTTAAGGTTGTCAAAATGTTCTCAAAAAGTCATCAAATTTCACACACACTTCAGAACTAGTGAAAATGTATGTCTGCTTGTGGTTGTGACAAAATGGCCACCACCTAATGTGTTTATAGCTTATGTTTCCCTCTCAGTTTGTCAAGTGAATGAAATAGGGCACACATGTGTATGGTACCAAAACATAAAGTAAAAAGGCAATAAGCGGGATAGAAGATGAATGAATGAACTTCGGAGTGTGTTTGAAGTACATGTTTGAAATGTGGAATACTTATGTAAAATTCCAAGACCTACAAAAAAGTCAGTTGGAGTGATTTTTCAAAAACGACAAGAAGTCAGATGTTTTTTATTTTCTTGTAACATTTAGTATAATTCCAGGGGGCTGAGGTCAAGAAGATGCAGGAATTTAGGTATTTAGGGTCAACAGTCCAGTGCGACAGGGAGTGTGGAAAAGAGGTGAAGAGACGAGTGCAGGCAGGTTGGAGTGGGTGGAGAAAAGTGTCAGGGGTGTTGTGTGACAGAAGAGTGTCAGCAAGAGTCAAAGGAAAGGTGTACAGAACAGTAGTGAGACCAGCTATGATGTATGGGTTGGAGACTGTGGCAGTGAGGAAGAGACAAGAGACAGAGATGGAAGTAGCAGAGATGAGGATGTTGAGGTTCAGTTTAGGAGTGACGAGGATGGACAAGATTAGGAACGAGCACATCAGAGGGACAGCTCAGGTTGGTTGTTTTGGAGACAAAGTCAGAGAGGCCAGGTTGAGATGGTTTGGACATGTGCAGAGGAGGGATAGTGGTTATATTGGTAGAAGGATGTTGGAGATGGAGATGCCAGGCAAGAGGTCAAGAGGAAGACCAAAGACGAGATATATGGATGTGCTGAAAGAGGACATGAAGGTAGTTGGTGCAAGAGTAGAGGATACTGAGGACAGAGTTAGGTGGAAAAGGATGATTCGCTGTGGCGACCCCTAAACTGGGAACAGCCGAAAGGAAAAGAAGAAGGAGTACTTTAACGAACTCGTTGTTTCATGTGAGCACCATCAAACTCTGGCAGACTCATCCACCAGAAAATCTTTAGACTCATAAATGGAGCACTGATACACTTTGAGATGTGGGTTTCATTATTAAATTTTCATTAATTTGATTGTATGATTCAGTAATTTTAACAATTCTTGCTGAAATACGTCTTCTAAATAATGATTGGTCGTAGCCCAAAACTGACCTCTGAGAGGTGATGTCGCCGGAGCTGCTCAAGCCCTTTAATTGCTGCTTGCAGCTTTAATTTATTTTACTTATTTGTCTCAGATTGAAAACCTGCAGGAGCAGCTGAGAGATAAAGACAAGCAGCTGGGGAACCTGAAGGACAGAGTGAAGTCCCTCCAGACTGACTCCAGTAACACAGACACGGCTCTGGCCACACTGGAGGAGGCTCTGTCTGAGAAGGTACGGTCCATAAGTTTTTTCCTAAATCTCACTAGCACAGGGTCAGAGTTGAGTTATATGTATATAATTCTGTTAGTGCCTTTTCAATCAATAAAAAAATGATGTGCAAAAATGGAATTTTAATGAAAAACCAGCTAAACATTGTGAATGGGTTTTTGATGATGGGAAAAAGTGGTTACATTTTTTTTAAAACGTTTTTAAGGTTTTTTTTTTTTAAATTTCCAGTTCCAATGATGGGCTTGTAGTTGAAATAATTTCCACGTAATCTGTGGAAAAACAAGGGGGATTCTGTATATATTGCAGATTATGACATTCCCAGTGTTCAGCTCTGAACTACTGAACAATGTGTTTTTGCAACAGGAGCGGATTATTGAGCGTCTAAAAGAGCAAAGAGAGCGGGAAGACCGAGAGAGAATGGAAGAGCTGGACTCATTTAAGAAAGACAATAAAGACCTGAAGGAGAAGGTCAACTCCTTACAGATGGAGCTGACGGAGAAAGAGGTAAGTCCAGAACTTGAGAGTTGATCAGTGGTTCAGTGATTGCAAATAAAATGTAAGTGCCAGATTTTATACACAGTTTAAAAACATAGATGTATTAGAATAACCCTAATTCAACAACAAAATTTTGTTTAGTTATTTTAAGTGCCACTATTACTAGTAAAGCATGTATATGTATATATGTATTCCCCCTCCTCGCTGTGTGTGCTATTCTCATTTCAGCTGCTGTTGTTTGATTAAAAACCACCTGCCGCGCATTGGATTCTAATCATATGCTATTCTTACAACCCTTCCACTCCCTCCTCCCTGTGAGACTGTTGTTACGATTTCAGTGCATTTCTTACCTGATCACCCCTGTGTTCCACTCTTGTCTGGATCTGTCCATCTCTCCCCGCTGTTAGTTATAGTTCTCTCCCTGTACTTTCTGGATATGGTGGTTGTCTGGAACTGGGAGACTCGCCACAGCCCTGCTAGTTGCTAGCTACCCAGTGCACTGCTGTTTCTGAGCATGTGCTGCTTGAGAACTGTTGGCTTACTTCCATCAGAAACACAGAATAGCCTACATAATGATATGATCCCTTGATGACGTATTGAAACCCATGCAAGGGCTGGATTGTGTACTGACAGCGCCCATGCTGACACATAGAAATTACATAATATTAAAAATAATGTTCAGAAACAGAAATGCTCAACTTCCTGAAATCCCATGAGTAAGGCACTAAACAACACAAACAAGCCTGAAAGAGAGGCTTTTTAGACACTATATGCCATTAAAAATACTTAAAAATGTTGAAACCAATTAAAAACCTGGCAGAACAGGGTGAATTTTAATTCAAGTACAATTAAAAGCCCTTTTATTCTTTTGCTTGGTTGCTTAATGTCGCTGACATTATGCCTGAGATAACAATCTTATGAAGACTGCTAGTTCTGGCCGTGACGATTTTACTTTTACTGTTTCTTGTGAGTCAATCCTTCTCTTTCTCCTCTTCTAGTCCAGTTTGATAGATCTGAAGGAGCATGCGTCCTCGCTGGCCTCATCCGGCCTTAAGAAAGACTCCAAACTAAAGTCCCTGGAGATCGCCATCGAGCAGAAAAAAGAGGAGTGCAATAAACTAGAGACACAGCTACAGAAGGTATGATTTTATCTGAATTTTCTTCTTGCGCGATGCTTGTTCTTGTGTTTCATGAGTATCCTGTAAAAACAGATTTTTGAGTTTGGACGTCAACTTAAATTTAAGTTTAAAGAAAGAAAAGAATTTGCCAACTGGCTTTCTTTAGATCAGATCATCAGGATTCTAAGACATTTAAATACTGTATGTTAGAAAAAAAAGTTGTTTTATTTCCCCTAAAATTTGAATATTCTGTCTAAGTCAAAAGTTTTCAAAAATGTTTGAACTTTTTTTGTTTTCAGTGCTCTTGTCACGGTCTCGAGGGTGGTTAGCAATTTGGACCCAAAAGCACTTAACTGAATTTAAATGTCTTTAATATGGATTGGCAAAGGAACAAAAACACAAAATACTGCCTTTGGTACACAGGTTAAGTTACAAAAGGAAATCCAACTGAAAAAGTCTTCTAGTCCAAACTGGAACAGAAAATAGTCCACTGAAGAGTTGAAACAGGTAGGCGAAGGCACAGCTAGGAACTTCCAGTCCAAGGAACAAAAAAAGACAATAATGCTGGTAATCCTGAGGGAACAAGAGCGGAAGAGATTGTCCAACTAAACAAAGAAACCTCTCATACAGAGTGAGATGAACTAGTGACAAGAGCAAGAAAACAGGGGTTTAAATAGTAAAAATAAACAAGCATCAGGTGGCAACAATAATAACAAGGGAACCTATGGGGGAGGGGAGATAGGCGACCAATCAAGGAGAAAAGCACAAAATCACAGAAATATCAGTAGGAATGTGACAGCTCTACGTGAATACATTTTGATGCATGTACATGGTGTATAATGCAGTAATTAGCAATTAACTTTGCCTACAATCTTCAAGTCACTTCTTCTTGATCAGGAATTGATGAACCGCAACAGATTTACACATGTGTGTCAAGAGACAAAAGATGAGATAGCTTCAACTTTGTGCAAACGAGAAGCAATATGACCAAGCAGCTTCCAATAGGAGACAAGTCTTTAACGAGCTTTGTTGTTTGTCTTTCCCGAGTGAAAGCAAAGTGCGAACACCTGCCAACATTGGCAACCAGCAGCACAAAGGTCGCTTTTGGTGTAAATCCAGTTCCAGACAGTTATTTACTTCAGGGGTCTTTCATACTGTAGCAGCTTTGTTGATGATGTTGCAGCCTTTGTTTAATATCTCTTATCTGACCACAGCTCTGTCTCAAAACACACTGCACTGCCAGCCTAAACCACATGTTGTGTGTCATACCGGGCCACATCCTATCAGAAATGTGCATTAGGCAGCTCACCCAGTTTTGAGACTCAGCAGGCTTCTTCTTCTTGTTCTTGTGTTGCTCTCTGATTATTTGTACTCTCCTGTATACAACATTATCATTAACTTTAAAGAAGAGCTAATGATAAGTCCCTTCATCCTCCTTCCCTCATTTTCCATGATCCCCCCTATGCAATGTAGCAAGCAGAGCAGCTGTTCAGTCAAATGAACAATCCTGTAAGTGACTCTCTGCATCTGCACTGGCACACACTGAAAGCATGAAGACTGATACACTTTGTCTTTGACTTTTACGTTTGCTGTGGCTTTCTATAATGTTGCAGCTCTTTTTGTGGTTCTGGAACAGTTCGATACTCATAAGAAAGGAAAAGATACCAGTACAGGCCAACAAATAGAGCCATTAGACTGGACTGAATAAAATGACATTTAGTGCATTAAATAAATTAAAATTAGACTGAATAAAATTAAGATTAGTGCATAAATAATATTACATCGTGGGAGGCAGGGTGGTGCAGTGGCTAGCACTGTGGCCTTTCATTACGAAGGTTCGAGGCCAGCTGCTGGGAGGAGTTTGCATGTTCTTACTGTGCTTGTGTGTGTTTTCTCCAGGTATTCCGGTTTCCCCTGGTTAATTGAGTAATATAAATTCTCCTTAGGGCTGGAATTTTTTTTGCCCTATGATACACTGGTATCCTGTCCAGTGTGTAACCTGCCTGAAGTGTGCTTTACGCAGATAAAGAAAATGAATTAATTAATTTTGCAGTGCAAGATTCTGTGCTAAGAATTATTTACAATTACTATTTACAATTACAATTTACAATTGAGTAAAAATATTTTATGTTTTACTGTTATGTCAAACTGGAAGTGACTGGGAATGGCAGCACCTTGACTATTTGATTTTCAGGGTCGAGCAACTGCCTCAAAGCCATGCATCACCAAGTGCAATGCAAAGCTCGGTATGAAGTGGTATAAAACATGCCACCACTGAACTCTGGAGTGACATGTCACAATTTTTGCTCTCTGATGGAAGAGTCTTTTTTTCTGTTGCCAGCTGAATTGTGCCATATGTAAAGTTAGGCAGAGGGGGTTATGGTGTGGAGTTGTTTTCAGAAGATTGACTTGGTCTCTTAGTTCCAGTTAAAGGTGCTCTCAATGTATACAAAACTTTTAGGAATGGCCACTACCGGTCACAACTCCGTACCAAGACACAATTTAATTTGGTGTGGAAGAGATTCCACAAATTTCTAAAAATTGTGGAGAGCTTCCCTACGTAATGAAACCTATTATTTAAGAACGGATATCACTTGAGTTTGTATGTCTCTAAAAAATTACTCAAATTTTGCCAATATTGCTTATAGAATTGTACAATATTAGGAAGTGTTATATTCTTATCATTGGGTAAATAAAGAAGACATAAATCCATTTACAACTATAACACATTACAAGCTGTTTATGTAATGAATTTTGGCACGAGTCACTAGGACCACCCATCAGTGCCGTAGTTCAAATCCGTTCCCAGACAGCTGGCCCAGAACGTTCATACCCGCCAAAGCTAGACTGGTGATAAACTTGTGAAATAATGAGTGAAATTGACGATAGAAAAAAATTATTTTAAGGATTTGCATTTTTATTGTACAATTTTACCATAAAACGGTCAAAAAGTGTATTGTTTCCTCATGCCTTCAGTGCTGACTGATCTGTATTTCTTTGAAATAACTCCCCAGATCCGTTCCTAAACACAAGACTTTTTTAATGCTCACCCCGAACTAACCTTTGCATGTTTTGTTGCATGTTCTCCATTGTGTTTCGTTCATGTCAGCTTTTGTCAGTTGTCGTGGTAAAATTCCTCTGATTTTCTGAGCTCATTGTTTTGAGTTATTGTAATTGTAACTTTATTTTGTTCTGTGTGAAATCCATTGTGCAGCCATTGTGTTTCTGAATGCTAGCAGCATGCTAATTATTCAACAAGGCTGCGTTAAAAAGGGAAAAGGAATTTTACAATTATCAAATAAGATTAGGCTGGATTAGAAAATACCCACAAATTCCTTTTTGTAATAGATTTTATTTGTGTTAAACAGTGTTATTGTGTGCTCTCACTGGTAAAGCCATGGTAAATGCTAAGAAAAATATCATGCAACAATATTATAATTATCATCATTGACAATCATGTTTTAAAAGAATGTTAATAGTGTTTGTTTTTCTGAGGTTGCTAAATCTACACTGAAAAAGAAAAATACATTGAGACCTTGCTAAGTTTGTGCTTCACTGAATAGAATTGACTCTGATCATATTTTTGGTTTCTATGGGGAAACCTTGCATGACTCCTCACACAGAAATCTCATGAGGTGGAAGTGCAGCAAATTTCCAGAGGAAACCCAGAGTATGTGGATCGTGTCAAACTCTTGGAAAAAGAGGTGTCTTTCTTTAAAGAGGAGTCCGGAAAAGCCCAGAATGAGGTGGAGAGGTTACTGGAGATCCTAAGAGAGGTGGAGACTGAGAAGAACGACAAGGACAAGAAGATCGCTGAGCTGGAGAGGTGAGAGAGAGAAAAAAATCCCAAAATTACAAATGGATTTCTTAAGTGAACTGATGTTTTATTCTGAGAATATTTTGATTTAAGTACCTTAAATGTGTTTTTAACATTTGTCAATTGCATTTTTTTCCTCTTAAAGCAACAGTTAATAGTCTGTTTATAACCCAGTACATTTTGAAATGGCTAAGGGTTGCTTGCAAACTTTTTTTGTTGTCTTGTACTTGTGCCATTTAAAACATTTTTAAATATTGCCAATGTCACAGCGAGTAATGTAAACCAACCCCTATGTCTCAAACCATTGCAAGTCAGTTGATATGGTCAACAGTCTGGTTGCTATGGAAGTGCTCAGTGACATGATAAAGTGTTCCCTGTGTCACTGCAAGTGAAATAAACCAACCCCCATGTCCCTATCTTTTTCCTAAGTTGAGATGGAGATATACCAAATTGGTTGCTATGGTAAACTTTCTGGTTTCTATGGAGGGGTTAGTGACGATATACCGTTGCCTATAATGTTCTTTAAACCAACCCCCATTATATATAAAACTGAAATAGATTTCAGAAAATGTGGTTGCTAGAGTAAACAGTTTGGTTGTTAGGGAGCTGTTAGTGACGTCACAAAAATTTACATTTTTGACAATGATTAACATAATCAATTCCACATTTTATGTGATTGACTTTTCCCATTTGTTTTCAATGGTCATTATGTCAATATAAGTAACTCCTTCTAAAGTGTAGGGTTCAATTATTTTTGCACAGTGATTGGTACTTTCTTGCACAGACTGGTAACCTCCACAAGTGTAGTGAGTTTGAAGGGAAGGTTTCATGAAGGTTTCTCTATGAGATTCTCAGTTTCAGTTACAGTTTTTCCAAATTTGATGATGTCGATGTAGCATTCTCAGTGAATTCCCAGAATTCCATGCCTGGTGTTACCAGTGGTACCAGTCAGAAAAGATATAGTACCCTGAATCAGACCAGTTTGGATGCCTCGCCAAAGTTTGCTGGCTGTAGCTTAAACGGTGTTGGAGGAGTTACATTTAATTTTTTTTTTTTTTTTTTGCCACAAAAATAATAATTGAAGGAAATATAGAATATTATATTCCAGAGAAGACAAGAGAGGGCTTGAAGTCAAAATATTTACTAAAAATGCCCAGCGTCAAATAGCATTTAGAACATGCCTTTTTCACCATGTGGAATGAAGGGTAAAGAAAGTACTCAATAAATACTCAAATATTTAAAAAGATAGTTTATAAAAATGCTAGAAATTGTGTGGACCATAACAAAATTAACCATTAAACATTAAACATTTTGATTTTGTCACAGTGGTATCCATTTTATATTGATTTTGATAGTCTGAATGGTAGTCTGATTTGTCTGCTATTTATTGAGCTTCTGGTGTACTTCATATCAAATTCTGCTAGGGCACAAACATAAAAATGCTGATGTCATGGGCAGTTTTCCTATTGATGCATTACAAACTGAGCCGTGCTCTCAAAGGGGTCATCAATAATGCATCTGCCTCAGATGAAATATGATGAGGGCTGCAAATATTCCCCCTTTCCTGGAGTCATGCATTTATGAGCTTATGAGTTTTCAACAAGTTCTTGTGTCATCGTGAACCACGTCTGTCTTTATGGGCTGTGATGACCATGTGTCCTTTTTCATGAGTGTGTATTATATTTGGTTCCACGGTGTTTCAGTTCCTAAATGTAAAAGTTTTTGTGGAATTGCATGGCACCATTTACCCATTTTCAGATTTTATATCTGGATTTAGTACCTATGATTTGTTATCACCTGCTCAATCTAAACCACTTTTTTTTTTCCACAATGAATTAAAAAGTAATCAGGTTTTGAAACACCCCAGTATTACTCTCTATGAAAACACAATTTAAAGTAGCCTAAATAATAGATATAGCAAAATAATATGATTATTAGATTTAGGATTAGGAAGGTGTTTCCTTTTTTCTCAAGATAGATTAGCTTGATGGACCCTTCCTCCATTCCCTATGCTCGTGACATTTCCACAACTGTAAAAACCTGTTAGGCCATCAGCCGAATGGATGAAATCGCAAAGTGCAAACTTTTGACTTGATTGTATGGTCATAAGTTTACCTTCCTTGGCAAATTTTCTGATTTCTTGACCATTTCTCATATAATATGAATTATAACACAAAATCATTTTCCTACTCATGGTTAGTGGTTGGTTGAATCCATTTATTGTTAACTGTGTTTACTCTTTTTAAATAATAATAACATCAGAAACTTTCCAAATTTTTACAAAAAAGGGTTTGAGTGGCTGGTGAAGGTAACCACCCTCAATTTGTAAACCATTTGGAGAGGCATGAATAAGACCCCTGATGAAAGGATCTTGGAGGACAATTGCACTTATTAGTCCAGAAGCTGCACATGGGATGTTACTGGACCTTCCAGCACGACAACCATCCAAAACACAAGTTTAACTTGTCATTGGTTCCACCAGAACAAAGTGAAGGCTCTTGAGTGGACATCTCTGTCTCCTGATCTCAATATCATTGAACCACTCTGGGGAGTACTCAAACATACCCAAAAATTTACAAGAGTTGTCGGCTTTTGCCAAGAAGAATGGGCCGCTTTAACAACAGAGAAGATAAAGAACCTCATCAACAACTACCTCAAGAGACTTCAGGCTGTCATTATATAAAATGTCATAAAATATTAAGAGCTGGGTCAAAATATTAAACTTTTGATCAGGATCATTTGGAAAGCTTCTGATGTCATTATGATTTAAAAAGAGCCAACACAGTTGTTTGACAATACCAACCATCAACCATGATTGGAAAAATGCTTTTGTTATCATTCCTTATATCTGAAAAATGGCCATGAAATCAAAGATTTTGTCTTATGAGCAGAGCTGTATTGTTAATATTAATTATACTTATCATCATATAATTTTTTCTGAGTTTGAGTCAAACTCTGTGCCTTTTCAATCCCACACATTGTTCAGAACATCATGCTCAATGGCTCAAAGACCTACTGCTTTCACACTCTTGTACTTTGAGTAACCATTTCTTTTTTTATGTTTCACCATCTCTTTCTCTTTTTTCTGATGATGTTCTCTGCTTTTATATTTTCCTTCATATTCTCTCATAAAACATTATTTTCTCATTCATCATCTCCTCCCTGTCCGGGGCTTCTGAACTGAACATGGAATTCTGTCTTTAAATACGCAACACTATCATTCAAAACTTTTTTTGTTGTTCTAAAATGTAATATTCTATCTCCATGTCTTTCCTTATATGCTTCTAATGTGTCATCTATATATCCACCCTTCCATCATTTCATCAATCTCTCCTTTCATCATGGATTCCTACTTCCCTATGATCCCCAGCCCCCCTCCTCTTTCTACCCGCCCCTTGCCCCACCCTGGTGGCAGAGGCCCCCCTGAGCCTCCCCCCTCAGTGTCCGCTGCCCCTCAGCAGATTGGGGGCATGGTGTGGGACTTCCTGGGAAAGTGAGTGAGTGCTCAGTACTGGCACCACGGCTCCTCCCCCTGCTACCACCTATCTCTGTCTCACTGAACTCTATCTGCGGCACGACTCCCTCTACAGAGCAGCATCTTGCTTCTACTGCAGAGAGATAGTTTGCAGTGGACTGAGATGGCTCGGACATGCTAAATGTGGTTTCTTGTGCATGCGTTTACAGTGTTTCTCTTTGAAACCTTAGTGAGGGGCCTTCCTTTCCAGTTTATTAACTGAAGTGACTTAAAGTGGAACGTTAATTTAGTGTTTGCAGCACCACTTTTTAAATATCAAAATCTGTTCATGATTTTTTGTTGTTGTTGTTGTTGTTTGTAAACCTCATAAATCTTTTATTCTCACACCGTGTAAAAAAAATTACTTCCACAACTGTCCCCACTTACACTCAAACACCCCTGAAACATTAAAATCGATTCATAGCATTTTTAAAATTATTGTTGAGCACTTCGTTTGCCCAAACACAGACGCCTCTGTTCTGTTATGAAATTCTCTACATTCTCTAAGCTACAATAAATAATAAACAGCAAAATAGTGCGGAATAAACAGCAAAATAGTGCTCACTTTTTGCTGTTTGTAAATACAGCGGTGACAGAGTGTGACGACAATGACAAACTCCACCCCGAGAACCCAAAAAACTCTGGTTTCCCTGTCCACATGGACACAGAGTGCAGAGCGTTTCAAATACGATTCACCTTGGCCAGCGTTTTAAAAATGCGTGGTGACATGAAAACGGTGCTGCAGTTATGGGTAGATTGACAGAGCAACCGTGTTGAAAAATACCCACCTCCATGTTAGATTCTTTTCAAATGTATGTGAGGAATCAGACCCAAAACTCGAGCCTATGCAATGTGTGGTCAGACCCGTTTCAAGACCAATTAAAGGGCCAGTCACTAAAACTAGCTAGTTTGAATATAGTTAGGTTAAAATGGTGTAATTTTATTTTTTCAAATTTAAAATTTTTCACACACATAATCGTACACAGTATGATGTGCAGTGAAATGCTTACACGACTGATGTTGACCCTTGAAGGAAACACAAAATAGAATACCATAAATACAATAAAAATACAATAAATAGAATAAAATAGAAGGCACAAAGATAAAATGAAATGTAGCATATATACATATGTTTATAAATATATCTAACTGTATATCTACTGTACATAGAGTCCCTGAAAAATAACTATCTATATAAATATGTGCAAATGTAGTGCAATGAGAAATAGTGCAAAAAAATTGAGGTAGTTGCATGTGTCAAGTCCAGAGAAACCTATGTGTGCATAGCTCTCTTTTAACAGACTTAGTTAGTAAGCAAGTACATTTAGTTTATAGAGCACAAACTGCATGTGCTGAACATAAAACAAGGCAAAATACAGAGTTAAAAAGAAGGTTCAACTAAAAACCTAAGCAATAAAAATTACAACACTTAGGAATGGTTACTAACTAACATCTAACCAACATTTAAAATACATTCACAAATTCTCAACACCACAAATTAAAATGCCAGAGAATAAAAGTCAGATAGTGGCAGCAGTTTGCGGGTCCAATCAATGACAACAAGAAGTGCGCGAATTACAAACAAGAAACAGGAAATATCATATGAGCAAAGAAAAGGGACAGAGCTGGACAGCGAAGCAAGCTAAAATCAAAATTCTGTGTTGGTTAGGAGGACAGACATCAGGATCAGAAAGAGGTTATAAGAGGATGGAGGCAGAAGATGAAAATAAATTTGTGCCCCGGAAAGGCACCAGTGCTTCAGGCATAAAACCACTACTGCGTTGCAAAGAATCCTCTTATTGTTTGAGAAACGACAAGCATCTAGACATTTAGACGAATGTTTTCGCGTCAGAGCAAGACACCACACCTGTCTGACAAAGCACACAATCCGAGCGCATGTTTTACTTGCAACTGAGCAGAGCTCCAGCTTACATCGGCCGAGAGGTGAGGGTACACCTTGGACAGATCGACGGTCCATTGCAGGGCCCGCGGAAGAAACTACATTGTTGCTGTACACACGGGTCTTTCCTAAAAAAATCAAGCTTTCATGGGCCGCAACGTTTTATTAATATCATAAATAATTATTACAACATGTGAGAACTTAAGTCCATTTCTCTTATTTATTTTCTAAACACAACATTTTGAATGGTTGGATATGAACATTTGTTTTATCGCCCCTCACTAAGGTTTGGAACAGAATTTCTGTGCTCATCAATCATAGCATGGGTATTACTTTCACCTTTTTTTCTAAACTGAGTTTTTGTGTGTAAAAGATTTACATTTTTTTGTAAAATTTTCACTTTTGATTTTAGTTATTTTTTGTTCAATTTGTGATGACTGCACTGTTTGTAGAATGCTGCCACTGACATGGCAACGTTATACAAGTTTGATGATTAAAGTGATAATGTCCTTAAATGAACATTTCTAAGTTACTAATTCATTTTCTTAGCGTCAACCTCTGGACAAAAATACATTATCAGTATTGTTTATGTACTTTTAAGAAAACAAATGATATGATTGTTGAGTCGAATGTTCATTTTTATGTGTACCCAGTGGGCACCTTGATTTAAAATGATGTATAAAAATGTAGACTTAAAAATATTTCTACAAACAGCGTCATTGGTTTACTCACATGGTTTCCACTCTAGAAGATGTCAAGTGGATTTTCCCACAGAAAAAAACAGAGTAATCAGGAGTAGATGATGCCAACTCAAATCACTGCTGGTGATTATTTTTTCTGCAGCTTTCACAAATGTGCTGCAGAAAATGTTTTTGGCTGTTTCTGAACATGTTTCATTGTAATTCTTCAGAAATCATACCACAAAAACGTCTTTCTACAGCCAAAAGGAGAAACGTTTGTTCAGGTTTTCTACGTCATCTTCTACAAGTTCCTGGTTGAAGGTGCCATGTATTCCAGTGTTTTTCCAAAACATCATGCAGAGGAATATTTTGTATATCTGTCAAGATTTTGAGTCAATTTGACTTTTTTGCTCAATTGTAGAGATCAATATTTGTCATTGAGGTGCCCATTGTGTATCTTTACATATAAACATATACATTTACTCACCCTCAAGTGATCCTTATGATTTTCTTATGGACCAGAATTAAAAATCTTTTATAAAATATTAAATTCCAGTGGTAACCAACCATTCTTTTTGTGTACTCATATGAAAATCATAAAGGATTGCATTTCTGTGTTTGCGCTTGGTGTTGTTGACATTTGAGCTGAGCCGTTTCCTGAGCCCTGAGCACCCATTCCTTCTACTCGTTCTGCACCCTACCACCATCTCTCACTCTTCTGAATGATCCCTCCAACCCGCCCCTCTCTGGCCTGCATGGGAGGGTTCCTGTAGCAGACTCTAGGATTGATGTGGAGGCTTTAGATATGCTCTCGTGTTCCTCCACTAGGTTTCCACCTTCATGCCTGAGCGCTCGAGCCTCATTTGCTGCCCTTTGCATTACCCTGGTCTGGTTGGGATGCTGCATGTTGGCACTCTCACAGGTCCTTGCAGAGCTGGACTCCAGGGCACATGAGGCTGATGATGATGGCCTCATGCATACTGCCTTATTGACTTCAGGGGATTTTGAATTGCTCCGGGTGTCTCACTTGGTTTTTTTTGTTTTTAGAGTTTTTATATGTTTTTGCTAGGTTTTCTATTTTTTTCTAAAGTTTGCTTTCTCCTCTCCTTTCGGTCTGATTCAATGAACTGTCATGGCATCTCTTCCATATTGTTCCTGCCTTTCCGGCATCCTCCTTCTCTCCTCTTCTTGCAGTCTGGGTCCCAGGTAGGTGTGGGTGATTCTCAAGTGTCCATCAACCATTTTGAACTATAAACAAGCCTGTTTTAGACATGGCTGTAAGTCTCCTTTTCTTGTGATGTTTCATTCTGTTACTTATTAATGATGCATAGGGTGATCGCAAATATGTTTCGATACTAAAAACTGCATTTATTTTCCAGTATAACAATAATACTTTTCCAGTATAAGTATTCCAGAATACACTTAATTGACAACAAAGTGGTTTTTAAAGAGTCGTTTAAAACTAAATATGTTTTTCTTAAATGTTCCTGACTACATCTACTATCATAGCTGATAAATTATTACGAATTAGTGAAGACTAGGCTTGAGTCGGTATTGGATAGTTAAGGAGGCACAGTGGAAGTTAATTTGTGAATATGTGTGGAATAACAAAGAAAAATCATTTCTTGCTAATGATTCTCTGGATAAATGAAGATTGAAGTTTGTTAAACAAGTTAATATGGCGTAACAAGCCAAAAAAAGAAAATTTTATATTTTTTGACCACCAGGGGGCAATGACTCTTGTAATATACACAAAGTTTTCTTCAATACACAAAAGCACTGCAGAGATATAGCCTTAGAAGGGTTTTATCAACCGTTATCTCGTGATTGTTCACTAATTACTCTTTTGTTTTTAATCTTTGATGAAGCATGTTTATTTTTATAAACAGAGTATTTAGATGATCGGTCATAAATTTTGTGAAATTTTCTGGATGAATGCTTCGCGTTGGACTGGTGACCTGTCCAGGGTGTACCACCGCCTCTTGCCCAATGTGCGCTTGAAATAGGCACCAGCATTAGCCGGTTGGAAAATGATTGATTGATTTAATGAATGAATGATCGCTCTAGGACGAGTTAAAAATGGTGCGTTTTCACTTTGAAATGTACACAGTGAAAATGTACATGAACTGATTCTCCAAACCAATTAAGACCATTTTATGATTTTTGGACAAAGTGATATGGAGTTAGAAGCCAAAAAGTTTTTTGTATATCCTGACCACTAGGGGGCACTGAGCTGAAACTCTGAGCTGAGATAAAGATTTACCAAATAAATTGCTATGGATGCATCAGTTACACAATATAACGTTCCCCATGTCAATTTGAGTAAAATAAACAAACCCACATGTCTCTTGGACTTTACTAAGCTTAGGTAAAGATTCTCAAATTGGTTGCTATGGTAAACAGCATGGTTGCTACGAAGGAGTCGTAAAACTGTGAAACTATGATTACGTTTGAAGACATTAGCCTTTGTTTGAGTTTTTGTTAGAAGCAAAGAGAAGTAGAAGACTTCTAACAAAAACAATAAGGTTCTTGGCGCCCAAGTAGCATTTTAACCTTTTATAATGTAAATAAAGATAATAAAGTTGCACTGGTTAAAAATGAGATGTAAAGGCAATCAGTGTGAAATCTGGATATTTTTACTGGAAAATTACTCAGATAAAAAAACATGTCAAATTTACACCCCAGCACCAGGGTTACGTAATGATTGTTGTTGAAGATCAGCCAGTCAGCTAAGGCTCTGTATGCTTTCTAAGGCAATCCAAGGATCAAAATAAGAAAGGTCCAGGTATCAAGCTTGGCCCCCAGATGGATAAAAAAGGTCCTGGCAACATCATGCAAGACCAACGCAAAGAGAATCCAATGGACAACCCAAAGGTGTGGGTTTTAACATTCATCTGAGTTGATCATGGCTTGAAGTTTCGTCTTATTTCATCAATTATTTTCTTGCATGATTTACTTCACAGATGGAGGAGCTGATGAATGTTTTAGAGAAGACGAGGCAGGAGCTGGATGCCACCAAGCAGCGCCTGTCCTCCACTCAACAGTCACTGTCAGAGAGAGATGGCCATCTGACCAATCTTCGACAGGAGCGCAGGAAACAGCTCGAGGAGATCTTAGAGATGAAGTAAGAGGCCTTTTATTTATTCAGCAAGCTGTGCTATGAATGTGAGCTGGAGAAAGTCCAACAGGACACTGTGGAGGAGACGTCCTACCTTTGAAATTATGGTCCTTTTAAGTTATGTTTGTTATTTAGAAAATGAAGTGTATTGAATTAAAATGTTCTCCTCAGACAACAGGCTCTTCTGGCGGCCATCAGCGAGAAGGATGCTAACATTGCTTTGCTGGAGCTTTCATCCTCCAATAAGAAGAAGACCCAGGAGGAAGTGTTGGCCCTTAAACGAGAGAAAGACAGACTGATGCATCAGCTTAAACAGCAGGTCAGCCAATCATCACTTTTTTTTGCTTATTCATAGAGGCTGCACAGATATGAGCATATTAGCGAAGAATGTTTGAAACAATTGGTATGTTTGGAAATAGATTGGAAATGGGAATGTTGATGAAATCAGTTTTGTTCAGTGCAAAAGCTTTTACATGCGCATCGGAGTGTCCCAAATACTTCCAAACTATGTCATTTTATTTACACTTGTATTTTACAACTTTTGAGTAGTTGTCATGAATATACAGTCGTACCCCGAGATATGAATGCTTCGAGATACGAAAGGTCTTGCGGGAAATTTTTTGCTTCGAGATATGAAGTAAAATTCGAGATACGAACAATAACAAACATTTCTGCTCTATTTTTTACTTGTTTGTCTCACGTCGTTGCGCTCCTTTCTCCCTTTGAAGAAAGTGTGCTTTTAAGGGGCTGATACACCTTAAAAAACTTTAAATCAGTTTTAAATCGAGCGAAACATTATGTATAGATTACCAATAATGTACTATAACAAATGTTAGAGTCAAGGCGTTGTAAAAGAAATAACGTTTGTAACGTGCAAAGTGCTGTTCTGTAGCGCAACTTAGAGAAATCCTGTGATGCCTTCTCAGAAAAGCTCTCTCCAGTGCGCTCACTACTGCCTCCGCTTGTGCTTGAAACCGTGTTGGTGTCAGTAATTCATGAAATATCTTGAGAAAGTTAATTTTCATACGTAGTTGTCACAGTTTCATACCCTTTCTTCTCGTTTTACTTTCTCAACGTTCTCCCTTTTCTCTGGTCTTTTGGCTTAATACTCAACTTTAAATATACAATTGGCTTGCCACATACATCCGGATTTTTCCGTTCTGCGTCTTTCTTCTCTCCATTGTCTTTGTGCGCTTCCCTGATCATTTCCACCTGTTCAGTTGTTGGCACATCATTTGTCCCGGTGTTCTCTATTTCGTGCTAATTATCTGTTCTATATTTTACCCAGGTCTGCCTGCGAGCAGCGCGGGTTTATTGTAGCATTTTGCGACTCTGAACGTGAGTTTTGTCCCGGTCCGTGTCTGCGCCTTCCAGGCTATATCTATGTAAATATTAATTTTCTGGCCTTGTTTATTTCTTAGTTTAGTTATAGCTTGCTCTCCTTTGGAGAAAGTTTTAGTTTAAGACAGGTTTTCCTTCCCCCGTGGAGGTTTTACTTTGTACTTGGTGAATAAAATCTTTAAGCTCCTGCATTTGAGTTCTCTGTCTCGAGTTCCTGACAGTAGTGCTGTAATGTCTACCGCCATCCGTTCCACCTCTTCCGAAACATCGCCTCACTCTCAAGATGAGGTTTCACATTTGTGTACATATTACGTATTTTGCGTGTGTTTTATTATCATTTATTACATTAACTATGTGTAGATTTAAGGATTTAAGAAACGTTACTTGATTTTTCTCTGGTTTTCCATTTTTTATCAACTTATACTGTTATTTCTGAGAGCCGTTGCACGGATTAGGCGTTTTACTTGTAAAAATTGCTTCGAGATACGAATTGTTCGAGATTAATTTGGATTAATTTTGTATCTCGGGGTACCACTGTACTAATATTCACCAATCAGAGCTCAGAGCTCAAGAGTTCCTTAAAAAAATACCTTAAAAAATACCTTAAAATGTTACTTAAAATACTTTCTTCATTGTGAAATCTATATAATTGGACCTCCATAAACAGTACAAAAATAATACATTTCAGGATACAAGCATGATTTTTCTTTCATTATTCATTTGATTAATTGTTACTGTATTTTAATGGTACTGTATTTATTTTTTTGGAGTACTTTAACTCAATCTGATCAAGCCGACTCTATATGGAATACATTTTGTACCAATGAAACAAATGCAATTTCAGCTAAAACAAACAAAAAAAAAATTGATAACAAATAAAAAAATCAACCTGAAAATAAAAATTTACTTAGCATAAAAATTGACATTGATATTAAATATTTGGATTGATTTACATTGAGAAATCCCTCATGCTAATTTGAAAGGCAAGGCTGCACAAAAGGATGGCAGTGTTTAACAGCACCTGCTTCTACATTTTTTCTTTAACCCTTTATGACCTGACATAGAACCAAGTCTGCCAGAGCATGTGTTTTTACCTGCTGTGGCACCATTTTTCATTTGCCTTACATCAATGCACATATATATGGAGTTCGGTCAATCTTAACTGAATAAAGTGTCAACTACAATAAACAACATAAAAAAATCTCTAAATCTTCTAAATACAGAGATGTCATAGCTTAATTGTAATTGTAAAAAAGTGGCACAAAATGCTTTTAAACCTCAGTGAATGTATTCATCGCTTGAAGTGTATTCATTGCTTGGTTTTTGAGATACACTCAAATTTATAAAATAAGACAAAAAAATAAATTTGCAGAAAACATACCATGAACATAAAAAAACTGCAATCAAATTGCAAATTGAAAAAAGTGTTTCTAAGATACTTTTGATTACTTTACTTTGTATTACATGATGCGATAAATAACAAAAAGGAAAATAGAAATTTACAATGGTGAAACTTCAGAACAGGATAACACAACATACACAATCAGGCATTGATATATTGAAAAAATATACAATCATATAAAATCAAAAGCTATTTACAGTGCAACAGTGTTGTACTGCTCTCAAGAGCTGTGGGAGGAGTTCCTGATGCACTTCATACGCCTAACACATGAAGGAATTGCCACTCAGCCTACCCTTCCTGCGCCCCTGTGTGGCTTTTTTGAGCCTGATCCCACCTCACAGATGGCAACAGGGATGATTTGGGATGTTTAGAAGAGATACAGATACAGATTGAGTGATTCCAAGCCAAAGGTTTTTGCTGAGGTAAAAGTTTTGGGAAGATGACGTCAAGTCGTGGTTTGCGGGTAATATTGAATCACGTTTACAATGCGATGAGGAAATATCCTTCATCGGAAGTGCTGTTAACAATCGCTGTCTGGATTATAATGTTTTTATTGTGTAGGGTTTTTATGGATTTTTGCGACTTTTTACTGGTTTTGAAAAGAAAACAGCTCTATGGGGCATGTTTCATACTTTCTTATGTAAGTCTAACTCCTTGTGGTTTATCTGCAAAAAGAATTGTTGCTCTGTCTCATGTGGTTTCATTTGAATTTGGCATTTAAAATGGCATTTGGCATTCATTCGATATGTAAATGGGATCAAATATTAAGTAATAGTGCTGAATAAACCGTATGTAAACATTTTAGAAATATTATTTAGAAAGTGTGTCTGTCTTCATCTTGTTGTGGACTCTCCCTTTTCCCTTCCTTCAGACACAAAGTCGAATGAAGCTGATTTCAGACAACTACGAGGACAACCACTACAACCCTCATCCTCCACCCCTTCACATGCAGCCTCAACCCCTCCATCCTCAAGCCCCACCACAACCTGCATACCAACAGCCGCCCCACCCACATCAGCCTCCATACCCACAGCATCCACAACACCCACAAGGTCCTTCACACCACCCGCAGCATCCCCAGCAGCCTCAAGGCCCTGGACCTCATCCCCACCAACACCCTCCTAGAGGTCAACCTCCACATTCCCAACATCCACAACACCCACAGCACCCCCATTCCGGGATCCCACCACAGCAACAACACCCACATATCCAACAGCATGCTCATGGACCCCCACCTCAGCAGGGCATGCACCCTCCTCAAGGTGTACCACACCCACAGCAGCATCCACAGCAACATCCGCAGCAGCACCCGCAGCAGCACCCGCAGCAGCACCCCCAGCAACACCCACAGCAGCACCCGCAGCAGCACCCCCAGCAACACCCACAGCAGCACCCGCATCATCCCCCACACCCTGGCCCTCAAGGTCCACACCCCAGACACCCTCCACCGCATCATCGGGGCCCAGGGCGTGGACAGCCTCACCCAGGACACCGACCAGCCCCAGACCAGGTCAGTAATTATCAGTTATTATTGCTATCTTCAAAACAATATAAATAACCTCAAACTCATCGAACTCTCTCCACGTTCTTAAAGGATGATGAAGAAGGCATTTGGGCATGAGCATTTCCAAACCAAAGCTGTTACTTTTGGATGAGGTGAGATCTGGATCAATTTTTTTTGTCTATCAATAGTTTAATGTTTTCTACTCTGATTATTGTTTTCATTTCCTTCTCAGACATTTTAGTGACTGACGGCACAGCACAGCCATGACTTTCAGATGGTTTTCTACATTCTTCACACATCCAGTCTTATCAACAATCAGTATAACTCTTTTGAATGGGGCTCTGTTTAATTACATGCATTAAGGAAGGAGGCGGAGCATTGGATTGAGTGGGAGGGGCAATGCTGAAGACGAACAGCTGAGCAGGTAAACAAAATGAAGGTAAAGATGAAAAGCTTTGCATAGAAAACAGAAGGAAATAACAGTTTGGCAGATTACAGTTAGGTGGAGAAAGCAGTTTTGAAAACGTGAAAAGTGTTTTTCAATTTGCTGTCAGTGGTTTTACCTTTTATAGTATTCTGATGTTAGGCATTAGGTTTTTGATATTATTTCATTCATTTTCATACCCGCTTCTTCCCTTTCGGGGTCACGGGGGTCTGCCAGTGCCTATCTCCAGCACACATTGGGCGAGAGGCAGGGGTACACTGTGGACAGGTCGCCAGTCCATCACAGGGCAACATTCACTCACACATTCACACCCTAAGGGGAATTTAGATTATTCAATTAACCTAATCGCATGTTTTTGGGATTGTGGGGGAAACTGGAGTACCCGGAGGAAACCCACGCAAGCACAGGGAGAACATGCAAACTCCTTCTAGGTGAACCTCGAACCGATAACTTTCTAACTGGAATGCCTCAGTGCTACCCACTGCCCACACTACTAATTTTAACCAGGGGTTCCAATAATTATGGAGGACACTGTATGAAATTACGTTTTTCGATTACATTTAACTCTGTGTTGGTTTTATTTTCAGATGAAAACTATCAACATTGAGAAGAAGTCTGGATTAAAGAGAAACACTTCCTGTTCCAGGCTTTTTTCTAATGGCATTTGCCTTAGAGAGACTACGACTGCTAGCGCTGACTCTGCTCTGTTCTGCCCCGCCAACTCTCCTCGAACTCTGCCTCTTGATTCACGCCTTGATACAGTTAGCCTTCTTCACTATTTATCCTTTTTGTTATTTAAATGTAAAATAATGCCAACCTAATTATTTCTCTTAAAAGGGGCAACTATCACCTACGTTCTGTTTTATTATATGTGCTATACATATTTAGATACTTTGAGAATGCAGTATGATACGCATGTCTTTCTATGCCACATTTAAGTCTACATTGTTGGTTTGTTAATGCATATTGAACCCCGATAGAGTTGGTGATCACGTTTTAGCTCTTCCTTGGCTTTTTTTAAGCTCTATGCAGAGTTCATTTAGATTTGAAATACACAACATACACCATGCTAACCTTTCTTTAGCTTGTGCTCCTCTCCAAAACCCAAGCCTGGTTTGTATATAAGCTCTCATGCACCTATGCACCTCCATCCCGTACAGCAGGGAACACTTCTTATGGTGCTTCAAATGGTGCTCAGGCTGAGACGAGATGGAGCCAGCCATTTCAGCGGCATAATACTAGTCCTCACATCCATCATAGCAACAAAGGAAAGATTATTCAACTGTTCTTCTCAGATTCACTTCACAAGGCCCATCCTTCCAGAATGTCCTTCCTCCTTTAACAAACCATCCCACCAGGTACAGGCGGAGTTACTGCCAATTCCTTGTAAAGACTCAAAATGGTGGCCAGTGCCTATTTATAAATAGATAGTTGAAGTGTAGATAGAGAAATATTCGTTTAATGAAGTGTGTTCACTGTGGTCCGGCTATTGTGTCAGAAATCAAAAGAAATCAGTTTTCTAATGTATTTGAGTCATGTGTTATCTCTGTCTATTCGGCCTTCACGGTGCTCACGAAATCAAATCTTAGCACCGGGGTCTATGCAAAAACAAAACAAAAAAACCAAACAAAAAAAACGATAGAAAGGTCTTTAACAGGATATATTTAACATGTGAAATATAGTTCATATTCAAATATAAACGGCAATGAGCAGAGTCGACTATATGTGCTGTTGATGGTAATTTAAAGTTTATTTTTTGTGGCCTTTTTTTGTAGCTAGTTTGTTTCCCTTTGTAAATATGATTTTATTCTGTCAAGAAAGTGCTAAAAATACTATCAAAAGTCTTGAAGATAATTAATTTAGCTACTTTTTTGAATTTACTTACTTTTTTAGTTACTTTTTATTTAGTTCATTTTTTTAATATTACAAAAACCTTTACATTCCGTACAAGTAACCATAAAGGGTGTGCATGTGACATCACAGGACATGATAAAACATTATTAATGAGTGGAAATAGGCTTTTCAGGCAATATTTGTGATTTATTAAGAGTCAGATATCAAATTCAAAAGGAGAAGATTTGGGTGGCAACATTTGGGAATTTGCTCTTAAAAAATATAGTTGTAGCCAAATATGTCTCTTAAATCAGACGTAGGGTTAACATTAGTTGAGAATAGAAGAGTTTTATTACTACCTGATCCATTTTAACATTACCCATTGAGTTGAAATGATTCAAAGAAAATTTTTCTAAGTGACAAAGAACATAAAAATAATGCCTTCGATTTATATAGCGCTTTTCCAGATGCTCAAAGACGCTTCAACCCACATTCACACATTGTAGGCGAAAGGCTAACTTGCTAGCTCTGGGCCATTGTGACAGAACATGGCTGCCATTTCACGTCTACTGCCTTCTGCCCACCAACAAACACACCCCACCAGTGTGGTTTGAAGTGGCTTGCTCAAGGCCACAACAGCAGAATGGACCTGGCAGGGATTAAACCGTCAACCCTCTGGTTATAGAATGACCAACTCCACTGCTATGCCCCTTGCTCCCACATTGTTTTGTAATAGACAAGGAACATATAAATATCAGTAAAAGCCAATCATTTGTTATGTCATGAGGATTAAAGTCAAGGTAATTCTTCATTTTATTTGTTTTAGCGATAATTTCTCCCAACTGATCTCCAGTTTTACCACTCAGTCTATCTGAAGGGTGAGTGATCCAGTGATCCAATCAATTTTCCTTTTTGTGTTCAAACATTTTGAGAAACTTTGGGTCCCAACACTGGTCAAAAATATAGAGGATGTCCAACTCTGTTGGTGTCCCTAAAAGTTTGGTACTAAATTCTGAAGTGAACTGTGTCGTAGAAAAGCCGGCAGCATCCCTAGGAAGTTGTTTGGTTTAAATTATAACTGTTATCTTTGTCTTTATACACAAAAAACGCACAACTCCATCACTCCAACATTAATGACTCAGCAATGCTTGCAGGAATTTGTTGTGTACGCACATAAATGAGTCACATTTGTGATCAAATGCCTGAAATGGTCTGAAAAGTCCCCAGTAAGACTTGTTTTTTCATCATTGTAATAAGCTGTTGTTACACACCGCTGTTTGTGCTTGTGAAGCACATCTTTGGGACTATTCTATCCTAGATCAGACTGTTAAAATGAGCTTCTATTCAAACACCTTCATGGTAACTAAAGAGCCTTCTTTATGTCATTATCGAGAGCTGATTGTGAGGGTAAAAATTCTGAATTCATCAGAACTAAATATTTAATGCTAATCTTGAGTGAGGGAGTATCACATGACCAATCTGTGTCACAATCACTTTAGAAGGGGTAGGTTCTCTGGGTACTTGGTTTTAATCTGATGGGTTTTTTTTCATTTCTACTCAATAGCCTGCTTTTTTCCTAATGTATAGTACAAAAGCTATTGTTCTGCCTACTGAAAGCCCAGATATGGTTTATTTTGTGTTTTCTAATTTGAGATCTTTACGAAAAATTTAGACCCAACAACTTTGAGGCACGGTATTGAGGAAATGTTCATAGAATGTGGGTAGAACAGCGTTTGTGATTGCATTTTGGTTTTATGCCGGAAATATATTACAAATAATTTGTGATATAAAGTGAACCACACTGGGTTTTTGAACAGAGACTCAATTGTGAACATGTGAATACTGTTCCGTCCTGGATGTTTGACCTGATATTCGTATATAGCTGTCTGTCTTCCTGTCTGTCAGTCTATTGTGCAAGTCTATAATTGTACTATAAGGCAAGAGGACAAAAAAAAAGATATCAGACGTTATGTTCTGGGAAACAAACACAACAGCGGTCCTCCATCTTCAGGACTTTTACTATGAAATACTTGAAGCAGGAAGGAATTCTCCTGCCTGGGAAAGAGAAATATTATAAAGAACAAAACAAAGAGAAATTATGTGGTGATGATGCATGATTCTGTACATTATGTGCCAATTCTGGGCTGTGATGAATCTCTACACATAAATAGTTATACAGGAGGTAGTTCCAGCCCAGGAGGGTCTGTAAAACACAGGAGATCTAGTATATGGTCCAAAAAAGAACATTTCTCGAGATATTTATAATTGTTCTGTGCCAGTTGCATTCTCTTTTATTTTGTGATGTACAAAAAAATCTACAAATGCAAACCACTGTGACAAATGCCAGAAGATGTTGTTTTTACTTTTTTAAAATGTTTATTATTTATCTTGAGTTTTTATGTCGTATGCTTTTTATGTTTGAGACTGTAAGATTTATACATGAAATACGTTTCATTTTTTATGTCGGTTAGTGCAATGTGAGTGGCAGCATGCTGAATGATACTGTATGAATGTGGCTCGTTTCCCATGCTCAGTCATCACCATGGAAACGCACTGGCATCGTGATGGTGTTCTGTGTTTGAGAATGGTCTGACTGACTCCTTGCCCATTCTTCCCGAGCCACTGCCAGTGGATTTTGCCTGTGTAACAAAATAAAAGCGTCTGCATGTTTGGAGGTGCAGGTCTGAGATGCTACAAGAGTGTGCGATATGACTGCATGATGGTGACTGTGTATGCAAACAGGATTGGAACAGGATGACTGTGTGTGTGGAGTGGGATGGTGGACTCTGTGTCATGTTTGGTGTTTTAAACCCTGGTGGGCTTCACTCAGAGTCCCACTCCTCCCTGATATTTGCTATTGTGTGTGTTGTAAACACCAACAGTTCTTGAGTGTCGGTTCAGCTTGTTTCTATCCATTCAATAAAAGTGACTTTCTTTATGAAAAAAATGTGCAAGTTTTATTATTTTTTTTGAACTGGCAGTTTTATTGGTTCATTTTTTTATTGGTTATTTCACACAATTAGCATAAAACATTTAATTTAGTTCCTTATTATACTAGTTTTATAATTTCAGAGTGTTACTTAATTAACAGTATCATTTAAATGTGTGTTTCAGTAGCTTTGAAATATAAGAAAACTGTCCCTTTAAAATTTTAGGGCGTTGGCTGGAAACACCCAGTGAACCTTCATTTTGAAACCCACATTTTGAAATTTGGCTTTCCGTTAAGCTTGATTTGGTCAGGTTTTTGAGAACCCCATGATTTGGATGACGAGTCCCCACGGATCTCGAACTTTGCTGGATTTTCAGACTCATCCTTTGCACTTTTGATCCCACACTGAAGTGGGATCAGTTGCACAGCTTTCTCCATGTCAAACCTGGAGGCCTCGGAGTTCTAGCGAATTGTAAAACATATATTTATTGTAAACGTTGCCACATGCAGCCAACTAAATGTTAACTAAGTTTTGGTGGATGTCATTGTGTTTTTCGAAGCAGACGAAGAAGTTAATAAAACGTATGAAAACAGAATGAAGCTAGAACAACATACTGGTTTAAATTACACACAACATGAAATAGAAAATAAATGTGGGAAATGTGACCAATTAAAACGAAAACACAGATCATGTTTTAATACAATGTATTCCAAAAGAAAGAAACAGAACAGTTAAAAAAAAACCTAGAAAATAAATTAAGCAACACAAGAACTTACAGTGATCTTACAAATTTATTATACGCAAAACATAAGTATAATAACTTTTTCACTTAAAGAAAAATACTAACGATACAAGAACATTTCATTTATTCAATTTGGGAAACAAACTACTGATCCAGCTGGTGGCGCTAATGCACCATAAGCAAACTGCCAAAAAACAACAGAAGAAGAATAAGAGGCTAGACCCGTTTACCAAGGGTTTTTGCATCTTTTTGGAGGATCCTTCCAAACCGCAGCCTTGGACGCTGGAAAGGAAGGACCCTCCGGAGGCTTATGTGCAGGTTTTAAAAACACTGATCAAATTTGGCAAAAGCACAATGACCACTTGATCAAAATGTCTTTAAACAAGCTTCTTAAAGGGAGCTAAGTTTGTTAGCTACAAACTACAGTTTGTACAAACTACAAACTCCAGTATTTTTTTGAATTCCAGTGTGGTTTTTTTTTTTTTTTTTTTTGCTTTGCAAAGGATATGATCAAGGTTGGCATGTACTGGTGCAGTCTTTTATAATGTTGCCAAAATAATGATCCCCATGTCAATGGGAGTACATTAAACCAATCCCATAATTATATCACTGTACGATTGCTATGGATGGGTCAGTTACATTTTCAGAGGTGTTTAAATTTCACATTTGCCACCATATTTTGACTCCAATATTTTTGCAGTTTTACTTTTAATCAAACACAATCTGCTCAGCAAAGGATAACAAAAATGTATAAAAATGTTTTTTTTTTTATGTTGCCAATTTCATGACTAACCTAAACCCCCACGTCTCTGATTTTCACAATCTGGTTGCTAAGGACGCGTCAAAATTTAGGAATGGAGCAATCCACATATCGCTTAATTTTGATTTTAAAAATAAGTTTAAAAATTTTACTAGTTTTGATATTTTTGGTAATAAACAAACATTACAAGAGTTATGACACATAATTTCCAAGATAATTCCAATTGAAATGCGTTTTATTTTACAGACCCCAAAATCTGTGCCATCAGTGCCACCTATTGGTGAAAAGAAGGGATAACTCTTGGAAGTACAAGAGCTGTGTCATAATCTGGTTATTTTTTGCTCTTACCTTTTGTATTTAGTTTTTTCCCCTTTCCTGTCATTCGCCATGTCTGTTACTTTAACTCCTGCATGAGCTCCTTCCCCGGCTTACACTTCCGGTCCCTTGTTTAGATTAATTACTCTATCCTGGTATTCCTTGTCTGTTCCCTTATTTGTGTGTATATAATTCCCAGACATGTGCCGGTGCTCACAGATCATTGTCAAATCCATGCCAGTCGGTGGTCCTCTTGTATCCTGTGGTTATTATTTCTCGACGATTCACGTATTTCTCATGCTTTGTGCATTTAGATTCGTTTAGTTTATCTCCATCTTCTCAGTGATTGTAAATTGATGTCAGGTTTTTACCCCCGCTTGGGTCTATTGTTTAGTTCCTGTGTTTGTTTTCCTTTAAATAAAGAAGAAGATCTATCTCAGCTCTAGAGCTTAAGTTCTTCCCAGAAGAAGCCTGACACTGTGATATCACAATAAAAATCACAATAAAACAAAAAGTGCCTGGAAGAGTGTGTACGATTTTTTTATACAATTTTCACATTGTTTTGACCTTTTTTGCTATTTTCATTCTAAAAAAATATAGATAACATAAATATTTATTTACAATTATTTTTTGCAGTGAAAAATGACAGCATTTGTCACTCAGATTTGCATTGTTTTTTTTTATACAATTTCAGGTTTGTTGTGGAATTATAGAGCAATGTAATGAAAAAAGATATGTTAAAAAAGGAGCTACTATAACATTATATCAAGCATTACCACATCAAAAAAAAACTATTTATTACAACAATTGGTAAAGCAGTGAAAAAAGGTAAATAAAAATGAATAAAAATCAAGTAAATGAGTTATTCACAATGGCTGAGTGAACTGATGGAACATATCTTCAGAGCAGTGAAGACACTGGGCCTGCAAACACTAGGAATCTGTTATGGTTCAAACGCCCATGACATCACACAAATTAGAATACCTGACTGTAAAGAATCTGTTATTGTTTAAATGCTGATGGAACTTCGACCACCTGTCATGTTTAGAAGCTGATGACATCATAGAACTTAGAAGAGCTAGCAGAAGTGTAGTGCTCTCAGTGTTGAAGGATCAGAGTGTGTTTGCAGTTCCTCCTGATATTTCAAAGGATTGATACTTCAGCAAAGATGGCTCAAGGAGAACATCCTGGAAACATCCCTGCAGCTAATGATGGCGGAGCTGGTCATTTAATCCTGGCACCACAATATGTGATGTCTCTAACCTTACGGCGCGGGGACATCGAACGGAACCTGCCAGAAATTCACATTCCCTATCACTTAGTTGATGTACATCAGAACATGGTTTTCATGTGGGTTACAGAAGCTCTTGCGCATGTGATAAACTATCCTCTGACGCCTGGTCCCGAATATAATCCGCTGTTAGACCTGCTGGACCAAAATGCAGATTACTGGACCATTGACCTTAATTCAAGTGGGGATTCTTTGGCAGTTTCCTTTTATCCGGTGTATAATACAGTCCCACAAGAAGCCGAGGGACCTGCAGAAGGACCAGCAGAGGGACCCGCGGGAGGACCAGCACAGGGACCCGCAGAGGGACCTGTGGAGGGACCAGCACAGGGACCCGCGGGAGGACCAGCAGAGGGACCCGCAGAGGGACCTGTGGAGGGACCAGCACAGGGACCCGCGGGAGGACCAGCAGAGGGACCTCTGCAAGTTCCTGCGGATGAACCTCAAGCATCGTCTAATTCAGCTTCAGAATATAACTCTGATTCTGATCCGGACTACGTTCCTGACTTGGACTCAATTTTTGATTCAGACTCTGTGTCTGAGTCAGACTCATTTTCTGAATCAGAATTATTTTCTGATTCGGATTTAGAGTTGCTTTCTGCTGAATCCCTTGGAGAGACATCCAGTGATCCAGAACATTCTGCAGCTTCACGTCAGCTCAACAGCAGAGAAGTCAAACCCAAGAGATCCAGATCAACCACAGAGCAAAGTCAGGCTGAAACAACAGGCTGCATGAAGAGAAAAAGAAAGGCAGATGACAGTCTAGAAGTAACAGGACCTAAAAGAAGAAGATCAGAACTGCCTGATTCAGATCCTTTAAATGGTTCCTGGAACTCTATTGTTTCATCTCCAGCGACTAATGAGGAATCATTCGATGATGAACAGCCTGGACCTTCTGGGCTTCACAACAGTGAGATCCTGGCACCTTCCGATCAAAGCTCTGGGAGCCAGACAGATGTGAGACAAAGTCTTAAAAGAAAAAGAGCATCGTCTGACAGCTCCGAGAACGAAGAGCCAAAAAAGAGGAGAGCCGACCACCTCTTTAATTCAGAAGGTGGCTCCAGCAGCTCAATAATTTCTCCTGCACCATCACATGAAGAAGTACCTGGAGATGATGAGCAGCCCGGGACTTCTCATCGGGAAAGCACCAGAGAGCTCAGAGGATCTGATGATCAGAGAAACCAGGATGAGTTGGGACGACGAGGCAAAAGAACCAGAAAAAGCTCAGGCAGATCAGAACGAAGGGAAAGGAAGAGATCGAACCAGGATTCGGATTCGGATTAATGATCCGTTTTCTTCGTCTCGAGCATTCCATCATTCGAGGACAGAAGAGCTACTGAAGCTCTAGCTTCAAAGACATTTTATCTTGAACATAAACGTACTAAGAGATTACTTGTTTAAATGTGATGCCATGTAAAATGATTCATAATCTCAAAATTGATGTTTTGTCTTTTATTGTGAAATGCTTTTAAATGCAATAAAGTGAAGAAAAAGGAATGAGGATTGAGTGTGTTGTTATTCTACATGTGAATTATTAATGTTAAATAGTACCGTTTCACAATGTTTTGAAATAAATGAACTTTTTCAATATCAATAATGGTATAATATTGATTAATTATTCATTTAGAAAATAATGAAACCTTAAACTGAATCTAGAGAATCTTCAGATCACTTTGCTCACAGACATGTACCATTTTGTTTAGCACTTTAGTTTAGCTGAGACAGAGACGAGGGGGTGCAGTACCTTTGCTCTGGACTCTCTCACACAGGCCATCTTTGGGTGCGTATCCATCTGCACATTTACAATGAAAAGAGCCTTCTGTGTTTACACAGATAAAACTGATCCCAGAACAGGCTAGCACCTCCTCAGCACACTCATCTACATCTGCAGGAAAAACCAAGTCTCAGAATAAACAAAGTCAAAAACAGAATAAACAGACGGCAACAACACAACATTGTTTTGTTTAGACCTTTTCAAAAGATCAAACTGGTTTTCATGTATTGCTATGAATACTTTCTGAGGGCATTTGTGTCGTTGAGTGAAATAGTCACAAGATGGCAACATCTCCTAGTGTGTTATGGAAGATGAGCTACTCTGAGCATTTAAACCTGCAAAATTAACAAACGTTTGAACTCTGACAAATTCAATTTCAGATTTGTAATGCTTCGTTCATTTGTTCACTGATCAGAAAATCCACTAGACGAAGGAACTGAATGAACTTTCGAGTACTGAATCAATTTTCGACTCAGTAGTTCAAACTGATTCATAAAGCCTCGTTTTGCCATCACTAGTAGCTGGTGTCACGTCGTCCATATTTTTTATGGTCTATGATGCAAACAAATGATTGACACTTCCATTTTTGAAAGCATTCTTTGTTTTTTTCCACATCTTCATAGTACTGTTTGTGTTTTATACTGTGTGCAGCACTCTCTCAAGCTCTGGGTGTAAAAAAATATATTTTTTATTATCAGTTTTCAACTGATAAACGTTTTTTTTTAGGATTTACTAAATAACGTTCCTTTTGAATATTGGTTATGTTTAAAGATGAAGGATGTTAAATGATGTGGAACTGTAGCACAGTCGTGACCTGCAGACCCTGGATTGTGGAACTACGTGGACACTGCTCTAAGTTACAGCCACATTAATCAATATCTGAAAAGAGACTGAGCAACCAGCAGAGGTGTGGAATCGACTCATATGGCTTGGACTCCAATCAGACTTGAGTCATTTTGTGACTTGAGACTCGAGTTGACAAAATGGCAAAAGACTTGCGACTCAACTTCAAATTGAATCAATTCACATTTCGCTCTGTGTGAATCGTACATGCTTCTGACGTTTTTAACAGTAGATGTTTCATTTACATGAACATTTAAATTTCTGTGTTTAGTACCTTGTTTTTGGTTTAATGATTAGGTTTTTTGCTTTTGGTTTGGGGTTAAAAAACATTTGCATTCGATTTATTTGAATGCGTTGGATCGCTTGAATACTGTACATGGATACATCTGTACGGCTTGAATGTAACTTTAATAATAATAATAATAACAACCGTGACACAAACTAAAGCGTTTTGAAGTTGATTGGTTGTCTTATGAATAAAAAAAGTTAATACTATAAAAATAAACGTATGAAAACAGAATGAAGCTAGAACAACATACTGGTTTAAATTACACACAACATGAAATAGAAAATAAATGTGGGAAATGTGACCAATGTAACCAAACGAAAACACAGATCATGTTTTAATACAATGTATTCCAAAAGAAAGAAACAGAACAGTTAAAAAAAACCTAGAAAATAAATTAAGCAACACAAGAACTTACAGTGATCTTACAAATTTATTATACGCAAAACATAAGTATAATAACTTTTTCACTTAAAGAAAAATACTAACGATACAAGAACATTTCATTCATTCAATTTGGGATCCAAACTACTGATCCAGCTGGTGGCGCTAATGCACCATAAGCAAACTGCCAAAAAACAACAGAAGAAGAATAAGAGGCTAGACCCGTTTACCAAGGGTTTTTGCATCTTTTTGGAGGATCCTTCCAAACCGCAGCCTTGGACGCTGGAAAGGAAGGACCCTCCGGAGGCTTATGTGCAGGTTTTAAAAACACTGATCAAATTTGGCAAAAGCACAATGACCACTTGATCAAAATGTCTTTAAACAAGCTTCTTAAAGGGAGCTAAGTTTGTTAGCTACAAACTACAGTTTGTACAAACTACAAACTCCAGCATTTTTCGGAATTCCAGTGTTTTTTCTGCTTTGCAAAGGATATGCTCAAGGTTGGCATGTACTGGTGCAGTCTTTTATAATGTTGCCAATATAATGGTGTTTCAGGAGTTCGAATATCTGGACCTGCTTTAAGTTCGTAAGCATGTGTGGCGGGTTCGAATGCGCAGGCTTGCTGTCTTGCTCGGATGCGTCCGAGTAGACCCCCATGAGAGGTGAAGGGGAGGAAGGTGGGAGCGATGAAGCTGATTCAGACTGAGTCAGGGAACAGGAGAAAGGAACAGCTTATATGGAAGAGGGTTGATTGAATGTTTGAAGTAGTTGTGGCTCCAGATAGTTTCCTCCCGAAAGACGTTTAATAAACTGTATTTAAATTTCACATTTGCAACCATATTCTGACTCCAATATTTTTGCAGTTTTACTTTTAATCAAACACAATCTGCTTAGCAAAGGATAACAAAAATGTATAAAAATGTTTTTTTTTATGTTGCCAATTTCATGACTAACCTAAACCCCCATGTCTCTCTGATTTTCACAATCTAGTTGCTAAGGACGGGTCACCGACATAATATATTGTTCACCATGTCAATTTGAGTAAAATAAACCACCCCATATCAGTATATGACTTTCCAAAGCTAAGATAGAGATATGCCAAATTGGTTGCTATGGTAAGTGTGGTTGCTATTGAGAGGTCAGTGACACAATATAATGGTCCCTATGTCAATGTAAGGACAATTAATTAACCCTCATGATTCTTTGCTTAGGTAGAGATAGGTCTAATTGGTTGCTATGGTAAACAGTTTGGTTGCTATTGAGGGGTCAGTGACGTTATATAATGTTCCCCATGTCAATTTGAGTACAATAAACCAACCCCTATGATTTCGCAAAGCTGAAATAGAGATATGCAGAATTGGTTGCTATGGTAAACAATCTGGTTTCTATGGAGAGGTCAGTGATGCATGTTCTTCATGTTGTTATGAGTTTTTGCAAGAAAAAACTGCTACTTAGCACTGCTTGCATCGCATTTTTAAACTTCTTTTAATTGTATGCCCAGCTGTCTTTCTGGGAATTTCTGATTTTTCTGCATTCTACTCCCTGTAAAGCACTTTGAATTACAAATGTGTGTTAAATAAACTTGCCTTGTCAAATGAGAGTGTACAATTACCAAATGTATTTTATTTAGTAATTAGCAAACAGGCAACAAACAGAAAATGTTACGTTTACTTGAAACAGAAAAACAAAGCACTACTGAACTTGTGTGTAATTAAATGAAATGTTCATATCAAAACACTGCTAAAATATACATAAAAAGTATAACTAAAAAACATTTGAAAGGTTGACTTTAGCTTATTGTCTTGAGTGAATATTGGAGTACTCTAGCCACCTCTGTTAAAAACAAAACAACTGTTATATGGGTCGAGTTTGAAATATACTACATCCACCGATTGCATCCATTGCTTTCAGATCTAGAAGTATCTGGGTTCTTCTGGACGACTGCTTTAACATACTTTCAATTAAGATACAGAAATACTGTTTCATTTACTAAACCGCCGTCAGTTTCATATGGGCCCCAAGTGCTTTTATCTGTTCTTCAGAAGGCCGTCCAGCAGTCGTTCAGTCTTGTTCGATAGCCAGTATCCTGCCCCAGCAGCGAGAGCTCCCATGAAGATTGAGGTGAAGACCATATCTCCTTTAGCCGCTAACGTCGCCAGAGTACAAAGGACTACCATGAAGATCATCTGCTGAAGAACCTCGAGCTCATCCTCCTGAATTCCCTCAAACAAACCCTGGCCTGCACATAGAATACACAGCAAGAGACCATCAACAAACAAACCACATGGTTACAATTCATCCACAAACTTTGGTGTTGGCTTGTAAAAATGTCATTTAAAAGTATCTGTTGATCAAATCTGGAATTAAATAAAAAAAAAAAATAGGAAGCTGATTGGCCATTGGCGCTCATGTGACACCTTTACATAGCAGAGACCAAACAATGGTCAAATGGAACAAAGAATGGAACAAATTGACTGTATTTAGAGGATGTTGATCTTTAAACATTGCCGTACACAACGAAAAGCATGAAAAAGTTAACTGTTAATTATGAAGAGAAAAAGAACATATTTCTAACGTTTATCCTTTAAACAGTTTTTTGGGGCAATGATTGATTTTTTTAGAACAACCCCAGCTTCTTTCTTTTTTTTTTTTTACAAATATTTTTTTCATTACATTACACAACAATCCCACTATCCTGACATTGTACAAAAAGTACACTTAGGTCTTCTGTCAAAGGGTTATTCATTCTTTTCACCACTAGACGGCACTTATGGCACAGATTTGGAGTATGTGAAATAAAACTCATTTAAATTTCAATTACTGTTCAAATTATGAGTCACAACTCTTGAAATGTTCGATTAAAACAGAAAATATGAAAACTAATAACCTTTTTGAAAACTACACATTATATTTGAAGTTGATTGTGTCATTCCAACTTAATTCAAAAGAGACGCTGTAATAGCCACACGTACCGGTGCGTGCAGAGACTTCTAACAGTTAATGTTTTCAATGTTACATTTATTTATTTCAATGTTAGAGTTGTTTATTAAATCCCAATCACATCAGTCAGGGGGTTTAAAATAACACACTTAATGTACAAAACACATAATAAAGGATGTGGCATTAACTATTCTGGCTGCCTACAGAAACTTGCACTGAAGAGTGTGTTTTTGAAAATAAGACGTTATTCGTAAAATGCAGTTAAATAAGATGCAATCAAAGTCTAGAAGCATCCAACAGTGGTTTTAAAGGCTTGTGACTCATTTAAGTTGAACACTTAATAAACTTCTAAAAACCTTATTAAAGTAGGAATGGAGCAATCCACATATTGATTAATTTTGATTTAAAATATAAATTGTAAGTTTCAAAAATTTTACTAGTTTTGATATTTTTGGTTATAAACAAACATT
>SRMA01025739.1:0-105000 GCA_007224835.1 Danionella cerebrum
TTGATTGATTGATTTATTGATTTATAAAGCACCTTCCACCACCAGTCAAGAAGGCCCAAGGTGCTGTACACAAGGAGAACAAAAACAGAGCACTGTGTAATAGTAAGGCATAAGAAGAATAAAAGACATAAAACCAAGCAAAACAATTTTAAAACAAGGATGAACACCATTAAAACAAATTTAAAACAGAGATAAAAAAGCAACATAAAATAGAATAAAAAGCTAGGCTGATGCTAAAAGACTGTAGTGGAGGAACAATTCTTTTTTAAAACACTCCAAAAGCGTGATCTCCCTAATAGCTGGTGGCAGCTGATTCCATAGTTTGGGAGCCAACACAGCAAAAGCACGGTCCCCCCTGCACTTACGTTTGGTTCTGGGCACCAGTAGCATACACTGATCTGTGGAGCGCAAGGACTTAGTGGGAGAGTATTTTAAAACCAAACTGGAGAGGTAAGGAGGAGCCGTCCCTGCCAGTGACTTAAAAGTAAAAACAAGAATTTTGATAAAAATCAAATATTGCACTGGGAGCCAGTTCAAAGAAGCCAAGATCGGAGTTATGTGATCAAACTTTTTTGCCCCACAAATAAATCTAGCTGCTGCATTTTGGACCAGCTGCAGCCTGTCTACTGAAGCTTTAGGTAGGCCAGCATATAGAGAGCTGCAGTAATACAGTCTGGACAGCACAAAGGCATGAGTCAGAATCTCAAGGTTCTTTTTTGAAATAAAAGACTTGATCCTAGCTAGTCGCCGCATCTGAAAAAAGCAGGACCTGGTCACTGCATTTATTTGTACATCAAGTTTTAAAGCAGCATCAATTTTAACACCCAAGCTTGTGACCACAGACTGCTCAAAAGGGGCAAGAGAGAGGAGATCGATGTTATGATCCTTTCTATCACTAGAAGAAAACACAATCACCTCAGTTTTGTTTTCATTTAGGCCAAGAAAGTTTTCCGACATCCACAGCTTGACTTCAGCAAGGCAGTCGATTAATGCTTTAATGGTGCGGTCTGGTCCCTTACATATAGGGACATAGATCTGACAATCATCAGCGTAGAGGTGGAAATCCACCTTATGCTTCCGAAACAACACTCCCAATGGCAGCAAATAAATAGAAAAAAGCAAAGGGCCCAGGACTGACCCCTGGGGGACGCCCCACTTAAGGGGATAACACTTGGATGAGTGAGAGCCCATTTTTACACAAAAGGACCGGTCTGTAAGATATGACCGCATCCACTGTAGAGCTTCCCCCGAAAGCCCCGCCCATTGCTCCAGACGACCAATCAGGATCTCGTGATCAACTGTGTCGAAGGCCGCCGAAAGATCTAATAATAAAAGAACAACCAGATTCCCTGCATCTGTTGCTATTAAAACATCGTTAAAAATTTTTAAAAGTGCAGTTTCTGTGCTATGCCCGGACCTGAAGCCTGACTGTAAAGGTTCCAAGACCTCATGTGCATTTAAAAAAGTGATCATCTGTTTATATACAATGTTCTCCAGGACTTTAGCACAAAAAGGTAGGTGGGAAATTGGCCTGTAGTTGGAGAACAATGCAATGTCGAGCCCTTGTTTTTTAAGTAGAGGTCTCACTTCTGCTTTTTTAAAACTTTTTGGGACATGAGTGGACTCAAGGCTAGTGTTTAAAATGGTTAAAACTGCAGGTCCCAACACTGAAAAGATTTTTTTAAAGAACCAAGCTGGCAGAACATCATGAGAGGACCCAGCTGGTTTAAGTCTTGATACCACTCTTTCTAATTCAATCAGGGACACCAGTGAGAATGATTCAAGTTTGGCTACTGGTGTCGATGGAGTTGGTGGAGAGTAAGTGGAACATTGTGCAAGAGAGGACCTAATGTCAGCAACCTTATCCATAAAGAATACACAAAACTTTTCACAGTTTTCCACAGAACTCTCCATAGAATTTCCACTCCCACCTGAGTCCAATAAAGAACCCACAGTGTTAAAAAGGATCCGTTGATCACCCGAGGCAGAGGAGATAATATTGGAGTAAAATTGTCTCCTAGCTTTCATGACAGCATCATTGTACATGTACAGTTTATCCCTCAAAAGATCCTGGGAAATTTGGAGTCTGTCCTTCTTAAATTTTCTCTCAGCTTTTCTGCAGTCCCGTCGCAAACCTCTGATTTCTTCAGAGATCCAGCGCTCAGATGTATGCCTTGGTTTTCTGATGGTGAGGGGGGCAATCTCATCCAAGATTTTAGAGCACAGCAGATCAAACTGAGAGAGGAAAGTATCTGTGGTGATCGGGGATGAGAATAAAGTCGGCCACTCCAGCGAAAATAAATTAGAGAATTCAGCAGCTTTTCCTTCGTTCAAGCCCCGCACCCATCTGACAGGAGCAGGCTTAGGGACAGTCATCAATGGCAGAACACAGTCAAATAACACTGCTGAATGATCCGAGAAAGCAGTCTCCACCGTCTCAACAGAGGTGAGAGGAAACCCAAAAGAGAGAGCCAAGTCCAGTGTATGTCCATGAACATGTGTTGGGTCAGAAACCCACTGCACAAGATTAAAAGAATCTAAAACATTAAAAAAGTCCTTGACAAGTGGTTTGTCAGGACAACATACATGCAAATTAAAATCACCCAGGATTAACACATGCTCATATTTAGGCATAAAAGTGTACAGCAGTTCAGAAAAATCTGTTAAAAATTTTGCGTTAAACTTAGGAGGACGATATATTAAAATTCCTAAGAAAGAGCCTGCATCAAAAAGACAAAACTCAAAAGAGTTAAAAAGTAAAGGTGGCGTAAGGTGTCTAAGATTAAAATAGGACTTAAAAACACACAAAAGACCTCCTCCTCTGCCCACAGAGCGCGGCACATTAAAACACAGACAGTTTTCTGGCAAAAGTTCCAGCAGAACACCTGTCTGAGCAGGAGGGATCCAGCTCTCAACAATGCCCAGAAAATCCAACTTCTGTGCGTCAAAGAAGTCTTTTAACATAAAAGTTTTGTTCATAACAGATCGAGCATTGATTAAGCCAAACCTCCTAGGTGTCGACGGCGGGTCCGCTGTCTCTGGTGATGACTCAGCAGCGGGGCGCGTCACCCTCAGAACTTCCAACAGATTCGAAGAATCGCTTTTCCTCCAGCAAACTCGAAAACGTGCCGCTTTGACAGGGGAGTCGGCCTCCAAGTTTCCTCCGACCACAGGAATCAGGCACGGCTTCGGACGCGAAAGTAATCTCCACGGGGCAAACAAGCCGCATCCAGGGGTACAAGCGCGGGACACGTCAGCCCAAGAGCTGGGACAGCAAGCACGAAGGCGAACGATTCTCCCGCTTCGCTTCCCCCGGCGCCGTCGACGCCTGACGCTGCGGCGAAAAACAGCTGTCCGACGCAGAAACGCTGGTACTCCCATCCAGACCGGCTCAAACTCCAAACAAACAGCCGGGGAGGCCGTATTAAGAGAAAAATTTAGACCCAGGAGTGTGCTTCGGTCATAAGTGAGGATTGCACCTGTATTTTGCACCAGCCATATTAAAAATATTAACACAATAAAGAGTTGTGCGACAGATAGACGGCATGCCATGACCATCGGCGCCATCTTCCAATCAGCAATTACCAATTTCTGGTGAATTTAAGTACGGATTCAGTCATTAACAGGAAATTGGAAAATTAAAAATGGTTAAAGTTCAAATTTGCATTTGCTCTCACATTGAATTACTCGGCAGCCAACAGAAAGAGGGTTATACAACTAGATCAAAGCATCCGTGGCAGAAAAGAACACTGATGGAACAGATAATAGATAGTTCAGTGTTTGTATCAGCGAGTTATTGCAACCTGTTTTTGTTGAGGGAGTAGAATTACAAGCATTTCTTATAAAGGACTATGGAATTCACGGCACTCTGAGAGATCTAGACTTCCTGATTAGCTCAGAATCTTCTCAATTGCTCCTTAACGGACATCTATTTCAGAGATTTTCAGAAATGCTGTAAATTCAAAATTGTAAAAATATGTTTAAATCAAAATCTACATTTTAATTAAAAAGTGATTTTGATTTATTAAATGGTTTACTAGTCTGGTCCTGTGGTAAAGCAGACAGTGGACTGGACATATTAGCGCAGTTCTGCAGGGAGATGCGGGTTCTACCTGCTTTACTTCCTGTCTCCCATCATATCCATTTAAATTAAAAAGCAACATTGTTATTAATAATATATGACCCATTTGGTTTTAAACCGCCACAAACTTTGTGAAAAATACCAAAAAAGTAAAAATGATTTATACTTTTGGAAAGTCCCAAACTTGCCAAGTTCCTTAAAAAACTATTTAAAACTCTGAAGTACAATTAAAAACAATAATGCTGTGCAAATTTTAATATTCAGAATAAACTAAAGATAAAAGCACCTAGAGAAAGTTGCTCTATGGACAGAAATGCACTTAGCAAAGGCTTTTCTGCTTGGTGAGCAGTAGAAGATCTCAGGTATCTTCCCAGCACTTGAATTTCTCATCTTTTGAATGTTACCCACAGAAGAAACAAGCACAGGCTCATCTAAATCATTCATTTAAAAAAGTTGAAAAAAAAAATGTAAGGAATCTATACTAACCACTGGCCTCATGATAGTCATGTGATCATAGAGTGTGGTCTGGATTCCTCCGAATTGATTTATATATTTTCATAGACAATAAGAAACAGAGAAGGAATATATGACAGATATCAAATTTCATCAAAATACAATGACAAAACTTTGAATAGTGGTCACTTTTGGAAGCTTATTTTGGTGGTAACCCATTTTCTTTACATTTAGAACTTTTTTCCAGAAACAGACAAACAAAATCATTGTCCATGTGGTACGACCAACACTTTAAATCTAACCATTTTCATGGTGTTTGAATAGAAATGCACCTTTAAAGCCCTATAAAAGATCAGGTGAAGTGTGATGTCAGAAGTCATATGGCTCCGCCCAGTTATCACCATAAATCTGCTTTTTTTAGGTCATCAGCTCTCAGTCTCTGTCAGTAAACCGCATATGCTAGTCACCATCTATAATGGTTATAGACCAGTCATCTGGTCTATAAGTTGGTAAACACGATTAATAATTGGCAACACAGTCTTTGCGTAAGATAAACCATTTTAAGAAAAAGCTTGTGTCAATATTAATTATTTGTCTGCTTGTGAATTTATATTGAACAATGCAGTGGCAAGACAAAGTTTGTGAACCTTTTAGAATTTCATTGTTTTGTAAATAATGATCAAAAAGTGTGATCTGATCAGCAAAGTAAAGGTAGTTGACAAAAAACCCATCATAATGCTATTTGAAAAGTAATCGAAAGTAAAGTGAATCCATTTTTGCTGAAGTCTACTGCGCTACTCCAAAGTAGAAATTAGTTTTACTAAACTAATTCTGTTGTGATCTTTTGCAAACTTCGAGTGAGCAGCAATGTTCTTTCTAATAAGCTGATGGCTTCTTCCATTGAGTGCTACCATGGGATTAAAAATTCCTAAACAGTCCCAAAGTGTAGACTGGTTGCTGCTGCAGACTGATGAATTTCTAAAGTCTTTGCAAAAAAAAAAAAAAAATGTTGTTTCGGGACGAAAGTGATTTTATGAGTCTACGTTGATGTAGTCCACACCTTCAAATTTATTATAATTACAAAACTAGTGTTTTATCACAATTTTTGTGTTTGTTCTTGATAAATATATAAAAAAATGACATTTGTTTTAATTATTTTTTTAGACAAATTAAATCAATCAGCACCGTTTTTTGACACATTTATTCTCAAACAAATAAATTTCCAAAGGTTTTTTTTTCTTTTCAAACTTTTTTCTGAACTCAAATCGCCACTATTTAATCTCATTTTGTTTTTTTTTTTAATTTTCTCGAACACATATCTGTATCTAAAACAAGCTAACATTGGAATGCATCTGTTCTAGCACAATAAGTAGTAAAAATCTGAAAATATTGAGTGCTTTCGTTAAACTATTCAAAACCATGCCATTTTTCAGAACACAAACATGTACATTGTTGCTCCCAGACGTTTTCACGTTGTATTTGCACCCTTTATTCCCAAATGAGTGCAACACTACAGAAACAAGCCAAAAAGGATGGAATACAAAAAACACATATACTTTCACAATAAAACAAAAAAAGTCAAATTTAGTTTCTAATAATGAGAAAACAAACCTTAAAGCTAAATATGTGCATTCGGTTGGCAAAAACAAGCTCTAGACACCAACAGGAGTAACACAGTGATCTGAGAAAGCTGCTGAAGTCTCTGTTGACTTCTGTCAGTGAGGTGTGATCTAGACGAGGTGAGGCTTTAGATCTGTTTTCATTGAAACAGTTTTCTATTTTTCCATGTTTTCAGGGCAACCTGCAATATTCAAATCAGTCACACTGTTATTTTACTAATAGTCTATCTGGAGAATTTAGATGTAAATGCTGGTAACAAGTTGTTTTTAGTATCAGACTGTGTCTCTCGGTTATTCATCTAGGCTTGGGTAGAAAGCAGATGTTAGCATTTCTGGTTGTTTGCTCATTAATTAAAAAAAAGAATGGAAGCTTCAGTCATTCATCCTCTTTTCTCAAAGACACAGGTTTTTTTTAAACAAGGAACTACAGCAAAGTTGTCAAACTCAATCTGCAGTTTATGTCCAAATTTACCAGAACACACCTTAACTAACAGCAACAGGTCTATGTCGATTCAAACTGGGTTGGAGGGAAGGGAGTTTGACAACTCGGGGGAATTAGTCTTGTTGTTAATCATTGTTTTCAGAGTGATTTGTGTCATTACATAAGAGACCTCATAAAAAACGATGATAAACATGAAAAAAACGTCATTCAACAAACGGATTATTCTAAACCAAGCCCACTCAAAGCTGATGCTGGACACAAAGGTGTCATGCCGTTGCTAAAATCCACAAATGGTAACTTTTCTACCACTTCAGGCGCCCATGGGCAAACTCTCATTAGCAGTGATGTAGTTTGTGCATCATGAAAAGAAGGGTGAGGACTTTACTAATTGTTAACTGCGTTGACATTTCACCTTGTCCTGCAAGTTATTTCACGTTTACTAAACTAATCGTATGACTTTTATTCTTTCTCCTGGTAAAGCTGTAAACGCAGCATACATCTCCCTGAGTGTTGCCCCTCAGTGTTACCATTGCTTTGAGCTCCTCGAATCTCCCCTTGACCATATTTTGGGGGGAAAATTTAAACAATTAATATTTTATACATTGCCTGGGCATTGTAAACTCGGTGTGATCCATACCTCCTTCGCCACTATCTTTTACAGTGTAGCTCTGGTTGTGCTCTAGTGGGGAGAAAAGTGAATGGCCGAATGTATCGTTGATACAACATTCCTCTTCTGGCACTCCTTCTACAGTTTGCAGTGGGGCTCTGGTCGTTGTTTCATAGTGGTGAGGAAGATAATGGCCTAACATTTAGATAAAAATAGTATATTGATGGTAGGAAATTCCTTTGCTAGCCCATAAATGGTCACCATGATTCTTCTCACCCCGATGTCTCACTCGCAAGCAATGTTGGTACGATATTCCGCTACCACTCTTCGGATATTGGCAGGATTCGTCTCACCCTTGATCCATCACTTGCAATCACAATTTGCAGTATCGCTCAAGTCATTTTTCGCAGTGGTTAGAAAATAGAATGGCTGAACGCGGCAACAAATATAGCAACATGGCATTTTGTCTGTACACCATTCCACTACTTGTCTGAATTATTGACATAATTCTTCTCACACTCCTTCCCTCTTTACCACTGTTTGCAGTATTGCTCTGGTCATTGTGTTGAGGAAAGTGAATGGCTGATCATGACGACAGTAATCACAAATGGCATTTTGTAGGTACAATGTTCTGCTAATTCCCCAAGAATCTTGGTAGGATATTTCGTCAGGATTTGATATCTTGCCAAGGTTCATTCCTTTCCAGTGGGTTCATGTGTTACTGTGTTGGAAGGTACTGTAGAAGTGGGAAGGTAATCATGTGGTAAGACGGTGGTTAGACTATGTTTTGTTTTGCTTTCAAAATCGCTTCTCATCTCAGGCCTTTTTATCACTTGACATAAATGGCAACATCCATTTTATAAAATACCTGACAATTGTATAAATCCCTATGAAATCTGTGTAATGTCTCTTTTCGTTCACATTGACTAGGCATTCTATAGAATGCCAAAATTTCACAATTTGCCAGTAACACTTTTTAACCATCCTATTGTTCTGATTTGAGACCATTTTACCAGAAATTGATCAAATGCATCTAATTGATAAAAGAAAGATGTTTGTGGAAAATATAATGGACTTCAACCTTTTGTTGAGACATGAAAACCACAAACATCAACAAATTCCCTCAGTCTACATAGTGGTTTTATTTAGTCTCATCAAGGTCTTTGATCAGAAGTTGGATTCAATATTAAAGCAGATTAAAGTTATTGGAAAGTAACATGTTCTGTGCCATTTTGTGGATGCCATATGACACATACATCTGCAGGAAATAAACCCCACTGCTGTATTAGTCTTAGTTTACTGATTGTACACATTTAATAAACATGTGTCTCTTGAATGTTTCTTAGACCAAAGAAAATGTTTTGATAAAGTTACTTGACACCCCTACTAACATAAAATTAAAAATAAACAAGAACATAATATATCTCCCAGGGCACCAGGGTCAGAAATAAACTTTTCTTTAACAAAACCATTCTTTTACCGAGCCACACTGTGTGATTTTTCATTATGTTTGGAATGCCGTTGGGGAATTGCCATTCTTTATTGCAACGAATCTCTTAAAAGGTGCAGCACTGTGAAAGAATATCCATTTGTGATGAATCTACCTATGAATAATGAATATTTGAAGTACTTTGATACTCTAACACAGTAAAGGAAAAGAATCAAACTCTCAAGGTCTTGTTTTTCTTCCTCAACACAGCGCTGGAACCCAGGGCATTGCTCTCTCTCTCTCTCTCTCTCTCTCTCTCTCTCTCTCTCTCTCTCTTTCATTCTCTCTCCCTGTATCTCCCCTTTTCATTTTCCTCTCCGAGTAGCAGGGTGCGAGGCACAGCATCCTCTTTTATCTGCGGATCGATCAATAATGTATGGGACTCCCGGGCTCTCTGTGGAGAGGAGCTCTAGTGTTGCTGCTGCCCGGCTCTAGTATTCGGTACTGACAGCCTCTCTCAGCACCCGTCTGCCAGCCCTGGCCCCGGCCTCCAATTAAACACACTACTTAGAGAATCCACCAGTTCTTGTACAAGCAGGGGAGCCTCGGAAATAACCCCCCTCCTCCTCTCCCCAACCTCAGGAGACCCCCCCCCCTAACCTACTAGCCCACACCGTATTGATCTTCACGCAGATGTAAAAGACTATTGAGGTCATCATTCATTTTTTATCAGAGCCAAGAAAAATGTCAAAACGTGTGGCAAAAAAACATCTTGTGTCAGACATAATGGGCTGCGGTGGCAGCGGTGTGGGAATGCAGAGGTCTTATGTCGGGTGGCAAAACTTTGAATACAGTAAAACCGTGCCCTGTTGGTGACCTTGTAAGTCCACATTTAGGCTCCAATTTAGACCACAACTGGCTTTGGGGGCGAATAATGATACACAATGACTTAAAACACTTCTGCAATGTATTTGAGAAATTATATGTTTTTCTAATATTTTAAGAGTTTGTTTACAAAACCGACAAATGATGACAATGATTAACAACAATTAAAAAAAAAGCGGCAAGATAAACCTCACTGCGGCACAATTTGTATTCCTGCCTCCCATTTATTTTCAGCAGAACACAATATATCCATTGAACCAATCAATGGTTCACTTTTTCGAACACATGAGTATCATGACATCAGTAAATACTACATAAAATATACAATATAAAATGAATGATTGATTTAGATGAGCCTGTGCTTGTTTCTTCTGTGGGAAGGAAGCGAAAGCCATCTAAAGGCAGCCAAAATAAGAACATCCCAAGAAATGTAGATGCTGAAAAGATTCTGGAGATCAGCTACTGCTCACCAAAAGGAAAACCTTTTGCATAACACTTTTCTCAACAGTATGCAAAGCAATGTTCTGTGCAGCACTACGTGATTTTAATTTGGGTTTATTCAAAATATTTAACATTGTACAGAAATATTGTTTTAAATTGTACCTCAATTATTAAGTTAAATTAAATTCAACTACCCATAAAGAGAAATCACATGTACTTATTGTTGTATTTTCACAAAAATCATGATCGTTTCATAAAATCCACATATTTTTCCCAATGTAATGCCAACTCCAGCTTATTTTAGCTACTTAAATGGTACAATATGGGTAGAAATTTTTTTATGATCTTTGAGACATTAGTGTAGACCATCACACAACTTCCAAAGCAGACATTTAGCTTCATCTTGTTTGGAGAGAAAACAGCATTTCGAAATACACAGGTTAGAACTTTACAATACATTTCAGTCCACTAGTTAGTTCAACATACCATTAATCAGCTCTGGTGACACAAGGTCAGAAGTGACAGTAGCCCAAAGACACCCCCCCCCCCATCACCTCTTGTGGTGATGTGGAGGGATGCTTTTGAAGTCGTCGAGTGGCCAGAAGCTTATTGGAGCTACAGACAGCGGGAGCTAATTAAACATTTAGTGCTCACCACAGGGTGGCTATTTCACGGCCAGGCTCCTCCCGAATTGTGTTATTAAAACAGCAATTAAATTGAAAGGTGAACATCAAAGTTAGCAAGTAAGGTTATATTGATCTGTATTTTCTGTGGTTACTGATTGGTTAGTGGTCACATGCTTGGGTCAGGGGCCAAAAAATGCGTCTAAATGCTGCAGCATTATTTAAAGTAATGCGAAATAAAAGTAACGCAAACAACAAACCTTCAGACCTCACAAACCTCACTGAGATTCAGAGGTAATGCAAAGAGGGGATACTAGACAAAAAATACTAGCAAACAAATACAGTATTAGACAAATATTAGGTGTAATTTTTTTTTACTTCAAAAAACAAACAAAAAAACAAACACTACAGTATTTGATATTGTGTATAGGACATTTAAAGTAAATTATTTACTCTTAAATTATTTACTTATTTAAATATCATTTATTGTACCTTTCATTAAGGTTGTAAACTGCCATTTTCATTTACATTTCTGTTTCTTCATAGCTCAATTTTGGGTGATGAGGCTCAATACCTTTAATAAAGCTGTAATAGAATCAGACGTATAACATTAGAACTGTTTTTAATGGAAAGGACAGATTTAAGGGATATATTTTTTAATAGATAAGACACAAGAGCATGTCAAGGAAAGGGTTGCCAAACAATGACTTGAAGTGGACAGAACATCTTTCACACTTCTGCTAGCAGGATCCTTCGGGGATGTCTTTACCTACATGTCTCTGACACGGACCCTTTTTTGAGATGACCCCTTGTGGAGGACTCTCAACATGTCTGTGTTGGCAGAATGATGACAGCATGTCTAATGTGATGCGTCACGGACGCAAGCAAAGCGAGCCTTATCCAGCACACATGTCTAAGTTTCCAGGCTCTGTGGGAATGAGGTGATAAAGTGGCATGATATTCCCTCCAGGAGACGCCAGGGGAGGAAAAAGGGAGCACCAAGGTCTGCGTCAACACTGGCCATTAGCGTCCCACAAATCAGTTGAGTTAACAGGGGGAAATAGCTTTCAGTCTCTCCCCTCTCCAGTAGCCCTGCACAGCTAGCCATTCATGGACTCCAAATTTATGGGCGACCCTAGAACAGGGCATCTTTGTGCAGGGGCCTTCACTGTACCAAATGCAGCCGCATAAATTATCTGTTTATTGGGTACCTTGCTCGTTCCTGCACATAACCCCAGCAACACTTTTTTTCTTCCCTTTTTGGAGCACATGTGGCGATCAGAGTTTATGCCTTTGACATGACCAGATTCATGTCATTACAGTGACAAAACACGATCAAATATATTTTGTGGAAAAGAAAATGTCAAAATGACCCTTTTTCCGTCTCAATTTTATGCTACTTCATGCATTTTTCTGCTGCAAAATACACTGGGGGTAATGAAATGGTCACGCTGATCTATGATGTAATGTCGTCTTGAATTTAGTCATGAGATGAGAAGACTCTTCACTTAACTATTCATGACACCATGTTGATTTCCCATCACTGGCTCTTCAAACTGTGAGATAAAAGACAAACGTATGGATTCTGACAGGAATTTATCATCCCTATACCAGTCGACTAAAAAAATCAAAACACAATTAGTAGCATTCTTTGTAACAATAAAAAGGCCAATATGAAAAAACCCCAAACACAACAAGGTCAGAAAACAGACTGCACTTAGTTCATGGATGTGTTAAAGTAAATGCTACACTACCACTTACAAGGCTGAGCCTTTTTAATAATATGTAAATCTAAATAAAACTATAAATAAAGATCTAGGCTTGCATATCCAATTCAGGTCAAAGTTTTTTTTCCTTTCCTTCTTAACGAGATGTAAAGTAAAGACACGTGGGAGCTTTAATAAGGAAAGAGAATTTTGACTCACTGCTGATTTCAAACTTTTTGTCCAAGAAAAAAACAACTGTAATTTAGTCATTTTAAAGGAATCATATCACGCTTTACTTATTTCCTTTCTTCTACCACTAAAATGGGCCATGGACGGTTGTTCCAGCATGACAATGCCCCAAAACACAGAACCAACACAACAAAGCAATGGTTCAAGAAGAAACACACCCCGGTCCTGGAGTGGCCTGGCCAGTATTCAGACCTTAAAAACATCTCTGGGGGGAGTTGAATGTTTGAGCTGCTAAATCAACCTTGCACTGCCTCTATAATGGATTAAAAAGCTTATATCATCATTTATTGAAAAGTACTTTCCAGCAGTGTGTAATATAGCTTTATCGAGTTTTTTATACTAAAGAGTCGACTCTGAGTTCTTTTATTCCAAAGGAACCTTTAGCTCAAACTGTGCCGTCCCCCAATGCTATACCCCTCCTACCACCGACGCGTCACCCATTCATGTTCTAAATCACATCTCTCTGGTATTGTGCAGTTTCCATATGTGCTTGTATCTATACTTAAAAAAAATTGTCGAAGTGGCAAAAACGTTATGTAACAGAATATTTTCCACTGAGAGGAATCCTGCTCCAATCACTTTTGATTTGGAGTGTCATCAGCCCTTTGAGCTCTTGTCTTCCTCGGACACAGGTTCAAACTGATAAGGCAGCATCACGGTATTGTTGACTTAATATAGGAGAAAAAAACAGTAGTGTATTTGTTACTTAAGGTCCGTTTCAGGAATACACAGACACTCAGAATCCAATGAGAGCAGATGGTTGTGTTACTTAAAGACCAAGTCATAAAACGATTCATTACGAAGTCATTAAAAAATATTATGTATTAAAAAATAATTAAAGTGTTTTTTGACCTTGGACGCTTGTCAATCTTTTCTTGGAGGCTCCGGAAACCAAATAATTAACTATTCAAAATGATAATATGGGCTCTTGGTGGATTATTAGCCACATGCATATTGACTTTTCATTATCATTAAAATCCCTGCACAATTAGGACTATCTGAAAAACAAACCACATGCTCTGAACGCAATAAAACAATCATAACAAATCTGGCTAACAACAAATCACAGCAGTTTTTCATGCAAAGTAAAACCAAAATTGTCTGAATAGTCTAGAAGATTTGTAAGAGAGTTGTCAGAAAATAATATAAAACCACATTATTACACAATATGAGTGCTTTTCAAGTAATAGAGATTTTATTTCATAATTAGGACACTTTAATAGCTTTAAAGGGGAGGATCTGCATGAATGTGTGTGCCAAAAAGTTGCAAATACATGATAAGTCTAGCTTTTGTGATTGTTATGAAGGGTTACGACACAAACAGCTTTTTTCTGTATTGTTTTACTAATGCTGTTGTTCATTTTTGAAAAAAAAAACAAAACAAACAAAAACAAAACAAAACCAACAACCTAGCATTACGTTTATGAACTGATGAATTGTTTTCTGTGGGTAAAATAGTTCAGTCAAATACTTCCCTCTCTGCTTGAGAAGTGTATCGTTTTCAGCTTAATGGGCTACAGTGCGGCACTATGCCTATTAATACACATCACAGACTCAATTTCTAATTAGTCCCATAATTGCAGCAGTTTAAAATAAAAGAACATTAAACATGATTAAGACTTTTGGATCTGAGGCTGAATGCTTCTTATCTCCAAATACTGTACTTGCTGACAAATGTCTTAATTACATTCAAGTATTACATGTAATCGGAATAATGTGAAAAGCAAAATGAATGTAAGATGAATTCAAATTAATGAAGCTACAACTATTGAGAAATTACACGAAAATTTTAAGCTGTGCTAGCTGTACTTTCTTAAAGCTCGAGTTAGTAATTTGGGGTAAATTAACATGGGAAGTCAATCCCATAAACATTCTGATGAGATTGTAAAGAGATGAGGGTGATTCGACTGACGATATGCAAATTGCCTGAGCACAGACACAGCTAGATCATTTCCATAATGACCGATGCAAACGACCAAGAGCGGTGCAGATTAAAAAATAATGCAGCTTGGTAATCAGCACGTTTAGATAACGTTGTCTTCTGGCATTTCTAATAAATCAGAGGTTCTTTTTTTATACAGGACCTCTCTTCCACCTCCCACAGAAACGATCATAACGGGATGTCAAACTCATTAGACATAAAACATCATTCATGCATGAAATGGACTAATGCTGCACTTGCAACTCAAGTGACTACCGCAAACCACAGAAAACTAGTTTATTTTACATTTAAAACTTCCCTGCCTGCAGTGGTCAATGCTTCTTCTGCAGAAGACACCTAAACTAAAACGAGTCACAAATTCTTAAATATATTCAACATCTTCACAGCATAAACATACAAATATTCAAAAAAAAAAAAAAAAGTGAACAGCACCGTCAACAACACATTCAACAATGAAATTGTTCATGAAAGCCCAAACTGGTGATGAACCTGCACTGCTCTTCTAAGCATTAGTTGACCCTTGCACCGACTGTTTTGAATTAAGTAGGAATGATGTGACATAGGAATATAATGTATCGGTTTAAAAAAGATCATTAGTTTTAATATTTTTGGTTTCAAACAAACATTACAAGAGTTATGCAAAATTTGCAAAGTAATTCATGATAAAATGTGAGAAAATATACCACCACATTCATTTTACAGACAGCAAATTGATGCCATCAAGAGGTGAAAAGAAGGGATATCCCTGAAAGTACAAGACCTGTGATAAGGCTTGCATTCTTTGGTTTTTGTTATAAAACATAAAAACAGTTTGATGTCAATTTCCAAGACTTTAACTCTGAATTGTATTTTTTGTTATAGGACTATTGTGTAATTTCATAAAAAAAGCTATAGTTCTACCAAAAAATGCCACAAAAAAAAGCTTGTTTAGGCCCTGCACTTCTAATTTTCACAATGTGCTTTGCAAAATAAAATAAGAAAGTACTTTTAATTTTTGTTTTAATTTTGTTGAATTTAAATAATTTACTTTTTAAAATGCATGCGTTTACTTCAAAGGGATCTCAGATGAACCTTCTATAGTAATTAAATTCCACACAAAAGTTTTCTGTTACTCACAAATCTTTAATGCCATTTAAAAAGTCAGATCGCTCTGTTTGTGACGTCACTACTACCGCTCTTGACGTACTCAGACACAGTTATTTACTACAAAAAAAGAATGTCAAAGGATGAAGTGAAAACAACTCCGGATCATTCATTCATTCATTTTCAAACGCGCTTATTCCCTTTTGGGGCCACAGGGGTCTTCTGGTGAAGACCAGCGCACATTGGGCGAGAGGCGGGGGTACACCCTGGACAGGTTGCCAGTCCATCTCAAAACTCCAGATCATTTGAAGGGGAAAACTTCAGAAGACACACTCCTGTTTCTTTTTTTCCTAATTTCTGCACAAATGTGTCTCATTCGGTTTGGTGATTTCTGTTTTGGTTACTGTGTCCATAGCCATGTTTCCATCCATGGAAATTAATTTATGCACAAAATTTTAATATTGCATAAAATATTAGCGAATATAGCACAGCTTCCACCCGAGTTCAAGAGAACAAAATTGTCACTTTGGTGACAGACTTTGGCTTAAGAATTTTGGAATGACCAAAACAACATTTCAGCTATGCAATTTATATCTGTCCATATATACTCCATTAATGCCACCTCATCGCTGCCCAGTTCTGATAAAAATGCACTGCCATTGCACTGTATGCTGGGTTTTTATTCTGTAAATGCATGTCCATCATGATTTATGCACATTTTTTATCAGAAAAAAAGTTTATTCTACTGAGTTGTGAGCATAACTATTTTATTTGCATTTTAAAAAATTATGCTCATCTTGCCGTTTTCATCCTGTTTTGACTACTTTAGTTTTAAGCTTATATGAGGTTTTTCCTCTCGTGGGTGTTTTTTGTAATTTATGCTTTGCTCTCAAAGAATTGGTAATGAGTTCTATTTGGTGTCACAAACCATTTTAGTCCATAAGTTATTTTAATAAGAGACAAGCATATTTATCATTCTTTTAAAAACTTCTCACGTTCATTCATTCTTGCCGACTCCTCACGTTCAGAAGCAGCTTCATCAGACACTGTACGAAAAGCACAACTCTCAAAGCTTTAATGTAATTACCTTTTTAAGAGTTAATAAAATGGTTTACAACGATCCCTACTCTTTCTTGGTATGTCATCATTCCACATTAAATATCATTAGCTATACGTTCATGCATATGCCATGCCAACTCATTAAATGTCAGATTTCCACATATTGGCTTCTTTTTATATCAATCCATATTTCCTGCTGAAAAATGGCCTGTTGAGTTAATTATCCAACATACATAGAAGCTGAACAGTAGTGATAAGAAGCAGAGCTCTGTACTTCCATAATGAGCTTTACTATGAGTAATGGACACAGGCCTCAGTGCTGGGTAATGTCAATGACAAAACTCCAGAGTGCTCTTAATTACCTGCACATCCATGCCTGGCGTAACATGGGTCCATCTCCCTACTGAGAGAAGGATCTGTCAGCCCTCGGAAAGGATTTAGACAAACCCGAGTTCCAATGGGCCCCCGTGCGGATGATTTTTCTGGTCATCACTGTTACGTTGACCTTTTTACTTTGCCCTCCCCGAGGAGTGCAAATCTCAGAAACTTCATCCGGTACACGGAGAGAACAAAAAAAAAAAAATAAAATATGGCACATCAAGGAAAGATTACAAGAAATACAGCAGAGGCCCCAGTCGCAGCAGTGAGAATCCGCGCACTTTCTGTAACTGTCTGCATGTAATGAGGAGGTTTTTGGGTCTTAATGAAATTTAGCATTGCTCTCGCTGGAATTAAAACAGCTGCTGCAATCTGCAGAGATGGAGGTGGGCTGACAACACCTCCATTGGCGCTAATTAGACCAGCCTCGGAGAAGAAGCTCGCAGAGAATATATTAGGAAGGACAATTTTGCCAAGAAACATTCAATATTTCCATACTGGCAGTGCAAAACAATTAGCAATATTCAGCTTGAAATGGAACATAAGGTGCAGAAGTTTCTTTTTTCACATTTTCTGAAGCTACTTGTTAATGCAGCACGAGGATTACACGTCCTTTTAATAATACAAATGTGGCTTGAATTTTAAAGTGGCGGATTGTCAACACGTTTTCCTGCCATGCACGAGATGTGGAACATGTCTGGGCAAAGTTCCCGCTCCTTTCTTCACTGTTTCCCCCATTATCACCATTGTTTTCTATCTGACAAAAGAAGAAACTGGAAGAGGCAGAATGAGAGGGGGAATAGGAAGCAGGGAGTGTTTTGATCTTGGTTTCTTTTGGATTATAAAGACTCAAGCTGAGAGCTGGCACACAGAGAGGCTTCTCACCTCACAGGACATATACAGGGTTTGTGAAGTTTAGATGATTTTACACACGCTCCTTTGTGTTCTTGGTGTAACTATGCCAAGAGTTTCTTTAAAGATTCTTGCTGTTTCAAAAGCTTTACATGGATTGATTTTTGTGCTGTGCGCATCAGAATCAAACACAGTTATGTTGTGGATGTGTAAAAGAAAGAACGACACCACAAGTGAATAATCTATTAAAGCTTTTTTGCTCAATCAGTTGTATGAAATATGATAAATTATGTGCATTTTGCTACTGATCTTTTGCTAAATTACATTTGTTTAACAAATTTCGGGAGGAGTTTTCAGGAACTGCCCTTGCGCCATCTCTTTACCGCTCCCATTCATAAACCCATCCAACCCAAGAACCTCTGACTCTGTTCAAGCTAACCCACCTTCTGCCACTTCGTCATACTCTGGGGAGTTAAGTCTTAGAGTTCAATCTGTTCCCGGATTATTAGGCAACCTTTGTAACTACAGACAAGGAGTAAATGCATGTTTTGAGTACATTTTGGACATAAAGGAACCTGATTTAATTGAAATCTGTAGAAACTGTGCTTTCTAGCTATGCTATAGATATCTTCTATGCAGAAATGTAAATATATATATATATATATATTAAACAGATTAAAATCCATTAAAAAACAAAATGGATTAAAGTCACTAAAAAACAAAACCTTTATAGCTAGACACTAACGCTAGCAGAGGCTAACAATAGCACGTTAACTATAAAACATTACAGCCTCACAAAAAATGTTTGCACTCTTGTTAATTTCCTGGAAGTAAAGGTAACTTAAAGTAAACTAAACTACCTCAACCTCAATGTGCAAAATCAATATTGAGAACACCCATCAGATAAAATAACTGTAAAACAAAAGGAAAAACATTATTTACAAAATTAATAAGTGGTCCCTCACCATAAAAGAAGACTTGCACTTATTGAAATGTTAGTTTCAATACACCAAACACACCAAACAGGACCCTACAACTAAAGACAAAGTCATGTTTGTAACAACAGCAGAGTAGGTCACACAATTTTTCATTGATGAAAATCAATTATTAAAACTTTACTTTTGAAAACATTCTTCATTTACTGCCTTTTCCCCACACCTGCCTAAAACCTTTGCATAGTACCACACCACTAACATTGATTGTATTGATAAAGTGAATTTTGCTGTGTACTGTGTTTTTATCCCTGGCCAGCACATAATGAAAGATGCAATAAATAACACCATGATCACTCGTACTAATAAAAAAAAAAACATAGTAAACAAAACAAATAATAAATTAATAATGTTGTCGTGTAAGTCAACATATTGTTATTCGTCTAAAAGTGTCTCCTCCTAGACAGTATGAACAGCCACCAAACTTTGCCAAGACATCCAAACTTGTCTGACTGGTTGCTATATCTTTTCAGTCTGATACCACCAAACGAATTCTGGGAATCTCTGAGAATTTTCCATTGACTTAACATGAGGTGAAACTTTATAAAACTGCAACTCAAACTGAGAAGCTCACAGAAACGTTTAACAGACCAAATTGGTACGGGTTATTAGTCTGCGTAAGAACAAACCAACTACTATGCAAAAGTATTTGAACCCCACAGTCTACAAGGGGTAAAATATATACAATCGACTTATAATTGCCATTGAAAATAAATGGGAAACGACAACACAAACATCTTCAAGAGGAAACATCTCAAAGAAAAGGGAGTTCGTTTATGCAAATCATAGTAACACTTTTAAAACTTTTTAGCAGATCACTGAATGTTCCATAGCAACCAAAGTGTTAACCCCAGTAACCGAATTTGCTTACCTAATTTGATAAATGATAAAGATATGTGGGTTGGTTTACTATGTCACTGACCCCTCCATAGCAACCATTTTAACATATGACTTTCTCAGCCGGGTTTGCTTTATATTACTCCTATTGGCATGGAGAATTTAGTATGGTGTCATTGACTACTCCATAACAACAAAAAATTCTATCATACCAAACCAATAAACATTGCTAATAAAAATACTTTTAAATGTCACTTTTACAAGTTTGCACACAAACTAAAGCCATCTAGTTATTTGTGAAATACATAGAAAACTATTATGGCATGGTAAAAAGGAGGAGCATAGTGGCAGAACTGTTTCCTCTCAGTTAGAAGGCTACTAATTGACTCTTCCCACAGTCCAAAATCATGCAATAGGTGAATTGAAGCCAATAGATTCCCCTATAGAGTGGAAATGGCCCTGGAATGGCCTGATGATTTCTAAACACTGTACTAAATACTGTAGCCCAACTAAGTAAGAGCAGGTACAGATATTTACAGAGAACATTAAAAAAAAAGTCAAAGCATCCCAGCCTATGCAGAGAACAGGACATTTCTGCGATACATAACAAGAATTCCAGTCTCTGACCTACAGTTATTGTAATTCAAGAAGTAATAAAAAAAAGCTAGCAGTGATCCAAATGCGAGCCCTTCCAGAATCTGATTGCCTAATATAAACAAGATTAACATTAAAGCTTGACTGCTCCCTCAAAACACTGCACAAATTCACTTATGAGAATAAAATCCAAGGGTAACTGGTTCCAAACTTGGCAGCATGTACCGGCTTTTGTCGACTCCCTGTGCTGAGGTGGTGGTGATTCAGATGTAATGGGTCCTGTGTTTATTTAAATGGTTTTTCCATCACTGGCTGTAAAGTGAAGGAGCAGGACACTGCTGCAGTAAACAGGCTTGCGACTACACTGATTTATCACCCATTAGGAGCAGAGAGGCCCTTTATTGCTCTAAGCTAATCTGAGCTCTGCTGGCGCTCATGCTCTTGTGTTTCTCTATGTGCAAATGTCCTCAAACAGTTAACATTATGCCAGCCTGAGGTAACAAGCCACCCTTTGGCATGTTCGTTGTCGCATGTAGTCACTCACAGAAGAGTCATAATATGCTACGCAGGGACAGTTCAACTGAAATGATACCACATCTCATTAGCGTTTTAAAAGTCCTGTTATTAGCCCAAACAATGTCATGCTATTCGGCTCTAGCATGTTTCCCAGCAGAGGTTACAAGAGGCAGCTTCTGAGAAAAACTCCATGGGACGCCTTCCTCTAAAACACGAGTTGCCACAACAATTAACTTCAGGCCACGGTTCCTCAACGACCACTTGACATCTATCTAATTACATCCACACACATGCCAGGCAAGCAGAGTTAGCCATCATCCCATCTACCGAGTGTCGTTTCCACAGGGGTTTTTAACCAACAGTGTCCATGTCTCCAATCAAAAGATCGAATCTTAGGCTGTTTAACAAGGTGGTTGTCAGCCTTTGTGAAGAGTGGTCAGACCTCCAACAATGACCCTGCAACAACCTCCAGATTAACATTTCCATCTCAAAACACATTTATAACCTTTCAACATGATCGTAAAGTGCACATAAGTCACGACACTTATCATAGGCTTAAAAGAGCAGCATTTTCATCAGAGAGGCCCATCATAGCCATCCTAGACTAAATCATTCATGCAGGGTTATGCCAGGGTTAAGTGGATGTTACCCAGAGGGAAAGAGGGTAATGCATGCATTGTGTGCATGAAAAACAGATAGTCACGTAATAAACTTGGTTATAAGTGCTGGTATTCGTGAGTTTGTGAAACAGACAGAATATGAACAGCATAGAAGAAAACTGAACGAGACAAATATAAATCTCTGCAACGATTATGAATAAAACACGCTCCTGATCAAAAAAGTGTTGATCAAAAGCGTGTAATATCTTGCTGCTAAATCGTTCAGAGCTATACGTGGACATAAAGCAGATTAATGCAGGTGCAGATGCAAAGAACACAAATTATGAATTCAAAAAAGTGAACCTGAAACTTTGCAATCTCACGGGTCTCAGAAAAGAGTTTTAAGAAAGTTTAATAAATGTAACTACTGTGACATTGATGGAGGTTAGAAATACAGTGGGGGCAAAATTATGTGCAGTGCTGCAATAAAGGTTGTCCACTTACAGGTAATGAATAGATCTATTTTTCATTGTGGGCAAAATGAGTGTGAGAAACTAAAAACCACAAAATCAAAAAATCCCAGAAATGTAAAAAAAAAACTGCTGGCTAAGTTACCCTGTTCGCTGGAAGAATCCAAAATGTAAGAAAATTTTACTGTGGGACATTTTAGTTATTCCATCCTGAACTTTTTTGGGGAAAAACTGCATTTAGTGTTGGGGACTTTTTATATATTTTTTTTATTAAAGCGCAATGGGTGAAATTGTGTATTGGGCTAATTGACTGCATTAAAAACTTCTGTAAATCATTAAAGTTAGTATTATTTACTGTCAGAATCCAAAATTATAGGAATATTTTACAGTAGCCTTTTTGAGTTATTCCATCCTGAACTTGGCTTTTTTGGGTGGAACAATGGCATTTAGCATTGTTGGGTGTATATTTAGGTTCCACTTTTACTTTTCTCTTATGGGTGCATTCAAAAACTCTTCACACCGCTATACTAAGCATTATTTGTGGTCAGAATATTTTACTTTAGTATTTTTAGTTAATCCATTCTGATCTTAGCTTTTTTGGAAAAAAAATGCATTTAGTGAAATTGTGGGCATAACTTGGTGACCAACATAGTACATTTCGCCATAGGGCACCCATTTGGCTAGCAGAGGCCCTAAAATAATGTAAAAAGATAATCTATTGAGGGAGCTGAAGGTTTGAGTTCAAACATACTGGAGAGGATTGACAAAAAGGAGCATTGCAAAATCCCTCGTGAGATGTGTTACAAATTCCCAGCAGATGTTTACTTGAAGAATTTTGCTTCTGATTGCTCACACATGAAGGATTCTAAATAGGAACTAAGAGAGACAGGCCTTCACCTGAAAATTCTGTATGAATCCCAGAATTGCATTTGGAGAAATGTACAGCCTTTCAGACTTCTTTTAAAGAAATAATTCTGAACCCCTTTAGTTAGGATTCAAAAGCATTGGTCAAGTGTGTGTCAAAATCACTTTAATATCAAAATATTTCTCAAATCTTGCAATGCAGGTTCTAACAAAGAAGTATTTGTTATTTAAAGATCATTTGTGAAGGGTTCAAATACTGATTCAATTCCACAAATCATTCTTTAGCTGTGAATCTCCTGCTATTATTTACACCAACAACAAAAAAACAATGCTCTTTTCAGAACGTACCTTCTCATGTGACATTTCTAAGCCATCTCATTGAACAATAATGTTTAAGAGTGACACTAATATAATCCATAAATCTCATATATCATAGCACACATCATCCTCGGACAGTCACTACAGCGTACAGAGTTTCTCTGGCTGGTTTAACGCTCAATACCCTTTTCTTCTCCCCTCAATCCGTCACTCCTGCTCCCAAGACAAAGCTCCACAAACTCTACGCACACCATTTTACAAGCCACTGGACCACTACAGATAAGACGAGAGGGAATATGAGACAGAGCAGTCTGCCATAAAGACAAACACATGGAGATGGACTGCAGCAGAGTCCTGGGGACAGCACCACGCTGTGAGGAGCATTCAAAGGTCATGGTAAAATATTGAGGGACTCAAGCATGTAACGGATTCTCATTCCATAGAACAGAAGGTGTGATTCTAAAAATGTATAGCGCTCGAGACAGTCGAAGAATACATTGTGTTTGAGGAACGGAGCTCGAGAAGAAAACACAAAATTATGCACAGCCAGAGCTATCACTCGACAGCTTCTTTGAATGTTCAACACTCAACCCCCTCGAAAGTGGTTGGAAAGAGAGAGAAGATTCATTTGCGCTGAATAAATAAACAGTTTACATGTGAATGAACTTTAGCAGATCCTGAAACATTTATGCGTCTAAAATCCAATACGGCAGATAAAAAACCCTCACGTCATTCCTCATTAAACCATGACAAGAACCCTCCTCAGAATGCAGACAGCTCAGAGATCTCACCGGGGTCTTGATCAGGCGCGTGCATCCATCAGAGTTTGTGATGGGAGTTGCAGGGAATTCAACGATTCTGGCTTCTTAACGATTCCATTAGTGATTCTTTTAGTAGATCTGAAGAAGAACCAATCCCTACCGCCATCCAAATAATTGCCCTTTACTTCGGTATGTTTGTAAAATGTTAATAAAACTAATGGAATAAAACTATTAAAGATAAATCGAACTGTTGACATTATCTTCTGGTTTGTTTTGGAACATAGTGTGTTTTCTACCCTCAGGCTAGAACATAGTTAACCGTGAGTTTTCATGTCAACACTGGTTTTCTCTGCATAGTTTAATCTGATCATTTTAAACAAACTTGCTCTTTGTATAATGGTCACATACACTCTTGATTCCATCCATTTGGAGGATGCGAAAACATGTTTGATATTGATCCCGCTTTAGAACACATATTATAGTTTAAAAACATTGCTAGAGAAACATTGCAGTCCCAATAAATCAAGAGTTCTAAAAACTGGCAGAAGAAGAGCAGAAAATGTGATTTAGTTCTAACAGAAAAATGCAGATAATGTGGTCAACGTCCCTCATTAGAAGAGAAATAAGAAAAGAAAAAATCGGTGCCAATCGGTGTCGATACGAACATAACCTAAAGGGAATCATTTGACCACCTGGTGGATTCGAACGTTTGCACGCAGACAAAAAAAAAAGTCCACAAACATTTTATTCAACAGTGCAAGACTTGAACTGAAAAACTGATTTGACCTTTTAGGAGGGAAGTAAATATTTGACCTCTATCAATAAACAAGTGGCTAGTATTATAGAAATTTTGCTCATAACCCATTATAGAAGACTCTGGAAGCCTTTAATAAGGTATAACAAAAAAATGGGGAGGGAGAGATTGTGGGAGGGAAAGCAGCCCGCTGTGTTCATCTCCCTAAGGATCAACAAAAGACTGCAAATGTCAGCTACATAATTTAAAGAGCTTATACATTACTGGATGTAATGTAACTTCCTGTTTGTGATGTAACTTACTCAGTAATGGATGCAGTACACAGACCATGTTCTTGAGTAAAAGTTGAGATACCTAGTGTAAAATATTACTCCAGTAAAAGTGAAAGTGCTTCCTTTAAACGTCAACCTGAGTAAAAGTTTAAAAGTACTTGACCTCAAATGTACTTAAGTATCAAAAGTGAAAGTAATTTGGTGTAAAGTAGTTCCACTGTCTAGTCATGACCTTTATACACTAAAAAAAAAAATCTACTGACAACAGTCTGAAAATACAATGTTTTCTATTTGTGATATCTGATACTGATTTCTTTTGAAATGATCATAAGCACATCCTACTAAATGAAACCGCAGGATTATGAATTAATAGGATGGGGGGGTAACCACATTAGACATGTATTTCTTTAACAGCTTATTGTTTGAAGTAATGTAGAAATCTTATTCCTTCATCACATGGCACCCTGCTCCTTTACGACATCACAGCTGAGCTGTTCAATAACTTGCAAAAATTGATTTACTCAAGTTTACAAAGTTTACAAAGGATGTCTTTTTTTTCCAATTTACTAAACATGACTCCTTACAACACAGCTGTATGTCACTCTATAAACACGTGTTAGTATTTGCATAAATCACACAAAAACAGAAACTATCACCAGATTTCCCTGAAGACTTACACAGTAGAAATAAAAGACTCGTTCTTCTTTTCTCCACTTCATAAAATCACTTAAATATGGCCAGGGGTGCTCAATTTAAATGTCTGGCGCTTTAGACAAATTATTATTTTTTGTTTGCGCAGTAAAAGTGATGGCGAAAAGAAGCAAGCAGGCAGGCAGCAGCCATATTAAACAGAAAAGTGGGCAAACTGGACAAACACAACGTGTTCTGATGGCCTTGTAATTAAGTGTTAGGAACCAGCCCACAACTACACCTGAGGATATCATCAAAAATATCAAGGCAAGAAGTTACCAAGAAAACTTTCTTCACAAGTTCAGAACCATCTTTAGTTTTCTGATGAACATCTGGATGATTCAGAGGAAAACTGGTTGAAAGCATTGTGTTCAAACAGAAGTCATGTTTGAGAAGAAGCATAAGAATCAACACATCCCTGCTAACAAACTCGAGGGTGGAAAGATTATGCTTTGGGGCTGTTTTCCCTCAAATAGGACAGAGCAACTGCACAAATAACTGTGTACAGTGCATTTTCAATCGTTATGTCCATTCAGCAACGGCACTCAAAATTAGATCATGGATGGGTATAACAGCATGCCAATGTTACAGAACACAGAGCCTGGATCAAAGGTTGATCACGACTGATAAGAGACCATGTAATATTAGTCATTGCTAGTTTAGCACATGTGTGAGACTAGTTAGACTCGTGTACAAAAAGTAATAGCCCTGGGTGTTGCTGGTTAGTCCCACACATTTTAAAAGAACACTAACAGCCAAATGTTTTATATAGAGACAAAATGAAATATGTTTAACTACTGCAGTACATAATGTTTAAGATAAATGCAACATACTCATTATCCATTCACATATAAATAATGATTACCTTTAGTTCTGAATGTTGGTTCTGGAGAGATTTTTGTATTCAGAAGGAATTCAAAGTCCTGTTGTTCATTTTAGTCTTCAGGTAGCTGAGATTACATTGTTTTTATCTGTGCCAAAACAATCAGAACAAAAAAAAAACAACAAAAAAAAACAACATTTTTCAAGTTGACATTTGATCAGATAAATTCAGATAAATAAAAAAATCTGAAAAGTTCAGTGCATTTAAATGAAAGCATTTATTAAATGGAGAGTGAAACATTGCAGCCTTTTTTTGTAATAATCAATCAATAACACAGATTTCCCTTTCTGATCTCAATGGCAAAATTATATAACATTTTAATGATTTTTATAGATATTCCTCTTTATCTTAAAACTTTTCTATAACTGTTGAAAAATAATAATCTCATAATTTTCTTGACATTTTCATCAACCAACCCTTTTGATGAGTAAATTTGAGAAAGCAATTTTTCAACCCTTTCAAGCGAATGTTGAAGGGGTACTTTGTCCATATATGCAGTGAAAGCAGCACAACAAAACAAAAATAGAGTTTTAATCATTCCTTTACAGCATTTAATGCTGGAGGACTGTTAACCCAGAAATCCTTTAATGGTAACAGCCCTAGAAGATACATCAACCCAGTTTGGATTTTTTAGCAAAGTTTGGTGGCTGGAGTTTAAATGGCTTAGGAGGAGATTTTGCAATTTTTGTCCAAAGCCAAAGCGCCTTGTGTGCTTAAGCACCAGAGCAAAGAGCTTGACTCATTTTTAAATTTACGAGTTGCTTAATTCTCTGCAATGGTTAATAATGTCAAAATTCCGAGCTGATTGAATTTGTCAGATTCTTCTAATGTTATAACCTAGCAATTTCCTCTGCGGTTGTCTGAGCAACTTGGAGCAAAGATGTTGTCATGGATGTCTCGTTTTCAGCACCACATGACTAAACTATTTACTCTCATGATAAAGAACTTCATCGACAACTACCTCAATAGACTTCAGGCTGTAATTGGCGTTACAAAATATGAAGAGCTGGGGTATGTGAACTTTTAATCAGGGTCATTTGGAAAGTTTCTGTTGTCATCAAAATAAAAATAAAAAAAGTAGACTCATTTGTTTGAAAATAGATGGCTTCGCCCAACCACTAACTAATATTAGACGGTACATTGTTTTGCTCTGTGTGTATTTCCTGAATCTACTTTTGAATTCTATGTGTGTAAAAAGACACGGCTGTGAATGTGCACACTGGTTAGGAGGCATTCAGTGTGTGTTCTGGTGTGTGTGCGTCTAAGGTGTCTGGCTGGCCTACAGATGAGAAGATGCAGTAAGGGGCCAGCTGAAGGCAGATAGGGGGCCGCTTTCTGCTATTCAGCCCTTCACTTAACAAGCTCTCACCAGGCACAAGGCCAGTCCACTGTGTGTGTTTGTGTGCATAACATTTCTTAGCCTCAAACCTAGCCGACTGCTACAGACTGAATCTTTTCCCTAAAAAGAAACGTGGGCAAAAGTCCCGCAGTGTAGGGATGATCTGCAATTGTCAGCATGCTTCTTTTCTAGATATTTCCTTCTCTGATTGCCTTCACCTCCCCCCAATCACAATCTTACACTACCCAGGAAGCACTGCAGGATGTGCGTTGATTTATTACACACATGCACGTGGAAAAAAACATCTTAAAGGCTAATGATGCATTCAGCGGTGGAGAGCAATCATGAATGGCCTGAGTGCTGGCGACTAATACGTCAGTGCACTCTGAATTATTGTGGTGTAGATGTGCTCAGACAGACAAGAGCACACACTGAATTGAGTCAACGGCCTGATTGAATTTGAAAGCTTGTTAGAGCGTATTAAGTGGGAGATAAAGTACAATAAAAGCAAGCACAATTCAATTAAGGCTTGTCGCAGTATAACAGACATTTATGTCAATTCATATGCAACCAAAAGATGTATTCAAGCTAAGAGCGACAAGTGAGTGATCTATTTACAAATAGACAACATGATGACGTCTTAAGAATGGTGTAGTGTTGTCGTTTGGTCATATGTTGTCTTATCTTTGGATGAAAAGGTAACTGTAGTCAAGGAACACTTGACTTTTTTGATATTGCTTCATTCTCCGGCTCGAAGTGCCGCCTCAACATATCCAGTTTATGGCACATTTAAAACCTAAAGTGTGTGAGTTCACGTGTTTAGAATAATTCTGTTTTGTTATGATCCTTCATACTATGAAATACGCTTACCTGGCCCCTTTATTATACACCTTTCTAGACCCGGGTTGGACTCCTTTTTGCCTTCTGAACCGCCTTAATCCTTTGTGTCATAGATTCAACAAGGTACTGGAAACTTTCTTTAGGTTGAGATCTCTAGGGTTCACTGATATCTGGTGACCTGGTCATTTGAAAACAGTGAAATGGTCATGTGCACGAAACCTTTATGACATGGGGTGTTATCCTGCTGGTATTAGCCATCAGTAGAAGGACACACGGTGGTCATAAAGGGACGGACATGGCCAGAAACAATACTCAGATGGGGAGTGGTGTTGACACAATGCGCAAATAGTACTAATTGGTCACAAGGGTCCCAACTGCTCCATTACACGACCGTCACCAGTCTGAACTAAAATGCAGGATGGATCCATGCGTTCACATTGTCGATACCAAATTCTGATTCTACCGTCTGCATTTGCAGCAGAAATCAAGACTCATCAGACCAGGTAACGCTTTTCAATATTCTACGGTTACATTTTGGTGAATCTCTTCAAATTTAAACCATTGGCCTCAAGTATTGACGTTGTGCATTCAGAGATGCTGGTGTGCATACTTCGATGCACTTCAACAAGTGAATATTTGAGATACGGTTGCCTTTCTGTTAGCTTGAATGTGTCTGGCTATTCTCTTATGACTTTTCTCTTTTTCTGGCCATTGTCTGTGAACCCTGGAGATGGTTGTGTGTAAAAAATCCCATTAACACCTACAACCACTTAAACACCTTTCTTCACCATTCTGATGCACAGTTTGAACTGCATGGTCTTAAACTAGCCGAAATGCCTTGTTACATTTAGTTGCTGCCATGTGAAAAAGTGGCTGGTAAGTGTAAATAGTATATAATGTGGAAATGTGTGGTAATTAATTAAACGAAAATGCCAACTCCTCTTTATATTGTGTTTCTGTTATTTTACTTATCTCTCTCCCATATCCTTCTTGTTATTGACCCTGATTTTACACTGGTGGCCCAATTAAGCGAAATGATCCTAAAATTCTTGTTTCCTCTGCATTTTTTAATTCTAAATATCTAACTATCCCACACTGTCAACAAAGGCGGCACAACATAGGAACAAAGGCGGTTTAAACACTGTTTAATTCCAACTTATGCCTTTTAATGTATTTTAAACTACACTATAAGACTTCTATTCTACTTGCACAACTTGGTTTTTAATTGGAGCCCACAGGATTACTAGGACAGCTGCAATCAAGATTGCATACAGAGAAATTCATAATGAAACCCAGCTTGAAACCAGTTTAAAACACTGGCAAAAGAACACCTGTGCTTGCTATTACTATAGTGCTGAGATCCCAGGTTGTTTTTTAATGCATCTCAATGTGATGCATCGTTTTAACAAAGCAGTGTTCCATAAACCTTTTCAGTACTTTTTGTACACATAAGTTTATGAAGGCAGCTGAAAATCAATAAAAAAAACTTCTCGAGTTGAACTGACATTAGCTATTGAAATGTAAACAGTAATCTGCTGAAGTTACACAATAAACAACAATATTTTTTTCAATGCAAAATCACTTGCAGCAGTTAAAATATGCTGGTCTTAAAGGCCAATTTCACTCAAAAGCAAAAATAATGGGTACTTCTAAACAAAATGAGTAAACACAACAAACTAACACAACTCATCTAATGACTAATGGAAGTGTTAAAACGCCATAAAAATATGTCATTAGTTAGGATTATAAATGTCAGATCCTTTCTATGTCACGCTTTTTTTCCCTACATGACCATTTAACAGTAAAAAGTTATTATGCTTACATTGTATTGGGAATTTAAGATACACCACTTTTAATGACTAAGAGACAACCCCATTTTTAAAATGCTCTTGTTCCTCTTGCAGGGCAACAGCTGTTTCTCATGTTTGTGCACCCCTGTGTAATTTTAATAATTTTCTTTTATTAGACATTGGTTGTCTGTATAAGAAATTTTAGATAAATATATATTGTAGAAGACAAACACAGTGATATTTGGGAAGTAAAACAAAGTTCTGGGCTCTGGGAGAAGGTATTTTGGACCTTTCTTCTACCAAAAATCTCCAGGTCAGTCTGATATATTCCAAGGATGGACAGCTTACTTTTTAAATAATATTCAAGTCGGGGGACTGAGATGGCCATTTCCGAATGTTGTACTTGTTCTTCTGCGTAGAGTCCTTAGTACATTTTTAGGGTCGTTGTCTTGTTGAAGGAACCAGCCCAAGTACAACTTCCACTTGGTCATTGATTCCTGGACATTGTTCTACAAAACCTGTTTGAATTGAGTGGAATCCATGTGAACAAAATACCCTGTCCCTGCACTGGCCACAAAGCCCAACAGCATCATGGAACCGCCATCAATTTTCACTGTGCTTGTTGCTTTTCCACCATGCATGATGCCCTTTGTTTTGAAGTTGAAACTGCCTTGTTCAAATGTGTTTTAGCAAACCTCAAGCGTCGTTGTAGTGTGAGCAGAAAAAAGGCTTTTTCCGTCTCCACAGCATCTCCTTAAAGTGTGCTGAATAACTGAACGATCCACAGTGACACCATCAGCAGCAAGATTATGCATAGGTCTGTGAAGCTGGTCTGTGGGTTGTCTGTGACTTTTACCTTTCTGTGTATCTGCTTTTCAGAGATTTCCGGCCTTCACTAGAACTGTGCTTCTGGTCTTCCAATTCCTCACAATGCTTAAATAAATAAGCCAGAGACAACTATCTGTATTTTACCCCTCAACAATCATCTGAGAGTTGTTTTGAGGCTCCCATAAAGAAGACCCCAGACTTCTAAGGGTTAAGACCTGATGTCACCCAGACTTACCCAGACCTGCTCATAAGCTAAAACGGCTGTAGATTACTTTTGGTAATTACCAACAAAATCTTAATGGTGTCTTGCAAGCACAGACCTTGAAAAAAAGTTATTTAAATCTGAGATTTCTCAACATTATTTGGAGCCCAAACATAATGGGAAAAACTATCAAATAACACCAGGCTTTTCTGCTTTAGAATTAAATACATGTAGATGTCGGTGTCTACAAAATTCATGTCACGTGGGAGATTGATTCAGTCCATGAAATTACTCTTGTCACAAATGACATGCAATAACTTTAATTGGTCAACCATAACCAGTCTACAATCAAGCTTAATTACATGGAAAGAGGTTCGTGAACAAGCTGCTAAGCCTTTTCCAACAACTGAGGCAATGTATTTATGTAATTCTTGTAAAATTATATCACACCACTTTACATTTTTTTTCTTCAGAACACAGTCTAGTTGTGGTAAAACTGGTTTTATTAATCAAAGCTTTTGTTATGGCAAAAAAAAAAAGCATGATAATTTAGAGCATTTCAATGGGGTGGGGGAGGGGGGTTGTGGGCATGAGAGCCTAAACGAGTCCCAAATGCTTAATTTGATGTAAAAGAGAAGTCTCTGGGTTTTCGCACCACAGGGCGTCTCATTTTTCATTTTAGCATTCACAAAGAACCCTAGAGTCGGAGACGGCAGTACGACCCCATTCAACTCTTTGATTCTCACTAATCTAAGATTAGAATTTCTAATCAATCGTTCTTAAGAACATGAAAATGAACTTCTGATCCAAAAACGTTCCGAGCAGATCTCCCTCTCTGTAACCTCATTTGAACTCAACATAAACTCATTAGTAGAGCTTCACACCAGTAAATGGACATCGTGCATCTGCATCTCAACCCAGCAGCTCTTTGCTTCCCTTGTCGAGTGTAATTCACACTGGCCAATTAAAAAATAAAAAAGTGTGTAAATTCTGCATGTGTCGACCATCTGCTAGTCCATCATTAACACCTGACAGAGCCATAGCACATCCCAACATCGTTTCAGGAGAAAACCTCGTTTGTGCTTGGAATCCACAGGAAAACGATTGAAACTTGAACAGGGCATGTGATGCTCTTAAAAGGCTCGCTGAACATGGAAAGTGCTCCTGTGAATAGTCTGGGATTGTGTGTCCGTGTAAATAATACATGGACACAATAATGATGGACACCCACTAAACATTTTCATAGCTTTGAAGCCCGGCGAGAATGATAACGGCTAATATAACCCCATTTGTGATAAATCTACAGTTACCTCCGGTGCCGGTTTAATTCTCAGACATAATACAGACAAAGAGATTTACAGAAAGTGCAGCGAGAGGGATCAAATTAATATTTATGTGTATGCTCGAGGAGAGAAATGGCTATGATGAAGCTGATTGTGAAACAAAGGTTGCAGCTGCTGCCGTGGAGTCAGATTTACTGAGAGTGAATGCTTGCACAATATATGGGTTGTTTTCAGGCTGTTTTAACCTAAGGATGTATCTCCCCCCCCACCCCCCAAAAAAAAAAAAAAAAAAAAAACACCAAAAGGCACAATTTGAAGACAACACATGTGTTGAGATTTTATTGACAAAATTATAAAATATCTTTGAGAAAAGCAAGTGCTTGATTTGTCCATGAGAAGGTACTGGAGCACCATGAGGCTGTTGTTCCAGCAGGGTCAAAGGGAGAGGGAATGTTCTGGGATTTTTTTTTTCGCACTGTGTCTCGATCTTAACCAGTTTTTGTAACATGGATCCTGTGAAAGTTTCAGAACTTTCAAGGTTTAAGGCTTGAATTTGGTGCATTTTAAACCAAGTCAGTCTTAGGGAAATTGATCAATTTTCTGGTTCAATTTAAGGATAAAAAGGGACATGAATTTTGGGATAAAATGCATATATTTTGAGCATTTTTCACAATTTTCCACGTTTTTGAGACAAGTATAAAATTTTCAGAAAATATTCTTTGTCATAATCGTTCATATTTTCCGATATATGGCCAAGAAATCAGAAAATGCTTATGAGCATAGCTCTATAATTAGCTATTCGTATGACAGTTTTCACAAATATGTTGGCAATCCCTTTTAAAAAATAGTTTAACACCTTTAAAACACAATTTAACTTCACCGATCATGATTTGTCAGACTATTTTCCAGCAAGTGACATCCGTGTGGTTATCACTCCTACACTGAGTCACTTTAAGTCCAAACATTCTGATGGACAAGGCTTTTGACGCCGTCAGCCCTGCCATTGTGCATTACGCATAACAATTACAGCACTGCTTTCCAGCTTTATCTCACTAATGTGTGAACGTCCTTGTTCAACACGGACTAAACAGCTTTATTTGAACACGCATCTGATAAGAGACGAAATGTATGGAGTTGAGAGTGAAGATTTGGAGCTTAATTGCACCCGGCAGCAACAGCTTTAGGAAAATGATTTGCGCTTATGGATGGAGATAAAAGTCCGGCTTATGACTGAGCTTCAGTTCCTCTGTGCTGAGTGATAAACAGGTTTCCCTCCTTTAAAGTTCCAGTAAGCATCCGAAATGTAGAACATCTCCTGAATTTAGCCATTGGGTGGATTTGTTGAGCTGTCTCTGTGATTGCTGGCATTATAGTGTAGGAAAAACTTGTGCAATTGGGATTCTGTGCTTATCTGTGGTGTCATATGTCACATTTGCCATGGCGTTTTAGCATGAATTGTGTGGAGTTTTATCACAACACACTTAGTATGGACCGACATGCCCTGAAGGGCGAGCAAATATACACTGTGCCTAGATACGATAAGAAAATCTTAAGAAAAAAAAAATTGTTTGGCTACAAATAGGAGTTTGAAGTTCCATTTCTTGGTCAAGGAAACTAATAAATAGACCTTTAAGAGCTTTTTAAGCTACGTACAGTACATTTCACCCTCCAATGCAAAGGAGATCCATTTAATTCCCCTTTTCTAGGACACACACATTTCCATGCGCACCCCCTCACAATCAGTCTATGTAATCAGATAACCACACTGCTGCACATTGGTGCCCACCCAGCTGTATATTCTCCATGGGTGACAGGAACTGGGATGTATTTGGTTTCAGATTGGAGATAGAAAACCCATTTCCAGTTAGCTATCAGAATATACAAGTAGCCACATACACACAAGCTTTAGACCTCGAGGACTCGGGCCTCTTTAAACAAACCTCATTTCATCACAAAACCTTACGTTTCCATTCCTACCCAGTACATAAAGTACCGGGCAAAAGTTTTGAAACAGAAAAATGCTTCTAAGAATAATGATTGTTATTTTTGGAACATTTGCTAAACCTGAAGAAGTTAAAATCAAATTAACGTCTGGAGCTTATACCATTTACCAGCATCAACTCTTGCACAAACTCAGGGATTGCGTCAGGTGTAGGATCAACCGATTATACCACAAGGTGTTTGGTAGAGATGTAATACGTATTGTGGTGTTACTGGGAGATATCGTCTAGGAGCTGAGATGTATTTGCGTCATGGATTGTGATTCTAGTCACTAGTGAAACTACTTTACTTCGTCTTCTTGTTTTATGTAATATTTATGATCCTTTACTCACATTTTAAGCGAGATACTTTATAAAATTAGCTTTCTCTTAACTTGAAGTAAAAAAAAAAATGACCATGCAAACATTAATATTGCCCCCTTGTGGATGGATATCAAATGTTCTCATAAAAAAAATAAAACTAGACCCCAGCCTTAGCTTTGTGGTCTCAAAACGTTTCAAATTCCATTTTTTTTTCATTTCATCTTACACATATTGTGATGCATATCGTATTGTAGACGTAATATCAGGGTATGTATCATATCGTGAGTAGAGTTTATTGTTACACTCCTAGTGTTTGGTATAATGACCGATGTTTGGTTATGATCAATGTCACACAGGTTGAAACCCAGTCATGAACTGAAGCAGAAACAGCTGTGTAGGATGCTTCGAACTTGGTGAGAAACATCCAGAAAGTTTCTTATCAGAGCACATGGACGCAAAGTAGTTATACTGCATCAACAAGGTATGCAACATACTCACCCGGTGTGCAACAGCAGACCCCCATGACCCCGAAATAGAATAAATGATCTTGAGTTAGAATACAAAAAAGACATTTTCGTATCTCCTGACCACCAGGCTGCACTGTGCAGAAAATCATAGACTATGGTTATAATAGACTAAAATTATGAGGAAATATAGCTCTATTTAATTTTGATGAGAGTTATGAGTCACTTATTATTTGTAAACGATTTCAAAATCCTTAAAAACTCTTGGTCAGCATGTTCAGAAAATCATCAAACAGTCTATAAGATGAGTTCTATTAATTTAAAATGGCTGTTAATCAGCTCATTGGAAAATTACATCAAAAGACCCATTTGAATTGGCAGGAACTAATGGTCTTTTTTTGTTTTTAGAGCATACGTTTCACAAGCTAGGCATACATTAAAGTTGGTACTTGTGGTGGCTACATTTGGCCAGGTGACTCATAAAACACAGCTGTATAAGAGCGCCAACTTTCCCGCAATGTTCATAGAAGTATTACAAAAAGAACAAGGTGCTTGGCTCCTAACTTTTTTTTAAATGTGAAATAAACAACTAGCATGTTTTTTTAAACCCTCAATGTTTTGGTACATTTATTTATTTAGCTTGTGTAGGATTCAGCTTTGACTGACCCAACCTTAACAATCATCCTGTTCCAATGTGTTCTCTAGATACTGCAACTGTCCTGCCATGCTTCAGTCAGGTGGAGTTTGTCAGCAGGGTTTCTCCAAGAGTTAACACGGGGTGTGTGTGCATGTGTGTGCGGTTAAAGGCTCTTCCACCCTGCACAGGAAGATGCACCCCAAAACCACAAAGGAGCTTGAGCGATAAGACAATTTCTAAGTTGACAGATGTGTGCTGTAGGGGCCTGACAAAGCGGTCAGCGTGGGAAAGAGCAAGAGAGAGCGTTGGACTTTGCAAAGGGCACTGATGGACACCAAGCTGAGAGAAACAGAGGGAGGGTGATGTCATATCCATAACCGCATGCGTATGTCCATTGGTTCTGAGGGTGTACTGTTATTAAATGTGAGGGGGCTGTTCTGAGAACATGCTTTGATGACAATGCACCGGGTAATAATCACAGCGTACACTGAGATTGTTGGAGGGCGAGTCGGATCTTTCACCTGATCCTCAGCTGTAATTTGCTAATAATGTCAGGTTACACAGGAACATACAGTACACCCCACACACTCAGAGGAAATAAGGCGAGAGGAAAACAAGCTGTTAAACGCAAGACTAGAGGGGTGTTTGAGATTCCGGCGATTGAATTCTTCATAAGAGTCCACATTCTGACCAAGTGTATACCTTTTTTGTGACTACCATTTTCAGGCAGGCCAACGTAGTTTACAATGCTAACATAGCCTAGCATTAGCATGGAAACACTATTCAGTTTAGAAGGATCATTGTCTTCATGCATTTTAATTGCAGTAAGAATATTTCATTTCTGTTTTGAAGAAATAACTTAGAAATATTTTCATATGAATAACACAAAGATATATACTTTTGTTATAGAGCATTTTAGTTAGAAAAAATACCCTCCGTCTCAACGACTCCGCAACGATTCAGCAAGTTCTTTACACCGCAAAAGCAACAATGCTAGAGGTTAACTGGTGTCCAAATGTGAATTGCTGGGAAATCAATAGCTGTGTTCTCACATGCATTAGCATGTTCAAAGTCATTGATATCCTATACAAACAAATAGATAAGACAGCCTAGTTTGGAGGACAAAGAAAGACAGCAAGTCTGTTGGGAATTCATCTGAATTGGCGTTTGCATTTTGATTATGTGCTTTTCCATCACAAACACAAACATAAATGGCTTCAAAGAGTGATTCTAATTCAAAGTAGGACTGGGAGGACTTTCATCTACTGAAGCACCTCCTCTCTCACTGAGAGCAAGAGATGGAGAATGAGTTAATGCTCCGTTTGTAGAACTGCAATGGCTGAAGCTTCAAAACATGGGCCAACTTTGCTTCGTGCTTAAAAACAAAACATTTCAAAAGACTTGCTTGTTATCAAGGATTTCAAAAAGAGCCAAGTCCATTGAATATGCAAATCAGAGATATACTGAATCTAGTCAAAATGACCTCTGGGAAATCAGGAGAATTAAAAGAAAAAAAGCAAGACTTGACATGATAAACTTATTTGCTTGTTCCCTATACATTTTAAATTGAATTCAAAACTCTATTGTTTACCCACTTGACCAAACAGAGTGGCCTAGAAAATACACTGATCAGTTTCATTTTAGTGACCCCTTGTAAACCCTATTGGTGTGCATCAAATTGCCAAAAGATTTCCGCATCCGCTTTTAGATGTACTTCCTTGTCATCTTCTTTTTAAAACAACATTTATCAAGAAATGGTTCCTGTTCTTTGCAGCCATAACATTAAATAGTTATAGTAATACTTAAGTTTGTTCTGGGAAGGTTTTCCAACAGGAGAACCATGATCCAGGAGGAAAACCGAAACCTGGAGGAAGAAGGGAGAAAAGCAAAAGCCATTGAGCTCGCACAACAGGGCTCCTGTACGAGGTGGAACCTTCCAGGGAGGACCATTACACGGAGTGAAATGGAGCGGCTCGAGCCCTTCTGGATTTCCTGCATACCGCAAACAATGTACGACATCTTACTTACCTCATTGTGCAGGTTGTGTGGCGTTAAAGGAACTATGGTGCACGTTCTGCGTAAATCGATTGCATTGGTTTTGTAGGTAGAGGTGGACATTCAGCCAGAAGCAGAACCATCACTGAGTACCATTGCCTTTGAAAAGAGGGTCAGAGACCTGTCGTCCACAGCCAAGCCAGGCAGAATATTTTGCAGTTAGCTCAAAGGTGAGAGATGGAGGTGGATCTGGGGGAGAAACTTCGCTTCCCAGAGGCGGTATGGTCTACCACTCTTAGACCTGACATTATCATGTGGTCTGAAGAGGGGAAAAAAAAGTCATGGTAGAGTTGACAGTGCCATGAGAGGAGGGCTGTGAGAAGGCTGCTGAGGGGAAGAAAACCAAAACTCCAACTGGTCCAAGATTGTCGGGACAAGGGGTGGACACCATGGCTGAGAGCAGTGGAAGTAGGATGTTGAGGGTTCCCAGAAGTGGGACTGAAAGGACGTTTATGGACTAGGAGAAGCATCCGAGAGATCCTCCTGTTGGCTCTGGCACAGAAAAAAGAGGACACAAGCTTGAAGCCTGGAGCAGAGGAGTGGTGGCGTGACCAGTGGTGAAAATGGGTGTAGTGTGGCATCGCAAATGTATTTTGCAAGTAGAGTGTTTATGAGAATTCTACCTGAAACAAATTCTAGAGGCCTGGCTAACAGTCAAAGGATCCATTTCATGGTGGACCGTTTCTGCACAGTAAGCTTAGAACACTACGGAGGAATCCCCAAATTGTTTGGTTGGTGGCATGGAGATGTACACAATCTCTCGTTGTGCTGAAGCTTTCAGATTTCTTGAAAAACAACCTCTCGCTATTCTACTCCTACACAAACTCAGTACAACACAAAAATCCAGACACACGCATTCGATTGCAGGGTGGACCACTTCATTGAGTCCAGTGGCGCCTTGTTTTCACTGATACAGATTATCATTCCATGAAGCTCTCTACTCACTTTAATTGAGCTAATGTGAAGGTCACATGTGGTCTCTAGGGGACGAAGCGGTAGTAAAACGTTGACCTCTGTGCTCTACGCTCCTCAGCATTTACCAAATCTGTTTATGTGGCCTAAAACTTTGTGCAACTTAACTTGTTCTTCCCTTATCACTGTACTGCTGCAATTCACAGAGCCCCTGAGAGCAGCACATCCTTAAATAAATGCATTGTGCATAACTAGATGCAATCTTTAATCTTCAAGTGCTAGCAATGTAATAAATGTAGCTTTCCTGTGGCTCCTTCAGTTGAGCATTTAGCATCACAAAGATCATGAGCTCAAACCGATGGGAAAGAAAGATTGTAATGAAAGTCACTTTGGATAAAAACCCAACAAAGGTTTGGTTCTAGTACAATATTACACAAACTAAACTAATAGGTTACAGTGTTTCCAGTTGCATAGCCACAGGCGGAGTTCTCAAGTTAGATACAACATGCTGTTACCTAATCAGCTAATGAAGTCAGGTGATCTAAACAACATATGCTTCTAAAGGTTTACAAATGTTCAGGGAAACAGCCATATGTGGTGCTAGATTTAAATGTAAAGTTTTAAATGAAAAGATGTTGCCTTTTTCACGCAACCCACCAATTGTTTAATTTTGAAGTTTTCAAAAAGTTTATTCATTTTGATATTTTGTGTTCTAAACGAACATTACAAGAGTAATGACTCTTAATACATTCATACTATAAATTAACGGGAGAAAATGCAAAACAAAATTCTTTCAGTTTCTTTTTACAGACATCAAATCAGTTATATCAGTGCCATCTAGTGATGAAAAGAAAAGATAACCATTGGAAGTACAACACCTGTGACATGGCTTGTGATTTTCAAAAAGTTCTTTATAAAAAATAAGTTTATATGGTTTTGGAGAGGTTTTTACATACAATTTTCAAATAGTTTTGATCTTGTGTCTGCTTTTATGGGGGGATTTATGAATTTTTATTTTGTCTCAAAACTTGATTTTTTGGTATGAAAGATAAGCATAACAGCAAAAGCATAAAATTCAGAATTACATTTTTTTGTACAATTCCAGGATTGTTGTGGAATTATTATGTATTAGAAAAGAATTGTAAAAAAAAGAAGATGGGGTTGAACTATCAACATCAAATCAATTATTTTCACAAATGTTTTGAACATAATTTATTGGAACAAAATTAAAGTAGTAAAAATGTTAAAAAATACCCCAAACTTATAAGGGTTTAATAAAAAAAAAAAATAAAACTGCAACAAAACCACAAATGTTGTTGTGAATATGTGCAATATAATGGGAATAGGAAGGCCTATGGATTCCCACTTCTCATCTTAAGCACATGAACAAAGTTATTAGCGTCTTGAAGTTATTTTAAGTGGATCGACACTGGTCTCTTTAAATCAAAGTACATATTTTAACATCTATTCAAGAGAAACGACATGGCATCTGTAAAACAAAGGGTTTAATCTTGCGCTATGGGTATTACAGCGAAGATTGCATCCCTGACATCTTCACACTGTACCTCCTATCGTTTTTGATGTGTGAAAAACAGCATCTGCCAACACCACTGAAGTCAAGTCACATGGAAATAATTCCATACCAGTTTTCCTGTGGTGCCAAGCAGCGTTGCCATGGTGCCACTCACAAGTCTCCCATGTCACCTTCTTATGGAACTAATGAAACATGTGAGAACACAGATATGCACTCAGCAAGAAAGTGCTTAATTAATCACAAATATAATTTTAGGTATGTGCCTTTACATGTTCTTAGACATCTGCTCATGAGTGATTAGCGAGAGGCAAACACAAATACTCACACGAACGCTTGCTTTTAATCTGTATGCAGGCTCACAAAGAAGATTTGTCTAAAATGCATTCTTCACAGGTGAGCGCTTAAGATTTCCACATTCAAATGTAGAAAGCTTTCAGATTTATGCCTAATGTCTTCAATTGTACCAATCACACGCAGGGAAGCGCTGAGAAAATCCCACCTAGCGATTGTACAAAACTATACATTTAAAACAGCTCATTTCCTTTGGCAGGAAGAGGAGCAATGGAAGAAAATATTAAAGTTGGTTTGCTGTCCACTGCTGGCAGTCCATCACACACACTGAATCTCTCCAGTCTATTGGCCTCCGGGGGGTTTGCTTGTCATGACTCTTCAGAAATAAGCAATCCTGATAGGATTCTTCAGACGAGGAGAATGTGTGTGTGAAATGACCCATTTTCCTCAGGGGCTTCAGGCAAGGCTGATTTCACCCTGTTCGATGAGGTTTCCTGCTTCTCCAGAGCAGCTTTCAGACAATTTCACTAAAGCCGCCTTAACAAACAGGTGAATGAAGGTGTGGAAATCAAAGTGAACTTAAAGAGACACTCTTTAAGATGCAGAACTGAAGCAGAGGCTCAGTTCGGTGACCGAGTTCATCTGCCGTTCAAGTTAACACCTCATCGTTTAATGGTCTTACTTTATTTACATGACTATTTATGTTGTGGATTTTCACTAAAGTAATCCGAAGTATGAATGGAAAAGGATGGAGTTGTGTAGTATAGAGTCCAATAACTAAACACGCATTAACTTTTAGATTCCTCAAAGCAGCCCGCTTTCTGTGTTGACAGTGCTGCCAACCCTTGGCCTTCTCTCATTGAGTTCCATGATGTATTCATCTCAAATGATTCATTTCACAGTTGTACATCTTTAGGACTCATTTATGGAATTGTTGCGGAATGTGGAATGGCTCCAGATGAATGTCACAAAGAGTTCTAGTAGTTGCAGAAAAACTAAGATTTGGAAATGAACAACAAAGAGGGCTTTGTTTAGCCAGAGAAACACAAGCAATGGCCATTAAACCATCCAAAATCTATCTTGATCAGATTAGTCCAAATCCAAGAGCTTTGGTTCCATGCTGTTTCTTTGTGCAATGCAGTCTCTATATACATGGTTTTACAGTGAAGCATGGAGGAGGAAGTGTAACCATGTTTGGGTCCTTTGCAGGTGACATTGTTGGGAATTTTATTGTTGTGAAATTAAAGAAAAACAAGCATAGCTTCTATTAGCCAAAACAAGCATTTTGGACCTTGGAGTGACAAGAAGTGTGGATTTCATTTTGCGGGGTGATTTTCCAACAGGACAATGATCCCGAACACACCTCCAGGTTCTGTAAGGGTACAGAACAGGTTTTGTACAAAGTCAGAGGTTGATTGAGTGCTTTGTCCGATGCCCTAGCCTCAAGTCACCCGACTTAAATCAAATTTAGAATTGGATGAGAAATTCTGCCAAGACAAAGTGAATGGAGGCTATTTACATAAAACATTGAATTAATTCAAAGGTTTGAGTATATACACCGTACATAATCATTAAATAATTAAAGGTAAAACACTATTCAAAGGAAATGGGTCCAAGCATGTGTAATTAAGTTTCTTTTAGAAGTGATTACCCTATGCAACATTATTGATGCTGCGGGTGAACTTTTACATGTAAATATTAGGTAAATTCACTCTGTGGAAAAGTCCCAAAGCACCATCGGAGCTGTGCAATTTAATAATGTAAAACCTTTACATTATTCGCAAATGTAACTGATATTTCTCAACCCAATTAAAAATGAATTATTATACCTGGTGCTAACCTAAACCTATTACTTTCTGAAAATCTTAAAGTGCTTGTAAAATTTGCTGGTGAAACGGCGGGTTGCTTCACAGTCTGTTCATGCCACACAATGGTTCTCCATTTGCATAGCAGACTGACAACATATAATTTACTGGAGCGGTAAGGTATAATTTTCATCTGGCTATTCAGAGACATATTCTTAATAATCATACTGATTTTAATAAGAAAGCAAAATAAAGGATAGAAGAAATCAAAGAATATGTCTATAAAAATGTTTACTTTTTAGGACATTAGGCTATAGTGAAAAAAAAACACCTTAAGCTTTGATTGGACTGTTTGATTGGGCAAAATGAATCCTACGTTAGTTCTAAAAGTACACAAAATTATTGAAAAATCACATTGAATGCATTCAACTGTCTGTCAACTACCCATCAACCCAATCTTCCCTAAAAAGCCAAGCACTCATCCATCCATCTATCCCTTATCCATCACCCCAACCCTTATCTATCTATTTCTTATCCAGAAGCCAGGCACCCGCCCTTCCACCCATATGCCTATCTTTCCCCATCCGTCAGCCCATCAACCCAGCCCTCCCAAGCAGCCAGGCACCCATGTCTTTCTGTCTGTCTGTCTTTTAAATACCCACCAGTCCATCAACCCATCCCTTCCAAGAAGCCAGGCACCATTCCAATATCTATCAACCCATCAACCCAACCCTCCCAAGCAGCCAGGCACTTATGCATCTGTCTTTTTCCATACCCACCAGCCCATCAACCAAACCCAATCCACCTAAGAAGCCAGCCACTCAACCATTCATATGCCCATCCTTCTCCTATCCATAAGTCTTTTAACCCTTCCAATATCTTCTGTCCCAAATCCATCAGCCCATAAACCAAACCCATCCAAGAAGCTAGGCACCCATTCATCTGTTTCTATCTGTTTGTCTTTTCCATACCCACCAGCCCATCAAGCGAAGCCACCAAAGAAGACTCATTGGTCTGTCCCCTATTCACCAACCCAACCTAGCTAAGAAGCCAGGAACAAATACATCTATCTATTACCTACCCAAGAAGCCAGGAATCCACCAATCCATTCATCCATCCTTACTCAATCTATCAGCCCATGAAACCAATCCACGGAGGAAGGCAGGCACCCACCCATCAGTCTGTCCTCTATCCATCAACCCAACTTACCTAAGGGGCCAGGCGCCCACCCATCCATCTACCCATCCACCCAAGGAAGAACAATCATATTCTAGCATTTTACACATGTAAACAGCGTTAATGCATATACAGTAAACAATATCAGTCTCTTCTGACAGCAGAGGCATCATTACAAACACAGCAAACCATAAACGGAGAAATGCCTGACACAACTGAACCAATATTCACCTAATGAGGTTTCAGTACAAAGCACAGCACTGAAATATTTGTGTTTGTGAGAGATGAAGAAATCCCAGGTGGATGCTGGAGTCGTTATGAATGCAGACTGCATGCACAGAGGAGGATTTAAATACCCCAGAAACATATTCAAAGACTATTGAACACACACACACACACAGACAACCAAAAGTGACAGATGTAGGGAGGTGTGCAGGTTGTGTGAATGCAAATAAAATATTAATTATGAGCTACACACATCATGATTGGAAATAAGCAGATGCCAATATATAGCTTTTTTTTCTGTGGGCGTAATTATTTCGGAATTTAATTATGTATCAGATTCAGAATAACGCAGTAGGATAGAAAAAAACAAATCCACTGTTTGCGATGCATGAACGTACTTGGCATGCTTTAAACTTCAGTGCACGTAAGATCTTCTAATGGTCTCCGTTACATCGTCACGCCTGAGAATTAAATGGATTAAAAAAGTGTAGTCATGACTGACACATATGACATTTGATAATCATCCGGTTGCCCGCCGATGATCTAAATCCCCCGCTTGGGCACTATTGTGTTTGAATATGTGAATTTGACTTGATGGATTAGATGTCAATCACTTTTTTTCAATTCCCTTATCATTGGCAGAGCAGTCCAGAAGCCTAAGCTTCCAATCTCCTTTGCTTCTCATCTCTTCCTTCCCATTGCTCTCTCACCAATATACAGCTTTTTTCCATCATACTGCCCTATCGGACTCACATTCTTCATCTTACGGCAGGTTGGACTTCCTCTTTTCCATTTCATATCTCCCCCTCCTCCACCTCCTCAATCCCCCCTCTCTCTCTTTCCAGTGTCACCTCAATCATCTTTCCCTCACAGCCTCGAGCTAGCAGATATCACAGGGGATAGAAGGCGATTTCCTGCGTTCACTCCATCTCCTATATGTGAATGTGTGGAGCTACTTCTGTATGCAGGGTAATGCAAACGCTAGTCCGTCTGGGAGAGGATTAGCCCAGCGTGATTACTTGACTAAAGGGTTAACCCGTCTGAGGGTTAACCACACACACACTGGCTGATGTTCACTCTGCAGGAGTCGGGGACTGAACCGGCCTGTCTCATCTCTGTGCCATTCATCTACAGAGGGAAACTTGTGGGGAAAGTCATTAGAAAGGCATCGTGAAAGTTGAAATTTTCTCTTCTGAACATGCAGGCTCTTCATGTGGACAATCAGACTTTACCGATTTCAAGTAATTGAAATAAAATCTTGTTATTGAAAAGCAATTTGAGATTTTGAATAATCTGAAATCGTCAGAAATAGAGGAAAGAGAGAAACCTTTCAGTAAGAGGAATCATGAGCAAAGTCCTTGTAATGAACCCACAATAGAGACATTGGATCAGTCAGCACATTAAAACTCTTCTATAATGGAAATCCCATATCACTGAAACCCAATGTCTCTCAATTAAGAGCAGAGCTCAGAGGAACATCCTAGCTCTGTTAAAACATATTCATACTTCTCAGACTTCTCTCTTTAATAGAGTATGGAATAATTTCATCGTGAAGAATACTAATGGATCAACGTAACAAATCAGAGCTAAAAACATGTTCCAATTCTATGAAAAGCATTCATGCGATCTTTATTAAGATTAGCAGGCTGAAATGTTTGGAAAGTCTGGAAAATTTCAGTCTGGACCACCTCGGTGTTGTTTTTGGCAGCCATCTTAAGTTTTAGTCTGAGTTTTTTGATGAAAACAATTTTAGTTTTAGTCACATTTTAGCTATTTAAAAATGTAATTTTAAGTTTTAGTCAATGTAGAATAATATTTAGTTGATTAAACAAATTGTCTAAATATTACAAATTTACAGATTTATATTTATTCAATAATTTTCCATTTCACTTTGTGAGATTGTCAATGGGCTTTTCATTAATAAATACAATGAAACATATGAATGGTCTACTAAGGATTATGCAAAAGAAAATGTTAACGCATATTTATGCCCAAAATAAGAGCAATGGAGGAAGAACATGTACTTACATATTTAAATGCATAAAGAAAATATAGCAATTAAAGTTTTAAAATACAAAATTTCCCTGAAAATTTTAAACATGAGTACATTGTGGGCACAAACTATTTGGAAAAAATATCACCAACCTCAAGAGGCACCTGACCACCCTGATATTCTTTCAAAGGTCCTTTAAAACTGGTCTTTGTTTACATTGTTTAGATACAATTTGAGATGAATTCATAGCAATCTTAAAGTCTTGCACATAACTCCAGGCAAAAATATGCTGCTAACTTTCTTAGCTAACGTCAGTTGCAGTCTATAGCTTGCATGTGTGTTATTACAACAGCTATGATTGACTTCCTGAAACACAGATGCAAACGCAGTATTTTTAGCTATTTCCAGTTTTATGTTCCTCGTGTCTAGATGAACATCAGAATTGACTCGTGTTCTTAGCAGCATGTATCATTTTGTCATTTCCAACCACCAAGCCAAGGAAACCTGTGCAGAAGATGCAACAATCTAATAATTACCCTATAAAAAAATTCAAGATGTAATCAACTAGGTACACTTATCTAATGTTCAAAGAAATCTGGCCACACCTCCGAAGTGGAAGCAAGGCCTAGAGACTAATTAGTGCATGAAAACGTGTGGTGTAGAAGGACAGCAGCATGAGCACTGGACTGATGAGTCAACATATTTGACTGCGACAGTCAGTTGAAAGCTGGAGAGTGGTACAACAATGGCAGCAACCAGCAATGTTCTAGATGGTAAATTCCATATTTTCAAAGTGATATCCTCAAAGTAATGTGGTTGCCCAGTGAAAAGTACATTGAACAACACATGAAATGTGCAAAACTGAAAATCTAATTAAGAAAAGGACATACAGTAAAATGTAGTCGGTGTTACCTGAACCTGGACTTGATTTGGCAGAAGTTGCCCTCTGACATCGAAAGTCTTTGCAAACAAACAACTCCGTCTGCTTGAGCAAACATTAGAACTTCGACGCTGATAATGAAACATAATAAGAATTCTTTGTTCTGGACGATATGAATGCTGAGTATATGCAAAAACAGTGAACCAAACTAGGATTCCCAAATACGTATGAATAAATAAATAAATCATAAGCGTTCAGCAAACAAATGACAACTGCTTCACAAAGCTCTCAGATGCTGGATGCCAAACTAAACGAGACAATATTTCATCATTCCTTTAACCAATTCCAAAGTCTGAATTGCAACTTTATCCTTTTATTTCACAACACTGCGTTAAAATGCCGGAGTTGACACAAGTCGCAATTGAGATTCAGTGTGCCGGGGTGTGTGCATTTACACTGAGGGTGTTATTGAGTTGAAATGCATTCAGTGCTCCGCTCCAGTGACTGAGGTGTTTGGGGAGATGTGAGTGAGGGATGAGAGAGAGCCCAGCGCTGGGCCGTGTGGGGTTAAAGATTGATGCATGTGGACAGACAAACACCCTCAACCACATACTCTCTGACCCCTGCTGTGGGGAGAAATTCATTGCATTGACGCTGTTCAACAGGATGCCCATCTCCCAGGATGCAAACAACCCTCCCCCCACTCTCTTATGAATGTTTCCAGTACCTTCCTTCATCTATGCCACGAAGGATTAACACAGTTCTGAAGGCAAAAGGGGGTCCAACCCGGAACTAGCTAGGTGTACCTAATAAAGTGGCCAGTGAGTGTAGACTCTTCACCTCATTTAATCATTTGGAAAAAAAAGGATTTTATGGCTGAATCGCCTCCTTTGGTGTAATAATTCAACAGCCAATCATGAATAATAGCTCAAAGAGTTATTATTTATTCAAGCTAAGTCAATCAAAGATGCAGGTGGATTTTGCAAGAAAACTGAAGATATTCTGAACGGAAAACGAGAATCCTTGAGTGAAGTTTTAGGCTCCCTGAGAATATGAAAAAATTAAAAACTTGGATATCATTGTTTCATTGGGAATTGGTGTAAAAAAATGGTGGGACTTGGTTTGTGATCATGGATTTAGAATGCGAGTGTTGATGATGCATATAATTATGATTCACATCCCCTTAAGATTTCACGTTTGATGCTTATTCTACAAATGCGTTTGTCCTGGAGGCAGCTTTTACAAAACAACACTGAATGTCCAGGAAAAAAAATGCTGGAAAATTAGGTAGTGAACCATGAAATCATGCCGACCCCTTTTGTAATCCAGTTTTAGGATTGGGTTCACAGGCTGTGATTTCAATTCTCAGAGGAGCTCCATAATGCACTATTTTAAAGTCATGCCCTGCACCTTATTTATCTTCAATTGTATCTTATGCCGTGCAATATTTCCCACCTCTGAATAAATGTATACGTTCTGTCTCCCAGTCAGACCAAGACGGATTGATTTTTGTTTTGCTAGTCAGTACGATGCGGGGCAGGAGATTCAATGTGATTACATCGGTCAGTTCTCTCCTGAGGTTTCATGCTTGTCCCTGGCAGAAAGCTGACATTGTGCTTTGGGACTTATCTACGGGTCAGAGCAGAGGCCTATTTTACATTCCTCGACTAATGAAATACTAAAACATTCACCTCACATACATCTTTTTTTTTTATCATATTTAAATCACGATCATATTCTTTCATCAATATGTGACCATAAGTAGTGCTGCACAACACAACCATATACATTAAGAATGTGAAAAGAATGTATTACACAAATCTGTGAAAGTTTACTGTTGCTGTCTTGGTCTGTATTAGTCTTCATAGTGCTGTATGTTATGAAAGTGACACACTCAGATTCTCAGCCAATTAGAATTCAGATTCCACAAGGAATCAATTAAACATTGATGCATATTGCACAGAAACACCTCTATATTAAATAGAAGCAAAACACTTGATTTTGTAATGCAATCCAATATTATTTTCTTAAAACATGCAGCTGGCATCTTCATTTGATTCGATTCTTAAGGGTTTCGAGGGAACATAAGAACACTTTATAGATTGAAAGCTGCATTTAAAGCGATTATAAAAGAGCATGCAAAGGTTATTTTTGGGGGTTATCTTGGCTGAGTAAAACGCATTTAGTAAAATCGTGTGGTGGGGGGCATGCAATTTGAGCAAAGGGGGAAAAAAAAGTGGTCCCGCCTGATCATTGTTCAAGAACAAGAAAAAAATGAAAGTTAAGCCTGAGCCATTAATGTCAGGTTTGGGAAAAGAGAGGTCAGCCTTGGTCATGTGATCGGAGTTGTGTCACATGATTTTGTTTCCCTTCCATCTGGACATTTGTTCATTCAGTTTAGTTTAGTTTATTCCTCCTCCTTTGATGAAGTCTTATGTTAGTAAAATTTTCACTACAATGGTCTTTTTTGTTTCCTTTTCTGTTTATATAATTTATTTTTTTAATCAACAAACTATAATTAATATGGCTTTCAAATTTCACTTTATTTGGGAGATATTAATGGTTTATCGCAGGTATGTTGTTAACATGAGAAAATCTGTGTTACAGGTGAAACAAAAATTTAAATAAACAATGAGATTTTGATTTTAAATAGTTTCTTTGTCTTGAGTTTGCATTAATCATTTACATTTTACAGCTATACATCCTAAAAAATTTCAGCTGTTAATTGCGCTTAACCGAGATTAAATTGTAAAAAAATATTATTTTAATATTTATTTATTTTTTTATATCAATTGCCCCCCATTATTACTTTAAAAACACATACCTTTATCAGCCAGATCTGATGGGGAAAAACGCTCTTCTGGACTGGAGCGGTTTCCTGCAGCGTCCCACCTATGAAAAGTGATGTGTTAAAGTCTTCTTCACACATGATATCCCAGCTCGCCTATTTCACCTGTAAAACAAAGAAGAGAATAGACGGTAAACAAAATGAGACTGGCCTCCATTACCCCGCCACCCCCTATAAACACACTTACACTGCACCTCATCACACCTCTAACGCAGTAAAAACTTTCACTAATACTCTCTCTCTTTGCAATAAAAGGGGTTTATCACTGGCTTCTTGTGACTCGTGGCCTCAGGGGTCGTCTGGTAGGATTTTAGGGGGTTCACTTTACGCCCTAATGTCAAGGTGATGAAGAGAAACGCCTGAGTTACAGTCCACTGCAAACTGAGTGACATTCGGTCAATATACCCAAAACAAATCATTCATCAAACTTATGATTACATGTCACCATCCACTCCCTCTCGTAGGACAACTGGTCGATAGTCATATAATAAAAGTGTTATTGCTGGCTGGTGGTTTGCTAAGATGATTGTAATTCGTAATTGCCATAATGTGCGTTAACTGCTGTATCAGGTAATAGAATGTAATCGAAAGCTCAATCAGCAGCACATTCACTGGAAATGAACTCCTGCTGATATGGAGCTTATAGAGGATGCTTTACCGGCTCCCACAACATTATACAAAAGAACCTGAAGTCAGTATAGAAGCATCAGTGCAGATGATTCCGTGAAAGAACATAAGCAAAGAAAGTGTTTACGTTATTGACATTAGAACATTCTCAACTTGATGTCACCGAATCTAGATTTACGTTTGATTCCTGATTCAAAAGCACTTCAGAATTCTCAGGAATCACCCGGTTCTCTAATGCTGTAGTAACTAGAGAACTGTGTTTTGATGCACTTTAAACTGTTGTTACTTCTATTTCTGACATTTCAGGGTTGGTGAGGTCACAAACCTTAGACAGCTGTACATGAAAATCAAAAGGTAACACCGGTTCACAGTCTGAAAAGAATAATTCCAAAATTACAGATTTTGAGACGGGTTGAATATATTTGCCCATGTTTTATTCAGGTTTGCATAAATCAAAGTCAAAATGCATCATTAAAGTAAAATGTTGAACCTATTTTTGTAGAAAATCCAAAAGAGAAAAAATTCAGTGACTCGTGACTCAGGCATTAATCATGATGGAATCTGCTGTGCCACCAATAAGTGAAAGCAATGTTTGTTTCTATGGTAAAACAGACAAAATCTGTAAACTTTTTTTTACAGTGCACTGTGCAATAAATGACTAACCCTTAGAAGTCTGGGGCCTTTTTGGGCATTTTTACTATTTTAGAACCTGCTCAAATAAATTACCTTGAAAACATTTTTTTTTTGTGGCAATGCTTGATATAAGTTTTTCAGTAAAACCCCGGGTACTCCTTTTCATTACACTACACAGTAATTCTACAACAAAACTGAGATTGTGAAAACTAATTACATGTATTAAATTGTATTTTTTTTACTGCAAAAATGTAAAAAAAAAATGAGAGCAAACAGTTCTTTATGTTTCATAACAAAAATTAAAAGTATTGAAAAAAATAAAGCAAAACAAAACAGTCAAACCTCTCCTAATCCTTATACAATGTTCCAGGTTTATCTTTTTCACGTTTATTGTGCTTTTTTGTGCCAGAACTTTGAAAAACACATGCCATATCTCAGGTCTTGTCCTGCCGAGAGTTTGCACTTTTTTTCAACACTAGAAGGCACTGATAACACAAATTTTGGGCTCTGTAAAATGAAACTGAAAAACACATTTTCGCATTTTAACATGAATTTCCTTATAAAATATGTGCCATAACTCTTGTAATGTTAGTTTAAAACAAAAAAAAAAAAAAGAAAACACAATATATTTAAAATCAAAATTAAATAACAGCTAGGTCGCAACATTCCTACTAAATTCAAAACGTTTGATTGGCACATGCACTGGTGTATAAAAATATTAACCCCCGGAAACAGCCTTAAGGTTGGGCTATTGCATAACAATTTTGAAAAGAAATGAACAAGAGAGATGTTAACTCAGACTGGTCGCCACTTTAGATACTTTTAAAACGCTACTAAAGTTGCAAAACTGAGGCGCTCAGATAACACCAGCAGCAGATATGATCTGAGACAGAATGTGATTGACTGGTGAGTCACCCAATTAAAGAACGCGCTCAGCATCTCCGAAAGCCTGATTGGTTCAGCTGAGAAAAAAGCTCTCCTGCATGCAATCAATTCATTCTCAGCTGGAGATCAAACTGACGAGCATCGCTCCAAACGCTGAAATCAGCAAGTGTTTTATCAGTAAATCCACTGGACACAAAGAAATGTTGATGAAGTGAGCACTGATTAAAGGTGAAACACACAACTTTAAACAAATTTCCTTCTCCACTGAATCTATAAAAGAACTAAGAAACAAAAGTTTGAAGGATAAAAAATACAATGCTCCAATGGGGTTTTTATTTCTTTATTTTGATATATTCTTATGTAAAAGTAAACAAAATAATTACAAATTGAATCTTAATGCTGCTAACAAATGACACCATCAGAAGATGGTTAAAAAAAGTATATTTATAATTTTTTTTCACCATACTTTTTTTCTGTTTTAAAATTGTAAATAGTACAATTGGAATGTATCAATATTTATATGCTCGATTATTAAAGGAAGTGTTTGTAACAATCGCGCAGGATTATTGCAATGCTCTGTAAACTGAACCTGAGGGGGACAGTGACTTTTTTTTAACACAGATGTCACAGATTTGTTTTTAACAGGGCCGTATGGTGTGTCTCCTCCTGCCCGACCTTGCTTCTTTTTCCCTATGAACCCAATCAAGCTCTCAGGCTTCCTCTGACCGTCCCATACACTACAAACTGTGGGGGAATGGCATTTTTCCGTGGCTGCTGCAAAACTCATCAGACAGGAAACTGTGGTTTCAGGTTAAGAAAAGTCAACCCCTTGCAATAGATTTTTAAGAGCCCACGAAATAAAAAAAATAGCGCCAAATATTGACTGTAAAAAAAAAAATGGACGGCATGACACCGCCTACTGCCATTGGGCTAAAATGAGGCAACTGCCAAGCTGACTTGGACGCCACCAGCCTGCCAACCACGCAACTTCCTGCTAAAGTTGAAACCATCATGGTTTCAAAGCTCCACCTCAGAGCTACGTCTGTGCTAACACACGCCCCTCTTACACGCAGTTCGTTGTATAAAACTTATTTTGTAATTATAAACGACTTCTCTGGATTTGATCGTTGACAGCGTAAATGTTCTGTTGCCAGCGGTCAGTTAGCTCAGTTTAGGGTAACAGTCAATTAAATCTGTTAATCACATGGGCCCTTCAAATAAAAATAATAATAGAAAAAAAATACTTTTGAATTTTGTGCACTGTATAGATAACTATTGAGAATAATTAAAAAATATATATTTCAATTAAAAAAAGTTTTGACTCCATAGTTTGTATTGGGAGGCGGGGTTAAAAAAAAGTCAGTCTTTAGCAATCCACAGGGGGGCGATCGTGGCACTTCTGTTTCTGTAAGCTCTTACTAAAGCAAACTGGCACTTTTTTTTGTAAAGCAAATACTGCAATAGAATATTTACGATTTTTCACAATTATAATAACTGCTTATTTACCAAACTATTTGTGTTTTTATTTTGGTTTTCTAGACAAGTAATCATATATGCTTATATTATCCATTCACAGAGTTCGGAAGGTCTTTACAAATGAAAAAGTCTTTAAGGAAATGTACTAATACATTATCAGTAAAACAAAAGATTATGAAAAATACACCCAAAAAGTTTTAAAACTGTGAAAACTCCTTTGATCACGGTCAACTGAGCCCAAGCAAGATCCGGACACTACCGACACATTCTCCAGTCGAAGCAAAACAGCCATTTGTTTTCACTTGCGCTCCACTTAATCTCAGAGCTGTCCCGAAGCTAAATGAAATATTGAGAATCCAATGGGAGCAGAGGGGAACAGAGTCCTCTGACGAGAGAACGGAAAGGCTAAAAGTAAAGGGAATGCATACATCCAGCAATGACCTCCTTACCTTCTAGTATCACATCTCTGTGGACAAATAAGTGCCATCATGCATAGCTGGATAAACAGTGTCAGAGCGGCTTTACCAGAGTACCGAGGGCCCATATTCATTTTAGTCTCATAAGAGCCACCGAAGCATGTTCTTTATCAAGTTTTAATGTGACACCCGCGCCGAAATGTGCCTGCATGAGCTGTTTTAGAGATGTGAGCCCAGGCTGTTCATTTTGAGTGAACGCCGCTTCATATTCAATGATGGAGATTAGCCACTATGTGAAAACAGAGCCGGATCTCTAGAGAGAAACGCAAAGTCCAAATGCCCCAAAGTCTCAAATGAGAAAAAGCGACCTTTACATGACTCCTTCCTTCTCTCACCGATCTTGAATTACCACAGTCAAACAAACAGTCGCCTCTACGACAGTAAATTTCATATCTGCTATGATTAATAAATTTGGGGAAGAGAATTTAATCCTTATGCAAAGGCTATGGAGAGACAGTTCAAACATCCTTCAGCACGCTCCATCGCCTCCAGTGAAATTCAGCCTCAGATCTTGTGGAGTTGCTTCCACTCAAAACATCATTCTCTGAAATAGCCTCGGAGTTGACACAATGCACTTGACTTATTTTGCGCACACCTGGGAAAGGGAAAAATGAAATGCATACAAATTTCCCCCATCCCTGCAAACATTACATTACACAGGCGAGAGTAAATATAATACGCAGGGCAAGCAATAGCACTCTTGATGGCGATTGCAAGCATTCATCTGTGTGCTGTGATTTCAAGCGGCACTTGACTTGAGCTTCTCAAAGAAAATACCATAGTGCATTTTTCCAAGAAATGGAAAATTATATTAAACGCGGAATCGATCCCTCTGTTAAAATGAATTATTTTCATAAATAAATGTAAATCGTGTGATGTTTGAAGTGATTGCAATTCTAGAACTCATGGAAATGTTTTGTACAGACATGTGTCTATTGAAATGGAGATGACGAATAAACAGAAATGACATATCAGTGATGCTCTATATTATATCTTCAAGCTATGGAAGTAATTTGGAGAGTTGCACAAGTTCTATGTTAAATTCCTCAACATGCCACTTGGGGCTAGTGTCAAAATCCCATTGACATCCCATAACGAGACATTACAGCAGATATAATGATAATACAATTATTGCATAAAGTAAAAATATATGCACAGTTAAGAAAAAAAAGACGCAGCTTTTATTTGATTCATTTTTCTTTTTTTGTATAAGTTTGGGTGATCATATTTAGAATTTATGCGCTCTGTCTCAAACATTTTTATTTATTTATTTCATGAAGTAATCTCGTCAGCAATAATAGAAGAGAATCTGCAAAAGATATTCATGCCTTTGAATTATGGGATGCATTACAGTGTCTTTCGTATCCAAGCAAATTCTTAAATGCTTGAAAGAATGTGAAAAAAGAAGTCCCTGAGAAATAACTATTCCATCACAAAATATTTTATATAACCGACAAAAAAAAAAAACCCTGAATTATTCAAATTAAATGAAAACAAGTCACAATGTTAAGTTTAGTGGAGGGGGATTATGCTGTCGGGTTGTTTTTCAAGGGTTTAATTTACCCTTCATGCTTCTGACTTTGTGGGAACAGCTTAGGAAATGGCTTATAACTGTTCTAACATGAGCATGCACCAGTGTGTGAAGCAAGGTTTCGAAATATATGGATGAGGAGTTTGGTATGGTACTGGATTTGACATTTGGGGTTCAGATTAGAGAAACTGACCCTAGCTTTTAAAATGACTAACATAACTTTGGTCTTCAGAAAAAAATGCATGGTCTAAAACTAGGAAAGCCTTACAAGAAAAGTAGAAGTTGTTATAGCTGCAAAGGCTAGGTCAAAGTCATAATAAACCCTATGGATTAAGCAGGTGAGATAATTTTTAAGCAATATATTGTATTTGAAGCACAACATATTGTTAAAACACCATAATTTCAAACAAGAATGACTTGTATAGAGATTTATCTATAGAAAGCATATTTATGTGTAGAATTATGAAATGTGTCATTTGTGAACTATAGTTCAAATCCACTTCTACTGTGGCTTAGTAAGTTATATTTCCAGCTAAGCGATAGTGGAACAAAGACGTCTTAAGAGACCTAAAAGTTGTTTGAACCAAATTGTTTTGTATGTACACAAGTGGCAGAAAACGATTAAAAGTCAAGGTTTTTTTTTTAAGTAGACAAACGTCTAAAAGCTTACATCCTTCCATCAACTCAACAGTTTAGGAAGCAGTGGACACCGCTTTACACTTGTAAAGTTTGCTCACATTTAGGTATAATGATTGTTTACAAAGAAGTTGGTTCATAAAGAAAGAATCCAGGCTCAGCTCCAGAACGAGTGAGTTTATTTTTTCCACACACGTTCAAATGCGTCAATATTCGAGCAGCCAATGGTTTTGAAAATAAATTGTTTTATGAGATTTTAATTGTTTTTAATAATAAACCTAAAGTATGTTAAATTTTGTTACAGAATTCTCTGGATTTAACCAAATAATCTTTTCAATTGGTTAAAAAAGGCAAAGATGTCTCGTCATTTCATTATTGCATTGGCCTTTGCAGTTAGTTTTATTACATTTAGTATTTTTTAAGCTTGGACTAGAATATTAGATTATGTTTGGGGTGCTGTTTTTGTTGCTATCGTTGGGTATACAGACAAACACAACAGTCATTATTTTCTACAGAAATTGCCAAGGAGGCATTGTCATTTTCACATAATTTAAATGGTATGACTATAAAACGAGTAAATTTTAAACAGAACCCTATAATAAATGGTGTAGTTTTCAATATAATTAACACACATATTTTATTAAGTGCATAAATACACAACAAAACTAAATCAACTTGAAAAATGGGCTGATATCATATTTAATATTTGTGCTCCCCAAAAGCAAATTAAAATCTTTTTAATAATTTTGTTAGATTTTTTTTTTCTGCAGTGCATAAAATTACTTTAATGCCTTTCGCATTTACCCCAATAATGGCTTGTCGTTTTAATTGAAGCCTAATTATGCAATCAAATCCTGCATGTGCATAAACTGCATGTTAATTTGTTTAATTAATCGCTTAATCAATAAATTAATTATATCAAACCTTTTAATTGTTTAACATCCGTATAATTCATTACATTTTTCTTTCCTGCGTTAGTTAATTAATTAACTGCTTTCAGCGACTGGATGCAATACAAACCCAAAGTTAAAATGAATGAAATGAAATTTTAAAGACCGTTCACAGTTTGTTCTTCAGTGGGTGAATACATGTTTTAAAATCATGTCTGAATGTGCGTTTGAGCAGAGCAGAAAACAGAGGAAACACCAGGGAAACGGGTCAAGCTTAAAAGAGCTGCTGTCAGCAAAAGTGAATAGCTGTATTGTTGTGTCGGAGTCTCTCTGCTGCAGACAGTAATCAGTCAATCATTAAACTCAAGCCACTGCTCAGCACCAGGGGGAAACACTCTGAAAATACTCTCTTAGTGTGGGGTTGACCCACTTCTAATTTGGGGCGTCACAGAACTCTCTGGAGAGTAAGAACAAGTTCATTCACTCCAAAACACAAGACATAATGGCAAAAAATGGCAAATCGGTGACCAACCATTTTTGATACTCAAAGATGTCTTTGAAGCCAAACTGAATGAGACTTTTAATGTGACAAACGACACATTTGTCCTAAAATTGACCAAGGTCACAAGCCCTAGGAGTGTAGGATGCAGAGAAAGCTGTGCAGGCTGATAAAGTGCACTATTCAAATGAGTCAGTCAAACATACAGTGAACACAATGGAATTACTTGCGAGCCAACACATTATGGGTGATAATAGCCAATGCATATTTCCTCATGTGCAGCGAATGTGCTGCTTCTAACATTCAATTTTATTTAAACCTGAGAATGCAAAGCCATTAATAGAAATTAAACGCTAGTGAAAGCCATTGGAGGGGCACCAGCGAATGAATGGCTGGAGAAGATAAATAAGGATGGTACAGAAGAACGGTTCCACTGATTGGCAAGGAAATGTGCTGTTTGTGGCAGGAAACAAATGGGTTTCGAATATGATTTTGTGCTGGTGAAGCTACTTTGAAATTACATTCGCTGGCTTTGTAATTAGAAACATTCACGTTAAGCTCTGGGTTGGATCCGAATGGAATTCCTCACGGATCTGATTCACCCCCATCCACATCTGAAACTGATGGGTGTTTGGGGTTGATGCAGCATTGGAGTCCCAGAGGTTTGGGAAATGTAAGCACTTTTGGGGGTCTCCTGGTTGTCTCCCCTGTTCGAGGGCATCAAGGAACTCCAGTGCTGAGCTTTTTTGCAGCTATCCAACTAAATTACTTCACAAGAGACTCCTCTCACCAAATATTTGCAATATATTATGCAATTCTTAAGTTTTTTTCATTTAATTTGTGCTTTTGTCTGTTCAATAAACGTTCCTTTGGCATTTTAACTGTTTTCACCTCACATCTGTCCATGCCTAAATGACCTCATGAAATGGTCAAAGTAAGGAAACCAGTTCCACCGTAAAATTGTCAACAGAAAATGTTAAACCATAATAATACAGTGAGGCTTTCTTGCTCATTCAAGGCTTCGTTGGCACCCAGAAGATCCCAAATGTCACAAATCTCCCCTACATCATTAGTCCCGTGAAGAAGCATTGATGCACAATAAGCTGAACCCCTGCTTTAATGTTGTTTATCCCAAAATCCGAGTCTGTCATCCTAATGATTGTACTTTGCCCAGTCACTTTGCTTCATCTTGGCAAATCGAACCCTAATCTCTATTTTCTACAAACACAAACTCTAGCTGCAATATAACATTGCTCGCCACAAAATTGCCACTCTTTGTGTTATAACAGAGTCTCTGCAAACCCCTTGAACACATGTGAATTCCCAGTAGATCAGCAGGTTCACAGATATTCTTAAAAGAACAAGAGCTTCATGATTTGGTTACCTGAAATGGTTTTTAGAACTTTTACTCTGATCACCTATTTACAACCATATTTATTAAGCTTAGGTCAGGTGACTGGAGCCTAGGTCATCTGGAGCATTCCTCATCTCGTTGGTTAACCATTTAAATGGCTGGAAGTCTGTTTGGGGTCTCGATTAAGCACAAACTGTGCAATGGAATGTCTTCGAGATGCTGTGGTAGAGCCACGCTGGTATACCATGGCTTCATTTTGAATACAGTTCCCAAAGTGTCTCCAGAAAGTACCCCCACACAATCACACCTCACCCATGCATCACGGTGGAAACCATGTTCGTAGAGCCAACTACTTGAAAATGTGGTGAACGGAATTATCTAATCCTCAGGTGAATATAGGTCTTCCTTTTCTTGGACGGTCCTTGTGTATTCAAGATTTCATCTTGACCGACTATTTAATTCAGAATCAAAAATTTTATGAACACGGACCTTTCACCTTTCACTCATTTCCTTCTACATTTAGGGTCTGAGCACCAAAGGTGCAAAGAACCCTATTGTAATTGCTCAGAGTGTTATTGTTTCGCAGGTTTCTGTGAATTTTTGAGAATCTAAATATGCTTGAAGAGTCACTGAATTTGGCACACGTCAGAATTGCTGACAATATACATCTGATCAGGGTTCGAAAAGTGGGTGTGGCAAAATGGCTCTATTGTGCCCCCTTTTGTGGTGCTATAGCGCTTATGGTTTGCTAACAGTTTGTTATAACCAAAAGAAAATTCTGTACACACGCGTAGTACAAGACTTAAATATAAGTAATATGGAACGGTTTCATCTAAGTATCAAACTTGCCACATGGGATAAGAGTCCATGTTTGAACACACATATATAGCAAACTACCGAATAGATAATAGCGCCACCAGGTGGCCACAGAAAATACAGCATTTGACAGACAAGTTACTTATTTCATCAATTTTGAAACGCGACAAGAATATTGTCCAAAACAATAATGTTTGCTCTCAGTTTTGTCTTTAATTTGTCAATTTTAATTTGTTTGTTGAACATTTTGTCACTCGAATACATCACCTATAAAAAGACAGATTTTATTGCATGGTGCAAATTATCGGCACCTGAGGTTGCTTGTGCTCTTTGAAGTCGTTACAAAACGTTATATTTTACATTATTAAAAAAGAAAATGTAAGAAACTCACAAACCCAAAACCAAATAATGTTCTACTGTATTTTATTTATTCACACCACTATCACACACTAAAAGTTAATCTGTTTTTTTTTTTGTTCCCGAACTATTATGCAGATAGGGAGTGTGAAAGCAGCCACTCCACAGTAGGTCTTTTGACACAGTTCATTGCAGGAGTTAATTTCCATCATCTCAGGATGTCCATTAACAATTAGCTGAGTGCTTAGATATGGCTCCTGAAATTCATCCATCTAAGGAAGCAGTTGTATAATAAGTGGTCATGCTTGGCGCACACAGTGCTAATGCCGCAACCTTTCAGGTCCGACAAGTCCCCATCTTTCCTCCAGTGGGCATAACGACAGATCTGAAATGTGCTTGGGACACCATCACAATCCCATTTCTGCTCTGTGGCGTCGCTTGATGAGAAAGAGTAGATGGAGTGGCTGATGAAGGGCCCAACGAGACCCCCGCTCCGGTCCGCCTGTGTCACCCAGATTCCACACTTGTCTAGAAACGCACTGAAAAATGAACGGTCGTGCTGTTAATGAGTGGAGGGGGTAATTTAGAGCCCCACTAATGTGCCTAATGCCAATTAATCATCTCCAGCCAAGGTGTCATAGAGATTACTGAGAAGGAACTGGATCTGTGGCATGATGGAGAGAGTCTGAGCCAGACTGAGAGGGTGAAATGTCTCTCTAGCCTCTGTAGGGGGCAACAGTGAGCCATGGAAGACATATAGACTATGGGTCCCAGCAGAGAGAGAGGGGAAAAAAACATGAATGAGGAAGAGCTTCTTCTGCCTTGCTTTTGCAGCACAGATTGCTGGCTCTTATTTTGGGCATAAGGCAACATTGGCAGAAAAAGTGGGGCATGGTGTTAAATTTGTTGCCATATTTGGTCACAATGCAATGGGATGCAAAAAATCTCACATCACTATAAAGTCATGACGTAATAATTCAGGGATATAAACAACATTTAAGTTCTAATAACATGTTACTGCCTATATAGTCTCAAAATTATCAACATACAGGTTAACAAGGAAATAACTAAAAGCCAGAATTAAAAGGAATAAATAGTTTAGGATCATGCTTTCACCACTTTTCTTCCTCCAAAATGTTCTGAAGAACCAATCAATATTTAAAGATTTGTTGAACTGCAATGCCTAAAGCTTACTGCTTTATTGTTCGTTCACACCCATTTAAAAGATTGATTTGCTAAGTGTTTTGTTCTATGTATGCCATTTCATGTGTTCTGTGTCCATTACTTGTGTTGCAAAATTAAGCAACTAGGAATACAGCATGCGTCTGTGAAAGAATGCCTCACTCTCAGGAACTATTTATGAAAAATTAAGCTGTGCAACAAGACCAGAAATAAAAATTCCAACTAAATAGCCATCAGTGGAAGTCATTGTGAAGTAGGTGGCTTCTCCCGACGTGGATCTGATGGATTAGTCCATGTTTGGAGTTTGCCAAGAGAGCGGTGTTTTGCGAACTGTCAAGTTTGGTGGAGGAGGATTATGGTGTGGGGTTATTTTTCAGGAGCTAAGCCTGGCACCTTATTTATAATGGAAAAGCAAAAAGTCAGAGAACCCCTCATTAGAGCTTTTAAATTAACGCTAGCTGCAATAAAAGGGCTTGAGCTACTCTAGGGGCAACCCTCCCGGTGGCCAGTTTGTCGCTCTACGACTGATTCTTTTTTAGAAGACGTATTAAAGCAAGAATTGTTAGAAATACTGAACGATGCAGGTACATTAAATAATTAAAATCTCAAAGTGTTGAGACCCCCAGATGGCGCTAAAACCAGGACAGTAGATTGTAGATGTGTTCAGACATGTTCAGTTAACATACTTGATCAATCTGGGACTGATCAGACATTGTATGGCTTAGTTTTAAGAATGTCGACTTTCTACGGCCGCTGTGCATACACGTTTTAATAAAGTCAAACTGCTTTGCAATTTAACATCCCACACACCTTCACATTTCTAGAATTTCTAGGAGTTAATTTAAATATAAGTACAATTTTTATGGCTGTTAAAAAAATAATTCACTTCCTGTTTGTTTTGGAAACTGACAGTTGAATTTTTTAATCTTGTGAGGTAACTCAGATAGAAAAAAAATGCACCAGAAAACACAATATTCCATGTGGCCACTATGTGGCGCAATGACTGACACAATAGGCTGCTTTACAAATGTGTTCAGACATGGATTCTTAACAAACATGTCAAAATTAACTTTGATTGCACATTGTAGGAAAAAAAAAGGTAAAATTAACCTCAGAGGAGTGAATACATCTCACATGCCTGGACATGTCTGGACAATGGGTCGGGGCAGACCCTAGCACAAGAGGAAACAAAAAAAAAGTACCATTCGACAATTTTGGGAAATGTATTAACAGTTTGTTATTCAAAATAAGTCAAATGGTCAAAAAGACTTTTTTTAGGTTGAAGATTAAATGATTTTTAAATGTTTTTTTTTTTTTCATTTCAGGAAATTTAAATTGAATTTTTTGTGGTAACTATTCCAATATTTTTTTTTAAATAAACATTTTTTTTTTTTTGTAGATTTTTCTACAAATAAGTTTCTTTTCATTTTTTTATATTATAATGAGGCCTGGACCAGGTGCAATTATGGGACACACATAGACAACGGTTTTTGTTTGCTTCGAAAATGCAATAAATTAAAGTTCATAGATGCAATAAATCTAGTTACTACTCGAAATTCATTTAGTTTCTACACGTTGTATTTTAGTGATATAATTGATCTAGTCAAATAGATGTTGCCTCATGTCACTTGAACAGTGTGGAGCTTCTCTTTGTTGGGTAGGGGGCATAGTTCATACTGCAAAATCCCATGTGCTGCAAATTCGCTAGGGTGCAAGAACCTCATCATCGGCTGTCCGTCTCAAGGGCTCGCTCTGGTTTCCCTAACCACCTACCCTTCCCAAGAGCATCATCACCCACTCGACAGTCCCGCATTTCCTCCTCATTATCTGAGTTCCTTTCAGACATCTGCCAGCAATGAGGGCAGGTAGAGCTGTGCTAATACGGCGAACATGCTATTTACTGTACACTGCAGTGAAAGAGGAAGGCCAGTATCTCAGACAGACATAGAGGGTTACTGTGGCTCATGTTACATACAGAGCCCAGAACAAATGCTCTTTATTGCAGAATGGACTTGGAGAATAGGCTCTTTCACTAATGAAAATGCTGATGAATGTACTTTCAACGGTACAGTCAGCTCCTAGAACGTGCAATAAAATCATATATTTTTAAAAGAAATAAGGAAATCTCCAGGATCAAGCAAAAATGTCATTGGTATCAAAGCTATTAAATTAAGCAAGGAACATTTGTCACTATGGAGGCCATGGCACAGCAATTTCTAAAAATCCATACTTTCAGAACACCTGATATATGACTAAATGTGGCTCGCTTCAATTTGCTCAACTCCTGTATATATGTATATTAGGCTACATTCAGACGTTTTGGTGAAATACATTTTTTTTTTGTGTCATGACATCACTCTACGCGGTCTCTATACACTTTTCTGGATGGGAAACAATAATAATAATAATAACTAGATGGTTAAGGTTTGCACACAAGCCTTTACGAGGACTTCTTAAAGTCCTGTCAAAAAGTATTTTCAAATGTTCCAAGTGTCACTTTGAGTAATATAAACCAACTCTCGTGTCCCTATGATTTTCAACAGTTTAAAAAGATTTACCAAATTGGTTGCTATGGTAAAGAGTATGGTTGCTAGGGAGGACTCAATGACATCGCAGAATGTTCACCATATTACTACATGTAAAACAAGCCAACCCTCATGTCTCTATGATTTTCCTAAGCTGAGAAAGGTATATTGTAAATGTGGTTGCTGTGGTAAACAGTCTGGTTGCTATGGAGGAGTCAGTGACAATAATGAAATGTCCCCCTCTCACTATATAATAAGTACAAACCCCACATCCAGGTATATGCTAAAATGGTTCAAGACAACCCTCATGTCTCTTTGCTTTCCCAAATCTGAGCAATGGTTCTGCTAAATTGGTTGCTATGGTAAACAGTCTGCCATGGAGGGTTCAATGACATGCTAAAACGTTCCGGTGTGACTATATAATTAAGATTAGTCTAAAAATAATCTTTATTTTCTTATATGATTTTTTTTGTTTGTTTGGAATGTTCAAATGTAAAATTCTGAGATATTCAGAAGTTTTTATGATCAACGGAAAAACTAATGATGGTTACCAATTTCAGAGAAGATCATTTGGATTACCCATCAATCATGAAAGAGATGAGAAAAATAACTCGCAGAACAGGAATAATGGCATGAGACAAGAGTTCTGACAGGAGCAGCTTCTGTCTGTCAATCTCCCTTCCTCGAAGAGCAGTATTTCTTTCATTTCATAAGCATTTCTCTTAAATGACATTACATTACACCTCCAAAAGCTTGTCCTGGGTTTATTGCTACTTAAGTATTTTTCATCATTTTCTTGCTTATATTTAGCCAGGTGCACCACAAAAAAGATCAATTTTCAAAACGTCCTAATGAAAGACGCAAACGTTTTGTATGATTTAAACTCTTGGTCATGATTCGCACTTCAGTAGGGATTTTTAAGGATAAGACTTCGAAGTATAAACTCCTCCGCAACATGAGAACCCCCTGGAGAAGAAAAGTGATGAGAGAAACAGGTCTGACAGTGAACTCGGGATGAACTGCAAAGCAAAACCATACGGAGCACATTCTCACAATGGAGCACACCTCCATCACTCACCTAAAACATTCAACATGCAGACAGAAGATTAAAGGATATTTTTAATGATTCAAAACCTTACCAGCTGCGTTAGAGTCTTTATCTTTAAAAGGAAGGGAGCACGTTCCTGGGAACATCAAGACCAATTATAGACACGATACATTATGTGGAGCTTGAGTGTGAAGTAGGGAAGCAGCGTTTGAGATTCATCAGCATGAATAAACCTTCAAAGGACTTTAGGAAAGGTGAGGCACGGATATAAGCTCCCGTCCTTCACCAAAAGCCCACCTGTAGATGGATAGAAGTGGGATGATGACCACTGCGATGTCAGAATCAGGGAAGACTATAATTCTCATTGAAATGTAAAAACCATTCTTGAACTCCACCTCGTGCTCTTAGTCAGCACATGAAGCATTGCAAAGAGACCTGTCACAGACACCAAGGGAGAACCAAAAGTGCAGGAAGAAAAGGAAAGCCATCCAGAACGGTTTCTCCCTTCTCTTGTATCACTCTCCTCAGGCACCGGTTCAGATGGCCTTTCAGTCAAGGCCTCACACTGGGGCCACACAAGTGAGGCCTACCATTTTATTTATCTCTTCCTTCCTGCATCCCTCACTTCCTCTCTAGCATAGTTTTTACCACATCACTGTCTCTTTTATTTCGTACGTTCATGCATTTATGGATTACAGCATGGTGATGCTCTCAGAGGGAGCCAGAATTACTCCTAAGCGTGCTGTGCCTCAAGCCGTGTCCGTACGGGAGGTCGAGAAAGGGGAATTCAAAGCAGCCAGCGTGAAGGAACTGCTGTTTGTTGTGACCAGCCTTTCCCTCAGACAAAGGGAGGCCTCCTCATGGTATCCCAGCATGCAGAAGGCCCTGGGCGAACCCATGTGTTTAAAGTGACAGCCGTAATTTAAGACCCTCTTTATGGCAAGCCCTTCTTTTCTGGGCAAGATGAAGCACTGTCCATTTGTGTGGGCTTGCTGAGGTGACACTCCGGAGGAGGGCCAGCACTAATTAGCAGCCAAACACACATGAGAGTGGCTGTCCATGGCAGCAGATAAATCAAGCCTGGCCTTCTAATTCAGCCAAGATGACCCTTGTCCAGACAGGCCTTGTTTCGTAAAATATGACTTAAAGACTTTAGCCAAAATCAATGGCTTTCATGGAACAGCCGTCTTTGCTCGTCAATATGTTCAGAAATCCAGTCGAGCCACCTTCTGAACATCACTATTCTCAAAACCAGAGACAAATGAACCTAGCCCCGCCTCATCAGGACAGATCGGCCTATCACAGTTGAGCACTGTTAGAATTTGATTTCAAAGAGATGCTACGGAAAGGGAAATAAACATTTGACTGGCCGCTAATTTGTATCCGAGACAAGGTAATTATCAGTTCACAAATGCAAAGGTACAAAAAAAAAAGTTCTACTTTAGAACTACAAGTACCAAAAGGCCACAACAGTTTCTTTAGGATAACAAAGTGCTTTAACAGTACCTAAAAAACACAAAGAATTAGTGAAAAACCAAAAAGTGTTTCTCCTCTTTCCATCTTCTCTAAAGAGTAGCAAAATGGGAGCCTCAAAACAACTCTCAGATGACTTGAAAACAATAATGGTTGAACATCATGGTTTCGAGGAAAGAAACAGAAAGCTAGTTCTGTTCTGAAAGTCTTCAGATTTAAGATCTCTCAGATTCAACTGTGAGGAACAATGTGCAGAATTGGAAGACCAGAGGCACGTTTCTAGTTAAGACCAAGTAAAATCTCAGAAAAGCAGAGACATAGGATGGTGAAAACAGTCACAGACAACCCACAGACCAGCTCCAAAGACCTACATCATCTTGCTGCAGATAATATCACTGTGCATCACCTAAACACTTTTCTAAATCTACTAAGGCATTTATGCAGAGGACAAAGTTCTGGAAAGGCCATCTCTGTCCCCCTGAATATTTTAGAAAATTTGTGCTGTGATTTAAAGCAGGTTTTTGTGCTCAGAAACCATCAAACCTGACTAAACTGGAAAAGATGGTTAACCACACAGAATCCAGAAAGTTGTTTCTGCAAAATGAGGACGCACAAAATATTGAGCCTCAATCTATGCAAATGTTTTTTAAATAAATATTGTACATTTTCCATAATTTATATGAACTTTATTTCACTTCTCAAGCATCACAGTGTTGGTATCCTACATATTTACCTGAAATTTCTTTTCCAGACAATCAATGATTTCTAAAGGAAAACACAAAAATGTACAGGGGTGCCAAAACTTTTACATATAATACCTGCATAAAACACACCTGGACAGAATGATTAATGCACTTCTTTCATTCATTTAAGTGTAAACCATATCCATCACTGTTGACATTAACACAGTTTCTATAGAATGCTTGTATATTTCTATGTGGCCAAACATTTAAAATCTTCATGGGGTCAAATTCCTTTTTTTATTTTGTTTTGGAAAATATTCATCATTGTTTTTACGCAATTAATCATAAATAATCACTTATCAGTGGCCATGCAAACATAAACGTTTGTAAACAATATAATGTAAATGTGTTTAACTGTTCACTGTAGTGAAGCAAATGATCCATTCCTCCTAACAGTGCTAAAAAATGCTGATCCTGGATGTTGCCACTGCAATCGAAAAGAGAATGATTCAGTTTTTATTGAATGGACTGTCATTGGAAAACACTGGAAAAACAATTATTTAGCAATTAACTGTTTTTAACATTAACTATTTGAATTTATTCAAATTTTAGTTCAAGTGTTCGCAGCGCTTAGTGATGGGTCAATGAAGAGGCAAGGGCACAATGGTCTACTCTTCAAGCCAGATTTAAAAAGCAGGACTTTCCCAACTTTACATTTAAATATACAAGTACTTTTTATTGTTAATATAATTAGTTACTTGCCAGAGCCACCACCACTTCATATCAATAAAACCCAACAACTCTTTTTAAGCTGTTCAAATGCTAACGGAACGCTTGTTTGATCAACTCTCAGAGAGATTGTATTCCAAGAAGACGCTAATCAAAATGTTCCTTGAGAAAATGGGTTCAGCGGCACATCTGAAAAATTTTCACAAAAAAAGCATTATTTCTGATCTGCTCCTCAGAGATGAAAAAGCCATTCCGCATGTGCTGTGTTTGAGTTGAGTACTGCTGAGTTTGTTTACACACATGTTTGTTTGACTTTTCCTATGATTTACTAGGTACTCCGGGAAATCACTATTGATCACTTGGCTAGACATGAGCCAGCTACCCTCAATTAACATGGCACTATGGGAAGCTGCACTTACAGCTCTGCACAAACAGCAATATAAGTTGAAGAAATGTCAAGCTTATGAGGAGACATTAAAGAAAATGTTTGATGCAATAACTGGGATTTCTATATAGAGTAGACAGTGATGGAAAGACAAATATTGATACTTGGGGGAAAAAGTTCAACCAGGCTTCATCACAAGGCTAAAGGGGTGCTTAACTAAGCAAAGGTCCAAAAAAATTTTGAATTTAAATGTGCCATTTATTTAATACTATGTAAACATATGCACTTGACTTCGAAGTATAGACTAAGTCCAAAAAATACAATCAATTCACATTTTTGAAAGAAGACCAACCAAAATCAGAGGTCAAGAAACATATTATGAGAGAGAGAGAGAGGGAGAGAGAAAGGAGAGGGGGGGGGATTTGTATGAATAATCATTATTATGCAATAATAGTGTCATTCGAAAGCATTGTTTATGATAAGACAGGAACTGTACTTTCTAGACAAAGGCAACAAAGCTCCGCTTCAATATGACTAGAGTTGCTTTTGAATGCAAAATTTACTTAAATATTTCAAATTAAAATTTCAGTTCAACTGATAACTTGTCATACACATTTACACACAAGTTGATTTCCCAAGCTCAACAGAATTTGGCATGAAGTACAATGTTTCGACAGCTTTTAAATCCCAAACCTTGCCTGAGACCAACTTGGAAATGTCATTACTAGAGACAAAGCGCCGGTTCACCTCCTCAGCATTCATTTCAGCATCTCTAACCAGGTGAAACACTTTTACAACCTTCACCAGAGCGCAGACCAGAGCTCGGCCCAAAACCATGTACGAATATACAAACAAAGGCCGAACCCACTCAGTCTTTACAACCAGATCCCACAAAGCTTTGAGATGCCATGTAATTTCATGTACCAATACCACAATCAGGAATTATTACACCTGATGCTAATTTAATTTAACATTAAACTGAAGTTTAGAATGCATGAACAATTCTGTAAACAACAAATAAGAAATAACATCTTGGAGAATGAACCATAGATTTTCTCACATCCTTCTGTCTTTTCATGTGATCCCAGACACTCTACGATGATGATCCGGGCTCTGTGCTGACCATCACTTTCAGGATTTCTTGATCTTTACACGATATATTCTTAAGGATTTTGGCTGTGTGTTTGGTGTCATTGTCCTGCTTCAGAATAAATTTGGGGCCAACCTTAAGTCTCCTTGATGGTTGTGCATGATGGAAAAGTGTCTGCACACATTTCTCAGCATTGAGAACACCAGTAAATTCATTCAAGGAACATTCAAGGAAACACCACCATGCTTGACCACTCATTGTTGGAGTGTTCTCCACTTCATACAGCAGATGTGTGTGTGTGTATGTTTTTTTTTTGGTTCTAAACTAACTGCAATGGTGGACATCTTTCATTTATAAAGGGTAGCGCCCCTTGATGTGTCCTTTCTTCAAAAGCTCTTGAACAGCACCTGCTTTTGGTTGCACGTGATTTGTATTGGTGTATTGTTGATGCAGAATAACTACCTTTTGTCTTGTTGCTGTGTTTTTCTCAACCTCACATTGATGGAGTCTGGCTGTTCCTTTTACACAGCTGATTCTGTTTCAGTTCATGACTGCGTTTCAACATTGCACTTGTTTGGAATAACTCTAACCCCAAGAAATATGGACTTGACACAGATTTTGCACTTTTCAATTTTCACAAATAAATAATAATTTCACGAAAACTTTTGCACACCATTGTATATCATGAGAACATCAGCCAAACTATACATAGTTTTGATGAACAAACCCAAACAAGGCTACGGTTCCCTCCAATTGGTTCATTTTCTGTCTTTACAAAAGCGAAGACCTTCACAGAGGAGAGTCATTGGAAAGCCATTTCCCTCATATCGGTTTCATCATTCATATTTGAATTTGCCTGGGTTATATTGGTCAAAGCACCATTGCCGCACTCCCAGTTATCCTGTGCCTGTCCTCTTCGCCTCTCTGAAATTGCATTATTACTGACAGTACAGATATTGGATTTAGAAGTGAACAAATGGTCTTAATAGGAATGAGATCACTCCGGTTAGACAGTGATTGGCTTACTTGGGCCTGGGCCAAAAACAATTTGTGATTCTTTTATACCTGTGTCTGTGCCCTGGAGATAGAGGGGAGCGGAAGAAAGACAGAGGGTGAGGGTGAAAAAAAGAGAGAGCACAGAGGAGTAGAGAGAAGCTCTTTATCAGTTGCTTTTTCCCCTTGCATTACCTCATCCCACTCTCTCTCCTTCTCAGCGACTTGAGGCTTATAAAATGAGCACTCCGCTTTTTTTGGAGCAATAGAACAGCCCTTTGCCCACCCCAACCGGAGTCCCAATATGAATGAGGTGCTTTGTGAGCTTTGTTTGCCAATATCAAGCAGTCCATCTTTCAAGGGTCTGCACAGGGGGAGGTAATGAAATCAGAATATTAGCTATCTGCCGTTGACGGAGTGCTGACAGCCTTGTAAAGTAATAGCAGTTGTATCGATTGAACAGCAAACAACAAACAAAAACAACGGCTTTCTTCTTGCAGAAGCTGAGCGGTAGCTTCTTTGGTATCCACATTTCTAGCTCTGTACGGTTAGAAAATCTGACAGCTTGACACAAACAGCCGTGATTGGTGTGGTTTCGAGGATAACTAGGTAAGGGGTGGGTTACATGGAAGGTGTAGACTTCCTTCATCACAATAATAGGAGCCAGTCATATTTTGGGTTAATATGCAAGTGCAGGAGGATTGTGTATGTCGTCTGGCTGCATATCATTGACGACACGTGAATGCTCTATTGACAGAATAACTGAGTGTTTACTCGACTGATTCATTCAAACATTCATTTATTCTTCAATGAAGAGCAACTGGCTGAATTCAAAACAGTACATTACCCTACGTGTGCAAACTGAATAAATGTATGAGAAATGAGAGACGTATAGTAGTGTGAAAAACACAAATCTATTAGCGGTACATCATTAACCATCATGCATAATAATCAGTTAAATCAACAATTTATTCAATACTAAATGATTGTTTCTGGTATATAAAATACATTTGCAAAGCAAGTAATAGTAAATAAATTATATGCAAGTGCGTGCGTGAATTGAGAGACTTGACAGTTGGTAGTCTTCTCAATTGTCCTGATTGTAAAAATCAAGTTTTTTATTAAGTAAACCTCATGCACACTTTACGAGTTTAAAAGGTAATTTCAGAACAATTGGGGACAGAGAAGGCTGAATAACAGTTTAAAAAGTATATTCACTAAAAAGCAACAGGAGCATTGCTCTCTATAAAGAACCTAAAGGAACGGCACTTTTGGACTTAGGAATTTGTTCGCCGTTCTGCAGCTTTTAGTGGAACTTTTTGGTGACTTTTGGGTGGGGTTCTTAAAGCAGGCTAAACCGGGCAAAGTTTGTTTCTCAGATTGGAAAGATTGGTCTGACAACATCTTGTTGATCTCAGACTGGTCAGTTGTTGAGCTTGGTGATTGGCCAGAAAGAATATGAAATTCTCTACCTTGAATGCATCCGGCCTTTCTTGAGCGCATTCTATTTTTCTTGGATGGGCTTTTGGTTACTCACGCAGGCACATTCGGTTTCTCTCAGGCACACACTCAGTCTACCTTGCACACATCCGGCCTTTCTTGCAGGTACTTTCATTCTGTTTCTCTCGTACAAACTCTCTGATTCTTGCACGTGTTCTTGCAACCTTACTTTGAGTGAAGCAATGTGTCGGAGGAGGTGGAACTGATAGAAAACATTACGGTATCACGTATGAAAGTTAACTTTCTCAAAAATTTTAACGAATCACCAACACAAGCACAGTTTCAAGGACAAGCGCAGACAGTACCGAGGGAACTGGAGATACTGCTTCTGAGAACACGTCACAGGGTTTCTTTAACTTGCGCTACAGAACAGCACTTTAAACGTTATAAACGTTATTTCTTTTACGACACCTTGACGCTAACATTAGTTATAGTACATTATTGGTAATCTACACAATGTTTCGCTTTATTTAAAACTGAATTGAAGTGTTTTAAAGCGTATCATCCCCCTTTAACATTGTCTGCAATGGGAGAATGGAGCACCAGGACCCAGAAGTGCAGCACAACATCAGACTTAACAAGCGGATAAGAGCAGAACTCTTGGTGTTTTTCGTATTTTCAAAATATTTCCTGTGAGATCTTTCGTTTCTCCAACATTTCGTAACTCGGAGCATTCGTATCTCGAGGTACCACTGTACAAACATCCATACAAAAAAAAAAAAAAATTTTTAAAAATTAAAAAAACATGGACACTTTTGGGTTTTCAATTGCAATCTGTCTTAGTCTCTGTCTCCTGGCACTATACGGTTGCTTTGCTTTATTAACATGAAAGAGAGCAAAAAGTAAAAGCTTCTGTCTGTCACTCAGCAGTTAGCATTGACTTCTTATATCTTCTCAGAGCGGGTCCCTTACATGCTTGTTTTACAGAAGTTACACTACTGCTAACGAGAGCTTGCGAGTCGGTGATGTAACGAGAGGTCAGGAGGTTCATTATAATAATTATATCCTTACCACTCCAAACATGTTTAGAAGTGCTTAAATCTCACACAAAGATGTAAAAAATGGCACGTGATGTGGTTTCATATTTTTCAAAATGGCAAACGATCTATAAAAGAGACACCTACATTAGAAAAGGAGCCCGTAGCATTTAAAAGGGTTCCCCATGGGCCCCCCAGTGAGAGCAGAGTTAACGATAGGATCTGTCTTCATCAGGCTCTGTGTTAGACCGTCTCTGCTCTGGACCGCTTGCTTCTGTTTACGCGACAATATTCATATGTAAATTGATGGAAAATTTGGCTGGCTGCTGAAAACTGAAAGGTAAAGGGCTTGAGTTAGTGACGTTAAATAATGTTTGCTTACATGCAGGAAGACAGGTATAAATGGATCAGGAGCGCAGCTTTGCACAGGCAAGGTGGAATTAGATATTCGCCTCTAAGAATGAAAAACAAACATTCGGTGTTCTAATATATACCACTAGGAGAACTATATATATGTTCCTTGAAGGGTTTTTTCTTTTCAGCACAACGTCGTCAGACTGCAGTTAACAGTGATTTGGTTCTGTCAGTCCCAACTAGACATTAAAAGAAAGAGCACTCAAATACGTGTAAAGATTTTTAGTAATGGCTGTATAGACTCTAGCTTATTACATCAGAAAGATGAAAGTTTTGTGCATCAAAATGTTTTGATTAATCAACTATGCATACACACGTTGTTCACAATCATACATATTGTTATCAAAGAATTGGTAGAAGAAAATCTGCCTATTGTTCTAAACCATAAATGCCTTATTTATGAGCCGATTCAAAGCAGCTTATGAATAGTTATGTCTGTGTTCTGCATCGAAGCAGTAAATGATGGAGGCAATGTGTGTTCGGTATTTACAAGAGGAGCAATTAAATACCAGTGCAATTAAGCGTTAATTATTAGTTTACATAAAAAAAAAATAATAAAAAAAAAAGCATTCAAGCTTTTACTCTAACCATATATGACATTTACAAACCAAATCTCAAACAAGATATAAATCACTTGGGTACAAATTGACCTGAAGTGCAGTTAAAATATATTACTAATCAAGAAATGGATCAATCCCAACAGATTTTAGAGATAAGTGTTGTCAACTTGCCATATTCCCCTGTGACTAAAAATGGGTCAATTGGATCTCTGCAAAAACATGCCTAAGATTCACCCTGAGACTAAAGTGTTGATTATCAAGAGGCTGAAGATCAGATCCACATTCAGCGACAAGTACAGAGGTTAAACAAAACAGGTCAAGCAGACCCCACAAGACAACTGCTGGAGAAGACCATTTGTTGTCTAAAAGCCAAGCCCATTTTACCCCTGGAGCAGAGCTCTACGAGACCTGGTCAACTGACGTCCCTTGGTCAACCAGAACAGTTTGTCTGTTAAATTCCACCACAGTCTACACAATTACTGTAGGTGACCTACTGAAGCTAGTGTGTATCAGGGATTCACTAAGAAAACAGTGAAGTTTGATGGTAAAAAAAAAAAAAAAAAAAACTTCTGGGGTAACATCCAGTATGGAGGTGTGCAATAGATCACCTGGGTGGAAGACAACGTCGAAAGTCAAAATACAGAAGAAATCTGAGCTATCTCTTATATTCCCAACTATCTTCTGCAGCTGGAGGTTGCTCCATTGCATACTTCAACCTCTACATCAAAGTTCCTCAAAGCAAAGATCAAGATTCTTTGGCCATGTCTGTGGTAGGATGAAAGAGGAATCATGGAAGACGAAACAAAAAAATATTGATGAACTGTGGGTGGCTTGCAAGACTGCTTTCTTTGTTTTTCCTGAGAACTTCATCAATACATTGTGTGAATCCTAGCTACACTGAATGGATGAAGTCCTTCACACTCACACAAGCTCAGGCAAGACATTACTTTCTTGGTTCACTTTCTGCAAAGGCGAAAAACTTTTGTCTTGCCAAAATGTGACCTTTTGGAATTGATTAAATGATAAATCTTTTTACAGTGGAAAAATTATATATTTCAGTGCATGAAACAATTTGGGAGGGTTTTAGCTTTCATTTGGGGAATTTGTGACACCAATTGATTATTTAAACGTCATGTTAATGGCAGATGTTTCTACAAAATAAGCAACAACCCTTTTATTATGGACCCTAAATATATAAAAACACAATTGGCATTGACAAAATATCAAATTTATAATATTTTTTTTGTAATTATTATTTTCAGACAAATCTTCACTTTGCTTCCCAGCTGATCAATAGAACTTTACAGAGAGGAAAAAAGAAAAGAAACTGAAAATGATACCAAAGTGTGCAGCAAATATTGACAGAGAGAGATCTTTGAACACCATGTGTTTCAGTGGAACCTCCCTCATCTCCTAGTTGCCCTCTAACCATCCATCTTTAAAGTCAGCACAGAAACCTGAACATAGCTTATGGGCATGCTGGGAAATGAAAAGCAATTCAACGTGTACGAGCAAAAAAATGAGAAAGATTCAAATGACTAGAACTCATATAGCTGATGGCAAGGTCATCTATGTTTATAAAAACATAAATTTCACATATTTAATTTAGTGAAGACTGAAATTGTGAGTTTGAATTGAGACCATGTGTCCCCCTGAGCAGTCTGATAAATAGAGCAGCTGAGAGTTGAGGCAGACTTGGAGGACTTGTTCATTAATTCTTCTCCTGGTCTTAATTGAAGCCCAGTAGGACTTCTGATTTAAAGCAGCTCTGGCCCTAAGACAACACACAGAGCGAGCCAGACAAAGAAGCTTGTAGAACAAAGAAAAATACCAAATCTGCTACAGCATATTTGCTGTAGGCAAGTCGAGAAGCTCTGGACCTCTATTGCCCCGTTTCAATCCACCATGTTTTATTGTCCTTTTTTACACCTTACAAAGCTATTTGATTAAACCGAAAAAAAAAAAGTATTCACATTGAAAAGATACCATTAAACAGTAATTGCTGGAGGTATTAAACAAGTTAATGCATTACATATTCACTTTTTATTAGTTTAATGTATAAATAGAATGTGTAACAAAGCAGCTTAAAGTGTAGTTTCAGATATACATTTTAAAGGTTGTGCTCATAACTTGGACACACGGCTTATGCAAAGCACATTATGTGAACAAAGAAACTTTATCGCTGGGTTATTTTGTCTGCTGAATAACCTGTGTAACACTTCATTAGTCTCTGTTCACAACTGTATGTCAGCTGAATCTTTGGCAAAAAAATTGTGTTTCTCTACTTTGTCTTCAGGTATTAATTCCAGCAAATGCAAATTTTACTACTAGCCAGAGTAGCCATTAGGCAAGAACTGATATGTAAAAGAGGAGGAGGCTCCTCATAAAACAGCGTTCCATGAAGCATAGCTCTGAGCCACTGAATCATGTGGTCAGTTAGGCTAGTTAACAGTCATTTTCAATGATCACCCAGCAAGTGTTAAAGTACCCTGTTTAAAGCATGTTTAAAGAACATTTTGTGAAGTTTATACTGATTTCAATGTTTGGTTTTATGTTCTAGCACTTTTTTAACACAAGGCTCATAGGTTTTTTTTAACCTAGGACATAAGTTGCAATGGCATTACAAATTAAGATTTCTTTATATTTTTTTATAAAAATTGGGCTTCTGAAAATAACACCATTGGTGGTTCACAGGTGGTGCTATGAATGAATCAAAATACTTTTCTATTATAGTTTTTTTTTTAGATTTTTGTAAATTAATTGTTGTTTTTTTGTCAGTTTTGGAACATAAGTGTTTCCAATTTCAAACGTGTACTTCAAAACGATTCTCTGCAGAAATTGGGATACTCCGTGTTGCCACTAGGTGGTTCTGTAACTGACACTGTAGGCTGCTATAAAGGTCTGTTGAGACATGGACGACTGACAAATTTGAACTCGAACGCACAATGCATGACTTCCTGTTAACAGCAAAATTCAGATTTGACAGGCAATGTGCGCACATAGTTTATAAAAGTCACAAAAGCTTCACAATTTAACATCCCATATGCTTTAAGAGTTTGGTGATAAACTAATAAAATTTCAAGGAGTTCGTTAAAGGACATGAGCAAATGTGGAAATTTTCAGAGGTTTTTGCTAAATAATCAACTTCCTGACAATTTTGGAAACGCAAACGTTACTTATTTTTAAGTGTTGGTACCCTACAGGCATGTGCTGAATTGTGCTACAGGCCTGTGCTATAGAGCTATTTTGCCACACCCAGTTCTTCAACCGCAATTAGAAATCAATTTTAACAAGTCCAGAAAGGATGACATTTCAAGCACATTTAGAGCCTAAAAAAATGCACAGAAATCCCTGAAATAATAATTTGTAGCATTCAGAAAGTAAACGATTTTTATTCCAGCACATATTTAAAACAATGAATTTTATAGACTTTTCTATTGATGTCTGTCTGACCACAAATCTAGTGTCCAGCGGAACAAATGAGAAAAGTAACCATTTTAAAAACTGCCTCTTTCTTCTTTATATATATAAACAGTAAAATATATTAATATAAAAATATGTATATATCTAATATATCTAATATCACTAAGCACTCTGCTGAACACCTAGAAGGCCTTAAGTCAACAATACACAGACCCTTGCATACACATTACAGCTCTATTGGTAGCCACTCCTCCCAGCCGCTTAACTGAATGGTGACCCCAAATGAAAATGCTCAGTCATTAGGCTTCTAAACCCAACTGGCTTTTCACAGAGTCCTGGTGTTTTGCGGCCCCAAACTAAAGGCTTACTGTTTGGAGTCACATGAGTCTATGAATGCAGAAGTTCACACAAAGACAGAGCGCATCACAGTCCACTCTTTCTTTTTCTTCCGTCACCAAACCATTCTCCCAGCTCTGCCACACACAACCGCGGATTGTTCAGGGATGGGGCTAAAGAACAAAATTTATACGAGAAACAAAACCGGAGCTGTGTGCAGGCTTTACACAAGCAGAGCAAGTCTAACAGACCCCCTTTGAGGAAACAGGGAGCTTCCAGTGGACTGAGTTCACAGAGGTTATGAGTCCTTGGGCACAGAGGGGTCCTCCGCTAATGTTTTGAGCTGGCTGTGGAGTAAGACGGTCACACAGTCATGCTGAGAGAATGGTGTTATTTACAAGCATACACTGCATTCTGTTGTTTCCTACACACTCTGGCTGTGGCCTCAGGACAAGGCAACTAGTAAACATACTACAAAAATCATACAACAAAGACTTGCCGCAGTCAAGAGTCATGCAGGCTGACCGGCCATAAACTTAATGAAGAGATTAGTATGGAGCCTTGGACACAAATGCAGATCATGAGGTCTCATTGGCTGGACAGTGGGCGATTGTCATTGCCTTGTACATCGCATTCATCCTCACGTAGTAAGTTCGTCACTGGAGTCCACAGCATGGCAGTAGTAAACACAAATGTTTTTGTCACATTTACCAGCACTTTTACAAAGCAGGGTTATTCACAGTATTTTAATCATGACCACGAGACACAGTGCTTAATAAATGCCATGCCTTCTGTTCATGGTCAAGAAACGGGAAAACCTTTAAAATCACTCCTTTAACATTTGCCATTTTCGACTAAATCATTTATTTCAGTTCCCAAGGGTAGTGCTGAATGATTTTGAAAAATAGTTGATTTGAAATTATTTTCCACAATCTTGTAATTTACATCACGATTATTTTGCCAATATTTTTCCAGGCCCTTTTGTTAGAAGGAAATTATTTGATGCAAGAACAAAACAAACACAATAGTGATATAACTCAATATTCTTTAACTCACAAAAAAAAACCTTTCCCAATAAAATATCAACATACCAAACAAAAATATTAATTAAAACACTAATTGAAACTGAATGGTGTCATTACCACATTTAAATAAAACATGATAAACGTGAATTGTGCATTTTAATAACCAATATTGAAAGTTACCAGATATTTTACAATTTTATCATTTTTCTCAAATTATAATGTGCTTAAAAAGTCAAGAAGAAACTATTCACTCATTGAAATATTCTCCTTTGAGCATTAGCTCATATTTAACTACCAAACTACAGGGTCAGATGGAATAAACCTCTACTAATAATAATAAAAAATATTTAAAAATAAATAAATAAATTAATAGTCCTGCGGCATGGTGTAGTGGGTAGAGCTGACACACAGTTCAATTACTCCCATCTCGCCCCATTTTCTCTCCTCATTTCCTGTCAATCTCCACTGTTCTTTTAGTTAAAAAAAAAAGAAAAAAAAAAAAAGAAAAAAAAAAACAATAAACTGCAGTTTGAAATAAATGTTTGTAATAAATTTATTGATTTTACCGTTCCCTTTTCCACACAAAATCTGCTTCTGTTTAAGGCGGAGATAGACGCATTAGCTTTAATTTGCCTTTTTAATTTCAACAATAAAAAACTAGCTTTCAGCATCACTACAGAGATTATATTGTTACCGTTTTCCGACTGAATTCCTATCAGTTTCATGAACATTTCATGGCAAAACCGAAGTAAGTTCCTGAAGAACACAATAATCTACCAGAGATGGATGTAAGGCAGTCATTCGGTGGGCACCAATATGTAGAACCATCATATTAACAGCATGCTGCAATGTGAAGCAGAATTCTTCTTTTTAACCCAAGTTGGCACTGATTTGGGGTCTGTAAAATGAAACTGAAAGACGATTGCACATTTTAATTTGAATAACCTGGCAAATTATGTGCATCTTTCCCTTCCTCATATTGAACTTTTTAAAGAACAAATGTTTTTGGCTCGATATACTGAAAGACAGACCTCCAGCAACCCTTACACTGGATCACATTTAAAGGCCCGTGCTACTCACATCCCCATGATCCCATCAGATAAATCATTTTTAAAAGGATTACTGAGGGCCATTCCATGATCATAAAGCAGCCTGATGTCCTTTTTTAAAAGATGAAAAAAAAACTATTATGGCTTTTATGGCCAAACACCACATAAAAACCTCGGCAGACAGCTGATTTAAAAACAAGCCAAGCACAAACTTACAGAGCAGAGGTCAAAGGCTGTCAGAAAAGGACACGAAATCACAACCTGACACAAATGGACACTGGGATTCCACATCGCCACACGTCTCCCCCACTTACTTACAACCCTGAAGATGCTAACTGCATTACAGCAGATGGCTAATACATCCATCATGACCCGGAGAAGTCATGAATCAAGCCTCCATTGGTCATGGGAACAGCTTCTGCCTTCTCGGTGAGGGCGCCATGTCTCAGGATCTGTAGTCGCTTTGTGGATTGAAAGGATTGATTTGACTGATACCGGAGGAAAAATCAATACCATGAAAACAGAGAGCACATCAGGGCTGCATCGCAGGACATCCACCACCGTAAATAAGAGGGTCACACATTAGCTAGACGAGAGCCAAATGCCAACTTTGTTTATATCGGAAGTCTTTAAAGGAGTTTTTTTCTTCAGGAAGTATGAGACTCCACCAAGAGAGAGAGGACCAGTGACTTGCTAGAATGACAAATGACTGCCTTTAAAATAGAGACATGCTATGGATGCTCAATAAAAAAAAGCTGTAGAATGCAAGCTCCTAATATTGTTCCTCATATGTGCTTTGATTGTAAAGTGACATCAGCACATCTTTGGCGAATTCAAGTCTTGGTGTATTTGAAGTAACTGAATGGTGAATGTTAAAAGGGTCAGGGGCGGGAAATGTGGTCCAATTGTAGCAATGTCACAAATCTCACATAACATGATAATATTAAAGAGATACAACTGTGCTTGTGCATTTGTGTTAATATGGGGGAGGGGGGGGTCCAGTGATTACACCCGAGTGATTTCCTGTGGGGGATTTAAACAAAAATGCAAATCTTTTAACTCATTAAATCAGACAATACGGAACCAAAAGTGCTGAGACAAAAAAAAAAATCCTGAATCACTTCAAAAAGGACCTACAAGGTCAAAAGAACAAGGCAAACCTCTCCTAAACCTTGTACACTGTACTAACTGACTGAAAAACCACAAGCCATATCACAGGTCTCATACTTCTATCCCTTCATTTCACCACAAGATGGCACTGATGTCACCAAATTTAAAGACGTGCATTTCTTACATTTAAACTTGAATTACCTCGAAATATGCGTCATGACTCTTGGAATGTCCATTAAAAAAAAAAACAAAAATATCCAAACGATAAACTTTTTTGAAACTTACATTTTTGAAATCCACCGTTTCTACTTAAATCAAAACAGCCACTGTGATTTACACAAACAGTGGTGCATGCAGAAACTTCTAAAGGTTAACTTCAGGATCTATTTCACAAACTGTTGCCTTTTTAAGTGAAGATAAATAAAATCCAAACCTATCATAAACCCTTTTGCTAAGTGGCCACTTCTTCCTGAAATGAGTTCAAATGAGGATCAGTGTTTATTCTGTAGTGTGCTATTTTCCTGAGGCTGTTGTGTCTTGCGGACAGATTGTCTGACAGGGGCTAGGGGCTGAAAAATGCGCTTACAAAGAGTGAGAAAGCTTTTCTGGCCCTTATTTTGACAGATGGTGGTTCTGGGGTTATTTCTTTGGCTAAACCCATAGGTGTTTTCAGATACTGTTTATGTCTTTTCCTCTGTACTCCAGCTGATCACTGGAATCCATTCTCCCACACTGATCATGGCGGCTATGGCAAATGGCTCAGTATATCAGAGAAATAATATGACTTAATTTTGAACCACCGCCATTTGCATTGTCTTAAACGGTCATAGAAGAACGAACCGAGAATTAATATGACCACATTCCTCTCCTCGTTTTGGAGGAGACGGTTTCTCAGCATAATTTCACAACATACGAGGTGCAATGTGAAAGAAAACCATTAAAACCATGACCCACATGGATGAGCGCTTTAATCACATCATAACTCAGTGAAAAGAAAGGACACAGATCATTTATTAGTGGCTTCGCTCCAGACCAAACAAAAGCAACCTTCTCTATGTTTTCTATTCTCAATATAAATCAACATATAGAGCTTTACAGCCGTGATCTTTCAACCTCGTGGTTTATATTCTCAATAGATTTCTTCTTACAGTAAGTAATATGAAACACTTGGCTGACATCCCACTGACATCACCTTTTTTTTTTGCAAATATTATCAGAGACAATAACTTTGAAAAATGTCCCAAAAACAAATACCTTGCAGTGTTGCAGGAAGGAGAAAGATATCTATCTGCAATCAACTGTGTTTTTTGGAGCAGGTTTGGAATGCGTGTATTAAATTAACTCACAGCTATGTTTCAGGACACTGAAGTAGTCCGAAACCAGTGAGGCCTGTTTAATATAAACCATCTTTCCCCTAAATGTGTCCTCATCTCACATCTGAAATACATACAGTAATTAGCAAAAGCAGGCTTCTCAGGACTCTCAGGAAGTGGTTTCGCCGGGGCTAAATATACATCAGAGTGTGTTGTTTCAGCCCAAGCAATGTAAATGAACCAGGCATTTATCAGGTGGCAAGGGATTTATGGACACAGATCACACCTTCTTTAGTGGCTTGGTTCCCAGAGACAGTGCCAAGAGGACTCAAGGAGAGAAATGTAAATGCTAGCCATTTCACAGAATCCCAAACAACTCTGGAACAGGTTTTCCTTTAACTTGAGCAAAGTAAATGCCAAGTTATACAGGAAGAAAATGAAGCCGGCAGCCGTGTGTTAGAAATCTAGCTTTACCCTTATACTGTAACAGATGTACATGGAGCTTTCATGAAAAATATCAATGTTACGATCCTGACCAGAGAGGGCGCTATTAACCTTGAGTCTATTAGAGACTACAACAGAAGCGCTGGTAGTCAGAAAGCAACAAGAGCTGTGTCTCCAGCCAGGTTCTAGAAGCCTTCAGTGGATCCTTTCTACCAAGCCTCTGGAGGCAGCAATTTTGGAGGGTCTTCTGATGGCTGAATAAACCCATGGTAAACGAGACGGTCAAGCCTCTCCTTCTTCTGTAGTTTTTTCGGTAGTTTGCTTAGGGTGCATCAGCGCCACCGGCTGGATCAGTAGTTTGGATCCAGAAATGAATGAATGAAACTTTCTTCTAATAAAAATATTGTGATTATAAGTGTGAATAAGTGATTCTCTGAGAAATTTTAAGATCACTGTAAGTTGTTTGTTGGTTAGTATATTTTTTCAGTTTTTTTTGTCTTTTTTTGTCTTTCAATGCTGTTCATTTTATTAGAACATGATCTATAGTTTCATTTTAATTTTATTGGTCACATTTTCCTGTGGGACGATCCCCATTTTATGTTTTGAATGATTTAAACCTGTGTGACGGCCTAGCCCCTTTCTGTTTTATAAGTTTTATAAACTCTTCAGTCTGCTTTTTACAGCATAATGACATGCACCAATATTTAGTTAAAATTTATTTAGCTACGTGTGTTACTTTTTTTAACGTTAAGTTGTAAAAAAATAAATAAATAAAAATGTTATATATGCCCATCACTACCAGCATTTAAAGAATCCCTTGAATATTCTTAATAAAAACCTGTTACTTAGATTTAAGAACAAATTCAAATGTATTTAGTGTTATTTTGGGATATCTGAAGCAACGAAGGATGGTCGCGATGCATTTTTTGAATTCAGGGGAAAGGAGGACACATTTGAAGGACTATTCAAGGTTTTTTGTGAAAAGAGACAGCCGTCGCGCACCGTTGTGACTTAAATAGCCTTGAAAGATGCACTAGGAAGGATGCACACTTCTGGATTGAGACACTGCTAAGGTTTGCAAGGGAGTGACTTCAGCTGCGTCTCAATTCAGGTTTTGGATCCTTCGGTGGAGGCAGCTACAGCTACAGGATCCCCTGAAGGCTGCATCAACCGGTGGTAAATGGGACGATCTAGCCTCACTCTGATGGGGCGGTCACACTACTCACGAAAAAAAAAATAAATAAAATGTTCTTGTTTTGTGGGCAGGCTGTTTGAGCTTCAGAGTCATATTAAATCACTTCAATTTCTACTGACTTTATTGATGTGATGGCATTGGATTGGTTTCATCCGCTAGATGTTATTTTTGGGAAGTCGTTTCTTTATACACAGTTTGATTGGACAGGATAGGTGCCAATCATAGTAAAAAGAAAACATAAAAAAAATAATAAGTAGCAAAAGCAAGTTAAGTGCAGTAAATGTTAAGAAATGTATTCAAGTAAAACTATACAAACATTTTTAAATCCAGTCTGCATTAAATTACAGTTTCTGAAAAAAAAACAGTCATTTGAGAATTTCTAATTAGTTACTTTACACCGCTAATATTCTAGAATTAAAGTAAACAATCAAAGATCAATGCATCCAATATAAGATAAATTAGAGAACTTTGCAACTTTCACCATTTGAATGTAGTCACCTATATACACAGTGTTTGACTAAACAATATGTGCTGCAGAGCAGCGCTGGTATCTTTGAAGAGTTCTTACAGCAGGCACTTGTTTAATGCGGCCGGGCCTTCATGTCATTAAGGCATTCTTACAGATGTTGTTTTCCTCAGAACGTTCCATTGCCATTGGCAAGACCCCAAACACACAGCATACAATGATAGTATTGAGAGTGCAAACCCTGATTCCTAATGAGGGCATAGAAAGGCCTGCACCAGCTCCACAGACTGAGTCCACATACACTTCCCATCTCTCTTGCTCATCAACTGCACATTCCTCATCACTAATGCATTGGCCCTAAAGCCATGCGAAGCACACTAATAAAAGCATACAGAAGATCAAAATCTCTGAACTCTTGTAAAGGACACATTCACCTCATGAGCATTTGCTTAAAATCAGAGCTAAATATTTCACGCCAATAATTATTCAGTACCGTGTTGGACTGCAAACACAATTAAATATGGATCACAGGGATTCTGTGGGCTCTACACAGGTCTCTCTCATCAGAACTCAATATCTGACAGCCTGTCTGGCTGACCTCCCTCAAGAGTTTGCAACATTGTTTGCTGACATTTGCATTATTTACTGGAATGTTTTATTCAAGTAAAACAAGTCTTACGGACAACAGAGCTGGTTTAAATCGGACAGGAAGTAAAGCAGCAACTGTGGATCAGACTTCTGTCTCTCTCTCTTTCTCTCGTTCACTATTTTTCTCTCTAATTCTTGCTCCGTTGCTCGCGCTGACTGACTCCAGCTGTGGAGCTCCTATAGAGAGATGTGCTCTCTGACAGCGAGAGGTAACACGAGATTTATGTGTTTTGCTATAAACCTGCAGGTGCAAATCCTGTAGATCTCACACTTTTATAGATGGACTATAAAACTGATTCATAAAGAGAAATGTTATGCTGCATTGTGCTTTTCTTGACTGTGCCGACATTGCAGCATGCTATGAGTGAGTTTAAGCAAACATACGCTGAGGAGGCAGAGATGGATGGACTGCCAGATCAGGACAGTGCAGTTCATGACATTATACATGCAAACGTGGACCGTAAGCACATTTCTTTGAACTAGATAAACACATAGAAGACACAAAATAAAATGTGATTTAGGTTTTATTAGCAGATGCTGGTTGAGTTTGTTGGAAAAGGTTTGGAAAGGCCTTAATGGACTGCAACATAATTTCCTTTTTTAAACTTGAATGATATCTCAAAAGGGCCAAACCCAAATTTTATGAGTAAACGAAAATGATACAAACCCCATTCTAAGTGGAATTTATCTGTGGGAGGTTTATCTACAAAAGAACTGTTATAATAATGCCATGGGAAGAAACAACTACAACAAAGAGGAAACTATAGAGAATGTTGCTCAACTCATTATTCAGGTAATTTGATTTTGTACATTTTATATTGCGTCATTGTACTCATTCACCTTTTGGTTCATGAGAAATTATGTTCCAGAATCTGGAGCTGAATAAAAGATTTGCAGAACAAGGCCTTACTCAAAGGTCAATGGTGAAAGATGGTAAAAATTGTACCTCTTTCCAACACCAATGACCACCAACAATCAAGAACGCATGATTTTTTGGTGTCATGGCATTGCATTCTAAAAAGGTTGATATAATGAAAATCAATGGGGCGTGAACAATAACTGAGGGAGAAAATCTGGTGCTACACAAAAATTAAAAATGGCAATGTTGAAACTAATGTTTGACATTTCTAGAGGGCAATAAATCCAGACCAAAATCATTTTTCATAATGAAAATAAGTCATGCCTTTGTTCTTCCTGAAATCAGTGACATTATGTAAGATTTTGGCATTTAACGAGTAAAAATGTAGAAGTTTTGATTAGAACTTTACTTAAATTTTTGTGTGCATTTTGAGTTTTTGAAAATTTAAAAGCATTTACTTAAAATATGTGTAAAAATAAGATTGGCCACCAAACCTCTTTGAATTTAATGAAACAGAGAAAATGTTGTGGCCAGATTTAAACTCAAAATCACCCTGAAGTGGCTGAAAACATCCCCAAAACACATACGAAACAAAAGGTCTATAATGGACAAGGGATGTGAAGGGTTAAAAGGTGTGATTTCATTTGAGAGACTGAAGGAGGAGCACCATCACTCAGGTGTAGTGAGCACATCGAAAGGAGTCAGCTGAGGTGGCTCAGGTTCTTGGCATGTTGAGCAAGGTGCAAGTTCTTCACGAAAACTATCATATCAGCAACACGTCCCAATCATTCCTGCCTAGGACTACATGAACCAGTTCTGAAACCCCTTGTGAACCAAAAACCAAAACATCCGCTCTCAGGTCCAAGTATGCACATGAAAACCATTGTGAAAGCCCTCTAAACTGGCCTCGGGATAGGAGAGAGGTTGACTTCTGTGTTTCACTTCTGTATTCAACTTAAACGGGTCAACATGAATTGCTTGTAATCTCCAAGATCTCAGAGATGCACATTATTAGTTTCTCAGAGTTGATGTGTGTCTGTGAAGAAAATTGCAGACCCACATATTTTTGTAAATGGAAAAAAACAAAAGTTTGTGAACTAAATGACTCAAGGCCGTTGTGAATAAACTGCATTGATAAAAACTAAATAATTGACATCCAAATCTCCGAGACTCCTTTATCATGTAAATTTAGTTGTTAAAACATCAAGAATAAAGGAAAAAATAATCATTAATGTAATCGGAGAGCAATTCAAGAGCCATCTTAAACCTTTTCAATTGATGCCTTCAGAGTTCTGCTTTCAGACAGTGGGACAGACGCAGCATCAGCTGGTGGACTCTCAGGGCTCATAATGGAATAATGTCATGCCAGCCAAATAGGGCTAATCCAGCAAACGGGCTCCAAATCCTATCAGCGGTGTGTCAGATATCATCAGAGCGCAAGTGAATGGAGACCCCCTGTATGCATGGAGTAAATCAAGAGTTTACAGAGAATCTCTTACAGATGCACGCGAGGTCACACTCATGAAAACTCGGGAGAGGATTGCTAAACAGAATACTGCTGACAAGCATTCAGTAATGCTGCAAAACCAGCCGCTTAGGCTTTTATGAGACGCATGCTGTTACTTAAATGTATTGCAGGCCAAATGGCTATAAATAGAAGTTGGGTTTGAAATGAATTATTGAAACAAGTGCAGATTTCTACATAGATGTGACTTTTACTTTAACGTTTAAAATTTAAAGTGAATCTACCTGGATTAAACAGTAAAATGTAATTCTTTTAAGCCATTGGTCACACAGAGTTAACATGCCAGATTTTTTTTGTCAGAAAATGTGAACGATAGCACAAATACAACTGTGTATAATCGTTTTAAGTCATAAAAGAAACTGATCAAAAGCCCTAAATATTTTGAATCCCCCTTTACATCAAAAAGACGTGAACTAAATTGATGTGCAAAATTGGATATTGCATAAAATAATTGCAAAAAAGAACAGTTTATATATAAAGAGTCCAAGATAATAAAACAGTCACTTCCTGATAAATCGTTACTACTTTGAATACAGACTGTGGTTAAGGAAATCTAGAAAGACCAAAACAATATCTCAGATGCTGTGCAATGAAATCGGTTCATTAATGCCACCCCATCGTGCCCCAAAAGTAAAATCAGAACAGACTTTTTTCATGTGCATGCTGTGATTTATTTGGTAAATCCTTTTCCATTGTAGTTGATTTTTCTTTATCAGATAAAAAGATATTACAACTCAGTTGTGCACATCCATTTTGAATGAACATTTTCAAAATGTATGTGCAACTTGGTGTTTCCATCGAGGTTTTTTTTTAATGCAATATTCCAAAATGCTTCAAATAGGTGGATGGAAATGAGGCTAATGACAGCATGAAGTCTCTTGAGATAGTTGTCGATGAGGTTCTTTACCTTCTCTGTTGGTAAATCAGCCCATTGTTCTTGGCAAAAAGCCTCCAACTCTGTCTTGCATGGACCCCATTGAGCAACAACTTCCCATCAAGCCAATACAAATTGTGGGAGGAGCTTCTAAAAGTGTGGGATATTTCACCAGATTACCTCAACAACTTAACAGCTAGAATGCTCTACAATGTGGAGTATGGGGATTTCTTTGAAACTGGAAATAAATAGTTATTTCTAACCTCTTCAATGCCTTGACTATATTTTGTATACATTTTACAACTCGTGGTAATTATAAATGTTGGCTTTTGTAGGAAACAAAAAATTGTCTGGGTAACCCCAAACTTTTGAATAGTAGTGCCCATTATTTACAGTCTTTCTTTATTATACTTTATTTGTTTTTAATGCGTCGCTCTCAGACCACAATACTGAAGAGTACACAAAGCGAACCAGAAATCTTATTTGCCTCGACATAATCACAAATATATCAACCACACTGAATTCTGGTTAGAGTACGCTACACATTTGTTCCATTTTAGGGGTTGTCTGGCAGATACAAGCTAGAATACTTCAGATAGAAACTGCTTCAAGTGTTTACAGAGCTACAACAAACTAGGTGTGAAAACCCCCTAAAACCATATGTAACCTTTATGTCCCTCCTAATCGAACTACGCTAACACAGCACCTTTTAAAAAGATAATTTAAGCACACTTTTTGAAGGGAAGAGTGAGAAAGAGAGAGAGAGAGATACATAACCAATATGAGACAAATGTAAAACACAACGGTATGAAATGTCAGCATCTAATGGAGTCCCGGTTGTTAAAGTACGCTCTCGGTGTACCTGCGGCGTCTGTGACCTCCGCCCTGTGTTCTCATTGTAATGTGCTGAGGATGCTGAAGAGGACGCCCAGCGCAACAAAGCTCATTTACAGCTGTATATTACAGTGTACATATACAGCACATAACCTAAAGCAATGGCGCACCGATCAATAGTCCGGTCAATACTTTATTTTTCATCCAATTTAAGCAAAATGTACAGGCGCCCCGAGTGCTTTGCCAACAGGTTTATGAATTCTAGACATGCTGGAAATGCATTTTGGCTGGGGCTGCAACATCCCTCAGAACAAGCGCTTCAAATGGGGCAATGATCACTTGAATCATTACCTGCACTCAGAGTCAGTCAGATGAGATCTTGAGGGGGGGGTCTCCAAAACTAAGGTCACCATTTCAATGCACGTTCCCACACTGATTCATAATAGGCTACCAGCAAGGAAACCCAAAGTCATTGCCATTAATGCCCAGAAAGCCATTAGTTAATTAATTAATGTTCTCACTTTTAATTAAGTAACGAGGTCCTGTTTTATCGTCGGATGTGTGATAGCTGTGTAAGTAGATTCTTTGCATACATCTAAAATCAGAAACGAGGGACGTTAAATCTGACAACCAGTGAAATGTCACTCTATCAAAGATAATGAGTAATATCTCACCCACCAATCTATTTCCTGATGAATTAAACATTCGAGATTACGCCGCAAACAGCTGGATACCGACTGATTCATGGGTTCCATAAAGACACATCCAATCTCATCGTAATCTCCATTATTCATAAAGCATGAAACATCCCACACGGTATCTGTTCAATAATTACCACCACTATCATCATGGTGTTTAGGCACAACTGGCGTATACCGGATCTATATTTCCCATGATTCCAATGAGCCCTGCGGGGTTTTGTTTTCATCAGGACACATGCAGATCAAATTTGTATAATTTCATTTTGACAGCAGCAATGTATTATGAATTCAGCTGAGATTTATATAGTGAATGTAGTGTAGTGCGTGTGTATATATATATATAAACAGATATAGTGAACATCTGTGATTAACAGCCACAAATCAGAGAATCTGAGCTTAGAGTAAAAAATCAATTTTGAAATATTTTTTTCTCTTTCAATGAAGCAAACTTTTGTAAGGGAAAGAACTTTCAAGGAACTTTTTTTTGAATCAGACAAATCGTAATTCTTTCCAGTAAACTGGGATCATTCTAGGTATAATGCTACTATTTCGATCTTTAAAATTAGGGATGTCCCGATTGGATCACATGATCAGGAAATTGGCCTGATCGCATGGTTTCAGACTGGGCGGGAATGGTATGTCACCTCCTGATCCAGACTCAGATATATCTTGTTGCGATCTACGAAATCGAGTGAAGTCACCCTTCACATTTTTATTTCATCCCATTCCCATTATGTTTATTATAATTTCCTTTAATTTTGCAGTGCATATTTGTTGTATAACTCTGTGTATGGACTTTTAATAATGTTTAAACAAAAAAAAAAAGCCATACTTTTGTCCATTGCATTGAAAAAACAGCGTCGCATGGATTTTATGCAAATGAGTAAAGTATTGGATCGGGAATCTGAGGCGAAAACCTGATCGGGACATCCCTATTTAAAATCCTAAAAGTTGTAGCTGGCAATATGGGATGAATAGTTATTATTATTCAATTATATTTGTATCTTTATCCATCTTGTAATTTTGTTTGGATATTTAACGGCTCTATTGGAGATGCCGGCCCACTAATAATGTAAAATAATCACAAAAATAAAATATATGCCGACACATAAATGTAAACAATGATTGTCTATGTGTTACTGGCTTTTCAAATAAATGTTCAATTTTCTAAATAGACACTGCACATAGTCAGCAATTTTGCAGGGTACTATTCAGATGTATAACAAACAGTGGTCAATGTCACATATAGGCTGAAACTCACTCAAGAACTGAAACAGGAGCAACTTTGTAGGAGGTTTAAATGGGTGAGAAAGATAAAACCATGCACCAAAGTGATTTTGAGATCACAGCAACAACACACAAGGTAGTTATACTACATCAACAAGGTTTCTCCAAGACAAATATTTCAAAGCAGACTGGAGTTTAAAAAAAGATTTTCTTTTTGAATAATGCACATTTATAAATCTCAATTATCCCTTGGCTAACGAAACCCTTCGAAATCAGTAGGTATCCTACCACCTCAGATAAAACCAGTAAGAAGTCTAACTAGAAGCGTCCAAAAAGCCAGACTAGTGCTTAGAGACACTAATGAGTGTCTCCAGGCAACAGAAACTAAATATTAACTTAACCATCATAATCAGCTCATGATAATGCTTCAGCAATTTATGTTCAAACAAAATATATAAATATATTTTTAAAATTCATTGCTACTAAATATTTTTAAGCAATACGATGTTAAATAACAACCAGATGACAAACTTTGCGAAGGTGCCTGTTTAAAGTTTTTTCTTTAGAAGAAAAAAAAGATTGGTTACCAAGGTAACATTTTTGGTTGCTATGGAAGAGTCAGTGATAACATTCAAAGATCCTCATTGCTAACTCCTATAATTTGAGCTGAGATCTAGATCTTATAATTTGGTTGTTATGGTTGCCGTGGATGAGTCAGTGACAACATAGCGTTCTTTGTCACTATGAGGGAAATAAACCAACCCCTATGCCTGTCTGAGTTCCTAAGCTGAGACAGATATCCCACATTTGTTGCTATGAATCAGCGACATAATAAACTGTTGCCTTCTGGTTATTATACTCCAACCAACTGCAACGTCCATCATTTAGCAATGCATAGATATAGTTCAGAAAATGTGCTTTTAAGAGTAAAAAATGTGTTACTATGTTTAACATATACAAACCCTCATTTCCCTGTGGTATTTCATCTTGAAGACATTTTATTGTCGTTTCCCAATTATTTGGGTAAATGTTTAACCAGTTCTAGAGCCCTAAATTAATTATTAGTGTGAATAAATTACACACCAAACTTTAAGTTTATGTATGCCAAGAATGTTTATTTCAAATAACTAATTAAACACAGCATTTGGGATTACAATGTACCCATCAACAAAATTTAAAAGCATGTCAAATTGTTAATAGGGTGGAGTTTTTCTGGCATAAGTGGGAACTTGAGAATTCCAATAAAACCCGCTGTGATGCACTGTATTTAGCTTCATCCAAAGTTTTTTCACTGCTGGAGGCAAAGTGAGTTTAATGTAATTAGGGACAGAGATTCCTTCCACACTAGACATCACGCTGTGTGATAAATGACTTTTCACTGGGGACAACAAGCAGCAGGTCACATGCCTCATAGACTCTTTTCCTCTGCCTTTCAAAACATAAGCAGGATATTTCAGATATACTCAGATTCTGTACAGTGGTTGAGTGTGTTTGCAGTTACCCTTCATGGAGCACCGCCGATGTATCTTAGACCACCTAGGTGCTGTGTCCGTTGAATTGAATCTCTCACAGAATCTTGGCAGCCAGCCATTTGTACAACTATTAAACTTCAAAAAGATAAGGTCACCAAGAGAAAGAGGGGGACATACCAGGGAAACCTAGATGTAAAGCTAGCTTTCTTATAAGAATAAAAGTGCTGGTTGCTGTCTATCCAGTCCTCTACTCTTATAAGGATAGATGAAGGGGCTTCAGCAGCAAAGCGAATGGAATTAAACTGCTTGATCCAGGTTTGACCACTTGTGGTTGTGCTTTAGCACTTCTTGCACTTAGGATCTGGTCAAGCGAGCTGTGTCACAGGTGCCTGGAGGAAAACAATATCTCCTTTCAGAGTGGCAATAAGCTTTGAGTGGCGTTACATCAAATTGCTCACACGGAATGTACTTTCTTTCATGAGCAGGGAATGAAATGCAATTCCGTCATTAGAGAAAAGAGCATATCTTCTCACTTGTCATCTGCCTTTCTGTTTTCAGAAGTTGTGTCCATGTGACCTTTACTGACCTTAAGCTAAAGCACAATATGCTGAGGAGATGGAATCTCATGAAGTCAGGGGTCACGTTTCTCCTTTCACTCAGTCTCTTGCTGAGATCCCTCATTATGAACATGCGGCTATGACTGACGATCAATAATCATTGAGTTGGTGGTTGTAAATGAGCTAGATGATTTGCACAACTCCTCATTCATACAGGTTGGATGGATCTGACCTTTTCTAAATGAATTATACTATACGGCACCAATTTGGAGTCTTTGCACAGTTTTTCTCACTGTAAGTGGGATTGAATCATATCTTTACTGATATAAATTATTAATTTAATCAGAAGCTCATTTATTAAGCTTTGTATTTAGGGTTTTGTATATAAAAAAGCCTAAAAACCAAAGTTAAATGTATAGATTTTTTAACCAGACCCGTTAAATCTTATTAAAGAAGCTTTGTTAAAAAAACGTGAATTGAAGTCTGTTAAATTCAATTCCTGGTTGGCCAAAACCATGCACAGTTTAGCTCAAACCTTAACTAAACACACCTGCTGTGAAGCTTCATGCTTTTTACAAGCTTCAGGTCCACATCTCTCTGAGCAGGTTTGTTTGGAAGTGTCCAGGCTTGTAGGTGGAATCCTAAGGTTTGTGATGTCTGAGTGAGTGAGTGAAAGAGCAAGTGAAAGAGTGAGAGTAAGCGAAGGAGTGAATGAGGGAGTAAATGAAAGAGTGGGGAAGTGAGAGTGAGTGAAAGAGTGAGGGAGTGAGTAAGAGAAGGAGTGAATGAGGGAGCAAGGGAGTAATTGAAGCAAGAGATTGAGTGACTAAATGAGGGAGCAAGGGAGTAAGTGAGGAGTGATTGAGTGAGTGAAAGAGTGATGGAGTAAGTGAATGAGTGAGTGAGTGAGTGAGTGAAGAAGTGAATGAGGTAGTAATTGAAGGAGTACAAGAATACGTGAAGGAGTGAAAGAGTGAGCGAGTGAGAGTGAGTGAATTAGGGAGTAAGTAAATGAGTGGAAGAGTCAGAGTGAGACAGTGAGAGTGAATGAAGGAGTGAAACAGTGAGGGAGTAAGTGAAGGAGTGGAAGAGTGAGAGAGTGAATGAGGGAGTAAGTGAAGGAGTGGAAGAGTGAGAGGAGTTTTGCTAATATCTGAGCAGTGGAAGTTTTTTTTTAAATAAATGATGTTTTTATTTATATACGGTAAGCAAGTTTGTTGTGGACAGCTGTGATATTTAATTTCTTTCTATTCTAGTCTAAAATGTATTAGAAAAAAACAACAGCTACACCAGTTTAACCGCGGTAGTCTGGCACATGAGAATAATATTGAATGAATGAGTAGATGACATACGCTTAAACACTGCTGTTGAGCAGGAATCTGACTTTTGTTCAGGGACAGTCAAATCATGTTCATGTAGAAACGCTTGTTGCTGTCAGCTGCCTTTATCTCAACCACTAGGCAAAAACATTCAGACCCAATGAAGGCTTCCTTATCAAAGCTTATACAAAAGGACAACTGTTCCTAAGTTGTTAGAGCTACAGCTCTGGACAGAGCAGTCTCTGCCCCGTAGGCCTCAATCTCAGTATAGACTTTAATCCAACAAGACTCTTTAAAAAGAATAATAGCAGGACCTCAATGGTTCCAAAGGGAACACGACATGCTTTGAAGGTCAAAAAACAAATGTAAACAGGAAAAAATGAACATAATCTATTCATTTTTCTTAAGGCCATGGCATACTTCACATGTCAACTAAAGTACAGGGGACAAACGGCCAGGCAGACAAGACAACAAACATGTCTGGATTATTTAATGAACGTCTATAATAAGGCCATGGCTAACTTTTAGACAGACTTTTATTTAAGGCTAATTGTCCTTGCTTTAAAGTGCGTGTCTGCATATGAGAGATGTTTGTGTACATGAAAAATCCACAAAAGTGAACAGTATTCTTCTCCCTTGAGAATTAGGGAAGCAAAAATGCAGTTAACTTCAGCTCCCCCCTCATTAAATCAGTCACTCTCTCATGTTGGATGAGCCATGGTACATGTGCTAGTAAAAAAGATCCAAAAGGCAAATTTTAAGGAGCAATTACTGACATGATACAACCTAATGTTCATATAATCACCCCCCCCCAAAAAAAAAAAAAAATAAAATAAATAAATAAATAAAAACATACTTAGGCTTTATGTAAATATGTGTAAAATATTTTCAAGACCTGAGTTAACTCTAGTCCAGTGTTTGACCCTCATTTAAAAATCAGTAAACTCAAACCCTGCCCAGAAACAGCTACACCCGCCTCCAAACCATCAAGTAACCTGAACAATTTGAGGAAATTTAAGACCCGTTCACTATTATTTTGAGTATTTTGAACAAAGTTTGTGGAATCAGCTTTGAAACCTCATTGTGCAAAATGATGTAGCAATAAATCTTTTGAAGACGGTCATTTTCAGTAAAGAATAGTGATCTTCTGATTGGTTAGATTGGAATGAGAAGAAGTATTCTTCAACATGTAAGACTTTAGAACCCTCCTCTGTATCTCATTTTGTTTTACCTAATTATGCGTAGCTGTTTTTGATCATTAATACCTTAGCAACCTTGAACTTTCCCCTCGTCTGCAGTATTTCTGAGCCACAAATTGTACCCCGCTACCAGAATCAATTGGCTTAGTACGCTTAAACTTTTACAAAAATACATTGGGCTAATTACCAAGCTATTTCAAACGAGAATGAAAAACAAAGACAGCTTCTGGCAAACTTCGAGATTCATCACACCAATTGATTGCGGCATCTCATGCTTTATATCGGACGCTGATACAGTGAGTGGTGCATTGAAATTGATCTAGATTGATACAGAGGTAGATTTTCAGTCCAAGTCGAAGTCTAGATCACTTTAAAAGAGCTGAAGCTGAAAACACAAATCTGCGGGTGAGTGATGAGACGGTGATGTAATTTGCTGTCAAGCTGAGAGAACAGCTGAAGCTCCTGGGAGACTAGGTCCCATCGATTTATGACATCAAAACAAATGACATCACGGTTCCATCTTTGCCTGCGCAGTGGACCGAAAGTCATTAGACAGCATTCACACACACCTACAAACACGCACTCGCACGTCCCGTACAGGTGGGATGACAGAAATGGATCTTCAATTCACAGGCCATTCTCGAGTTGGATTGGCATATTGAACTAAACTGGGGAGCTAGAGATGTGAAGAATACAACAGAATGAGAGAAAGCGAGAAAAAGAAGGAGTGGGGTTTTGAAAAGGGCCTCCATCTCCAGAAAAGGTTTAGATTTTTTGAACAGATTGGAGAGCTGTCTGTGGAATCCGAGAGCCACTTTCATGTTAATTGGGCCACTATTAGAAGCATACCAGAGGCCCTCGGAGGTATTTCAATTACAGTACACACGCACTCTTACAGTAAGCAAACACACAAACGAAGACCTGTGTGTTTCCTGCACCTGTGCCAGTTATGATCTGGGCCATGTGCACTCCACTTAAAGTTTCCATCTCATCATGGAAAAGGGAAGTGGCGAGGAAAAGAACGATAGCGAGATTGGAGTGGAACTGCGGTGAGTGTTTGCTGAACCCAGAAGAAAACTCTTTTTCTCGAGGATTAGAGAGCCTTTTCATTTAGAAATATGGCTCACTGCTCAGTCATGATGACCAGAAAATATGGGATTATCCCTAAAATGCCATTCCCTCTTATCCGTCAGCAGTGGTGAAGTTCGGAATTCCTGGTCTGGGCTGTGTTAAAATTGCATTCTGGGGGAGGGGGGTCCCCACTGTCGAGATGATTTCCGTAAGCCACCCCCTCCATCTGAAATAAATCAATATGGATCCTTTCACTCCTTTGGGCCCTATACATTGTCTACCTTTCCCCTTCACTTACCCATTCCCATGCTGCTCAAGCCTTCTGGCAAGCATGTTGAGTGATGAGGGGGAGAGCGAAAAGAAAGTGAAAGAGGGAGGAACAGAAGAGTTCAGGTCCTTACCCAGACTCCCTTGATGTTTCGGTGGAGCTCCAGGCAGGCTGGTATCCTGATGCGACTGCTCATCAGCTCGCCTTTCTCCCTCCAGATCTGAAAGAGAGAGCGGATCTACATAAGCCAGTGAATATTTGATAATCCTCGTTCGACAGCCCCAACCAGGTGAGGCGAAGCTAGAACTTGCTTGGGCCTGCTAATGAGCACCAAGGAAGAAATTCCCTTTACAGCGCATCCCGTATACCAATGCTAACTCACAACAGCTGTCCGTTTCCTCGGTTACATTAGAACACAGTGTTAACATTGAGTTTCAGGGCTGGCTGATGGCTGACAGCGGGATGTCAGTGGGCGAATGTCATCGCAGCTGTCACCGAGACTGTAGCGGTAAGGGGTGTTAGAGGAGAACTCCCTAATTCACAGCAATCAGTTGGTGTGAGCTTTCCATGCCAGTGCTAAAGCCCAGTTAGGCCTTGTAAGAAGAGCGGAGATGGCCTGCTGACAGCCAAGAGGGGAGGAGGGATTTTCAGTGGATGCTGGGATACGCTACGCATCTGTAGCCTTACCCAGCTGACAAGATCAGGAGATCAGCCAAACCCAGAATGGCTTTCTCTTCTCCTTTTACATCCCTTGTTATCTAGCTCTTATCGTTCTGTCTGACTGCCCGTCCACCCCTCACCCTCTACAGTGTGCCCCCTTTCATAGCGAGTCTTCATGCCGGCCCTGCTTGTCTAATACGCCTCTATTATTCTCTTTCACACTCACTCGTGGTTGTAACAAGCCACAGAAATAACCTCTATTCACATAATCCAAGGTGTTTGATATGTAATTTTCTTCGACTGAATGAGCCTTTGTGTGTGATCGCGCTTGTGCGTGCGCATAAGAGTCTGCGGAGATGCTTTTCATATACAGCGTATGAAAAGGATGTATGAAGTAACTTAACAACAGCTCCAAACCTATGCTTCTAACTCTGTGAGTATGAAAATCAAACAATGCGGAGGCCGTGAACCTGCGCCAAATGTAATGCGCGGTTCGAATAAAGCATTTGGAATGTGTTGGCTGAATGCATCTGTTTGAGTTTGTCTTTGACACAGCCTTTAAATTATTAGTAGTGTTGTATAGAAGCTGATTTTGCAGGTTTGGCTCCCTGACGGTATAAAACAGACCCTACAATTGTTTCCCTCCAAGACTCCGGAATAACCTTAAAATACACCAGGTATGCTTACCTTAAAAACCAAAAGTATAAATTCTTTCATGCCAGTCACTGAATATTTACAATTTATTCCTTAAAAATATGGTACAGGTATTATAAGACTAAAAGGTTTGATCAGATTATCAACACAATATCAGCTTTTTCTGTTAAACATCTTTTGAGAAAAGGCAATCTGGATATAACACCCACAATAATTATTCTATTAACCCATGTACTTACAAGCAGGCTCAATCTTTCTACAATTTGTCCAAACCTGTGTTGCCCCACCTTCCACCCCTATTCTACACATGGGGTTAATGCCTCCAAGCAGACAGCTAGCCTGTACATTCGTTACACGCTCATGAACAATAAATGTTAAGATTACAAATGGCTAAAATTTTCCTCCAAAAACCCGTAAATCCATCCGGACCAATAAACAGCACACTTTTCAATCACATGACTATTATTGTGTATCCGGACAGTGAACACGTATTCAGTGTCTGTTTTTTTTTTTTTTTTTTTTTTAGTTAAAGATTGAATTAATTTCAATGAGCTGGTGCTGGTTTCGACTTTGCAGCGGAAGCCATAATTGGAAAATGTTTTTTTTAATTTATTATTAACGATCACATGCCGAAGAGAAACTAGAACTATATGAAGCAGCATAAGGTGAGTTTATCTTTGGTTCCATTGGCACAAAAATGGAGTTCGAATTTTCAAATATCTATCTTTTTAAGAAAGCTCGTTCTGGAAAAAAAATCAATGTCACTTGTATTTGCAATACATTGTGCACTTCTATATTTATCGAAAGAATATATGCCATTTTAGGGAAAAGAAAAAACACTGGGTTATGGGTCTTGTAGAAAGAAAAAAAACACTTGGTTTAATAAATGCTTTAAATCAAAACAAGGAAACATTTCTAGTGTTTTTGAACCAAACACATCCCATTACAGATGGTGGTGAATGCAAGGTTGCTTCCACTGGTGCCACTGGTATTCAGATCCTGCAAAGGGCCTGCGGATTACAGATTCACACGGTCAGCCAGAACCATCAACTGGCCAACGGATTCTTGACCCGCACTGATAGCCAAACCCTTCAGTACCTGACTCCTGGTGAGCCGATAGACAAAAAGAACTATGGCAATGTATGTCAAGTGGTAACTACTGAATAGGGAACAAGGGGGTGGCACTAGGCAAACCATCAGAGTGCCTGCACCGATGTACAGTGAAAATGATGGTGATGTTCAGGATCTAGAAGCTGGACTGAGGTGTTCACTGGTCCTCATTACCAGCAGTGACTCTCTTGGTTGTATCTCTTGTGAAAGTGCAGTTTAAAAATATATTTGTATACAGTAATTTGTATCTTTTTCCAATATTTAACCTCTTCTACTGAGAGACTCCAGGAAAATACTTCTGAGTTTTGAGAAAACTAACTTTAAGTAGTTTGACCCCATGTTAAGTGGTAAAGTTTCTAGCATTCTCAGCGATTTCCCAGAATTTCTCTAGTTGTACCCGTCTGAAAAACATGAACCAGCAACCTGAACCGGCTCAGTTTTGATGTCTTGGCAAAGTTTGGTTGCTAGCAAGGGGAGATACATTTAGAATTTCTTTACACAAAGCCAACATAATGATACCTCAATAATTCCTAACTTCAAATCCTACTGCAGCTGATAATCCTGCTAATAATATGTGGAACTATTACCGTACATCTGGTGGATTGCGTCCCACTTCTTTGTGCTTAGTTTCCCAAGTGGGTTTATGCTCAAATAGTACACAGTTTGTGCAGGAAACCACAAACCTCTATGATTAGACACAGATGCTCATGTCACTGCATAGAGCACATATATGCTTACGCAGAGACATACATATGTTTACACGAGGGGATAACTGCTCATCAAAATCTGTTACTGCACCAACATAAAATGACTTAAACATGCAATAGCGGCACACCTGTCCCTTCTGTAGCATTTGCAACTTTCTACAATACACATTGACATTGGAATACCAGTGACACTAATGCACAATTGATGCACAAACTGAATCTTCCTGTGAAGAACATCATTTTCTAGCTCTTTTATCACTGGGTCTCCCTCAGACTGGCTGAATATTCCCACCGTTGGATTATAAAGTGAACTGGTAATTAACTTTCATGAGAGAATGTGATCCATAAAAGCTCTTTGGTGTGGGAGATCTAAATTCCTAAACACATATCAATTAAGTTTACACTTGTGACAAGCAGCCTCATTAGAGAGCAATAAAATAAGTCTGCACACAAACAAAGGCAGCGATGACATTATTAATTCTTTATCTGATATAAACTCTGACATTAACATTTGCATTTCTACTTTACTGCGAACTGTGACACATGCTTTGAACATTGCTTTTAAGGCAGAAACAAAGGCAAACCTGCACTAAAGCATACAAAACAAAGGCGATTATAGCTATATAAATAAAACATCAAAGACATTTAGAATGTACGTCAGATAGAAATGCTGGTTATTGGTGCAATCAAGTTTTTGTTTTTGCTCTATATTTTAAACTGCCCATTTTTAGATTGACTTACAACAGAGGTGTTTATTTACCCACCCCCAGTTACAACCTAAAGTGGTAAAAGTAACGCAGTCTACTATGTTATGTACAGTACACGATAGTCGTTAGTTATTTGATGGGATGGAGATTTGCAGGATTTTCTAAACAGAGCTTTTTAAAGGGTATTTTTACAATATCATGAACACTTTTATACCACAGTATGCTATAGATGTCTAAAATACCCCAAATAATCATATCTTGCTTCATGAAACAGTTTTTGCCATCAATATCAAGGTCATATTGCTGTTCATTGACAAAAGATGGTAATATAAAGATGGTGAAACAAAGTTTTAATAGCTTGAGAAAAGTCAAAAGACAAGGGCTCCAGAACAAGGAGACTAGGTGATTATTTTAGGTGTAGTGTGGTGTAGTATTGAATAGACTAAGGTCAATTAATACTTCTGTGTCGAGCCAAAAAAATGGCTGACCATTCTTACAAAACGGTACCAAAATGGTGCAAATGCAAGGTAATGTAAAATATAAATGGGAAAAAAAAACAAAACATAAGCGAAGAAGTGATCAAAACACTGCTTACTAGAGTTTAAGAAGAGATATTGCAGACAGTCCATGCACGTGGAACTCCTTGAACTAAAGTCCCTGACACCATCAGAGTGTTTTTCACCAATAATTGGTGTGATTTTGCCCCAGAGCAGAAATGCAGCAGAGATCACATGAGACATGAATATATGGATTGAATTTGAGTCTTCAGAGCTCATCAAATTTGTTTCCTATAAATTGACAGGTTTCCAAAACACTACTAGCCTCACTGTAAACAAAGACAGAAATGACAAATCCTCTGTACTCACAGTCTCATTTAATGTGCAGCTTAATAAACAAGTTTCAGGGGGAGCAAGTGAAAACATTAACCTTATGGCCAGGTGGATCCAATTATTCCTAATTAATGATGTAATATAAAAGGAGCCAACTCATTTCCACTCATTTACAAGATAACAGTAGTGCAAAAATAACAAGTTAACTCTGTTGTAGGCCAGCCTTGCATCCGAAACAAAAAGTGATAATTTAGCCTCTTAAAAGTGTTGGAGAATTTTCCTTTCGATTAAAATGAGGCTCAATTTTGAAAAGCCGTTCCTTCCTTCACTGCAAAGTCAGGCTTACAAAGAACAGAGGTAGTTTAGGTAAAAAATCTTTTGACAGTGACCATCGCAATTACTGATCCAGAGACAGCATTTCAAAATTATTTTTGAGATGTAGAAAAATTATTATTATTAGTTTTTTTTTTTTTTTCGTTTAAGCAGAAGTCGTCTCATTTTGAAGCAGATTACTCTAAAACTTTGTGAGCAAGTTGATGTTAATAGCAATTTTGTTATTGACCCAATACTTATTTTCCACCATATTTCGCAAATAAATTCTTTAAAAATCAGACAATGTGATTTTCTGGATTTTTCTCTCTCATAGTTGGGGTCTATCTATGATGACATTCGTCTTTTTAAGTGAGAGAACTTGCACAATTGGCTGGCTGACTAAATACTTTTTTACCCCACTGTACATCAAAGATGATCACCACCTTGATCCATGAGTAGATATTATTAAATCATTTTTTTAGAGACCAAAAGCAAAACAAGATCTTAAAATTGATAAAGTCTGAATATCACATGAGTGTGTGACATTTTTTGAGTTAAAAGTTAACCATCCCTCAAGTTCTAACCTACGGACGACCAATGTTTCTGAAAGGCCCTGATAAAGCCCACTTTAAGGACTGATCGAGCCACAAGTTCACAACCCATTCCTTTCTGGGAACTTGGAACTGCTATTTATTCCAGTCATGGAAGCATATTATCAAACGTCCATAACATTAAGCAGATTACAAATGGTAAAATTGGAGGAAAGTGGGTCCAATATCGGGTTATTTTTCTCTGTATGCATCCCAAATACCCATGCCTCCGATAAAACCAATCCTGTCATTACTAGTCATCTCTATCTCTCAGGGCCAACAGGAGACACCTCCAAACATGCATTTCATTAGCACAAAACATATCACATCTGCAAAATCAAATCACAGTGAGAAAGAGAGAGCATGAGGGGCCAAGTCCAGTAAACTCAATTTCAGCCCAAAAGGGATCACTGTCCAATAAAATTACTTTATTACATTTCTCAGACATAAACAGCAATCTACATCAGGTGGCGGTGCACTATTCCCAAAGCCTATTAAGTGAAGGTGGTGGTTTTGAGAAGCTCAATAATGGCCAAGGACAGGTCTCAGTATCGTGACCGATGTCTCATCCATGAACAAACACAATGCACAGCTGACAGGGGTCTGTCAGATACCCGCAATCACTGCAGTCAATCTCCAGACACACTCATGGTCATCTTTTATTTTGTACCAAATCCTCCAGCCTTTTATTGATCTCAACCATGTTCTCACATCTTCAAACTCAGAATTAAAGAAAGAGAGCATTCAACACTGAATTATTACCATTTTAAGCTTCCAAAAGAAACACAGAAATCCAACAATTACTTTTGAAAACAAAAAAGCCTTTTCCCCCTGAAAAAAAAAGCAAAGGCAAGAAAATTAATACAACCCCATGATTATACACAGTCACAAGACGTCTGCATTTTCTGTAGATGATTCCAACAGCTGTTTGTATTTTCATTGCAAAAATTGCTGGTTTAAATACACACATAAACCGTAACCTTTTCCATCGACTGTTTCTAAATAGCAGACAGTGCTGACTCACTGCATACCAACACATTCAAACAAACTGAATGCTTTAACCACTGTATGCTTAAAACATGAGAGTATTTTGGTTCAGGTCACATTGTTACCTGCTCTTTGGTCTCAGGGCATTTAAAAAAGGAGTTTCCTAAATAAATCCCAGTCTTAACCCTTGAATTTCGACCAATAAGACTAAATATAATGATTCTCTCACACAGGTTTTATGTTTATTCGGTTTAATTGCTTAAATTAGCAACATTTGAGAGTAGAAGATATCAGGAGAAACTTGATTAAAAGGAGCTTGGACAGGATCATCGCGGGATACTTATAATGCAGGATTAAAACCATACTCAGTCTGTGGTACAATATGCGACTTGATTGTTTTTGTCCAAAAAAAAAGTTTTTGAAATGGAAAATTGTGCTCTCAAGAACAGACAAGGAAAATAAATTGAAGTTATTTGTATTTTATTTAAACCCATTCAAGGTATTTTTTAAAATTTTTCTAGATTAGCTCCATTTTGAAAAAGGCACCTGCCGTCACTGGTCTCCGAGTGAATGAAACACCGATATAAACACTAAGTTAAGGCTCCTCGTCACAATCGGAATTTAAAATAATTAGGTTTTCTTCCCTTCACATTTGGACTAATGTTCACTTCTTTTCACATACCTCAGAACTGTTTAAATTACATTCAATTAGTAAATCTTAGTTAATCTAATTAGTTTTGAAAGCTGCAGCTAGCCCTGTTGGCTTTTCTTCACTGGCTCTTGATCAGCTTTAGGTCACTTTTATGGCTTAACACACAGAGGGCACATCTTGGACAGGGTTTTGAGTGTCTGTTTGACTTATTTTAGACCAGTGCTACTTGTAGATAACTAAGATCCTACAACCAGAATTTACTGAATCACTCAAGATTAAAACCCAAGTTTGGCAGAGCACTGGTGTAACAGCTTGTAATGGGTTGTAGAATTAGCTGCAAACAGAGGTGGACAGAAAACCAAAGTTACTATTTTAACAAACAGCTGTTTCCTGCCATTGTAGAGTGACCCTGAGATTGTTTTCTTGATGGCATAAGTAAATAACGGCTCTGGTATGAAACATCACTTAAGAAATAATTATTTTAAGCACAAAAACATTACTTCATTGCAAGTGTGGATAACACTGTGACAAAGTTGCAATGTAATAAGCAGCTGCAACTGTCATACAGCGAGCAGGTTGCATTTATTTATGTGCTGAACACACTTAATTTGGCTGCAAATGAAAGGGCAGCGGGCTCGGGCACATGTGTGGAGACAGTGATGCATGTACATGCCTAACTCAGTACAAAAGAAGCAATCTCCACCTAGGTCCCTATATTTATTTCAGCAATTCCCTTTTAAATGCATATTTTATGCTGGCGCTGCACCTTGAAGGTCATTCAAAAATGTTGTTTATGAGGCAAATGGAATACATACAGTAGCAAATGTAAAGTGGGACGGATCATACACAGCATTTATCACTCGCAACAATAGGAGACTGATGTGTTGGGCGCGGGTTCTCGGACAGCCCTAGAGCTTCTTGGCTCTGGCTGGGAGAGGATTCAGAGACAATGTTATTGCACATGCAGTTCTTTGTGTCGGACAAAACACCTGAGATTCCACAAGGCAATAATACATGAGAGAGTTTTCTGCACAGAAGGAAAAGCAAGGATTTCCTTTCGAAAGTTTTAACAATTTTATAGCTCTGAAGCTAATAAGGTGTGGAGGTAAAAAAAAACTGAGTAAAAAAAAAAAATCAACTGTTAATAAAATCATGAAAAACACATTCATTGAAATTTTACTTTAGAGAAAAATAGAATAGTGTTAAAATACCTCTTTCTCTCAGACCTAATAATTTAACTGGGAGTTTGTCTTGGGAGAGTGTTGATTTAACTGGGTGGTTTAAAATTTTTGACAGTAAGACATTTTTTAGTTATTTGCTACGGTTTTTAATA
>SRMA01025739.1:774136-901749 GCA_007224835.1 Danionella cerebrum
CTATGGAAATAACTTTTTGTTGAAAAAAGCGGCAAAGGTAAGACAAGATTTACATGCTTGCTTGGTTTTCGCTGGCGTTTTTTTCGTGGAACTTTCGCTCCCTGCTCTGAAATACTTCATGCAATGTTAATGAGTTGCATATCCCTGGATTCAGCTGGTTGTTAGCTTTCATTTAATGTAATGGTTTTGGTGTTTCCGTTTATGTTGTGGATACGTATCGCACATAAACAAAAACGTGGTCATGAATTATACTCCGGACATGTTGTTGTTTATTTGCATGGCGTTCGAGCTGTGGTTAACGGATATGAAATTGAATTAGATACGTTTTTAGAGGAGTTTCCGCTGAACACAACAGTATTTAATATGTGTGGGTTATTCTCAGGGTTCGTGAGCTATGAGTGAAAATGTAACGCACAAGGGGGCAAGTCCCCGGTACCGGGGACTCTCGGGCTTAAGAGGTTAAGTGCTCCAACATGCTCGTTGTGCTCCCGTGAAAAGCAAGTTCCACCTTGCATGTATTGCACAAGACAGCATTTTTGGTTAAGTTTAGTAAAACTTTCCCAAACCTTAATCGTACGGTTGCACTCCATCATAATTCGCGCTGTGTTTTCTTCTACCGCAGTAGCATTCAGGAGGACTGCATCACACTCTAGCGCTACAGCGATGTATCGCTCTCCCAGTGATGAGAGGAGGCTTTTAAACCTGTGCTTTGGAGTAATTTCAGGAAATGACATGGAAAAAGAACAGTAAAGAATGTCACTGTGCTGAGATTGATACACAATGCACATCTGCACAGTCATGCATGACGAAGCATAGTCTGCAAGCATTAACATGCACTAAAAATGACACAAACAGGTTTGAGGTCCTATTTAAGGTAACCATCCTCACCTGGGACATGCATAGTGAATTCAGAATAGACTGGATGCTGCATAAGACAGTCGTGCAGTCTGAAGGGCTCCAGCTTTACTTCTGCTTTTGCCCCCCAGGAGTACAGCTTTTTTTCCCGGCTGGTGTGTAAAGTCACATTAGTGCTTGTGTATTTAAGATTAAAGATCCGCTGCTTACAGCAAATGCATAGGTGTGTAAAGGTCTTAAAGGCCTTTAAGCAGTAAAATGCAATGGTTTGTTTGTGAAGGCCACTCTGTTGTTGTAAAGAGACTTATCCAAACATAGCTCCAAGTCCACTGCAGAATGAAAGCCTTGTCAACTTCTCACCCCTCTGAGCTCCTGCTGAGAGGGGAACACAGACAGCTCTTCTGTCACAGCCCAGACAGGAAGCCATTATCTCCGCTTTATTGAACCTGTTGTTCTGTTTCATTCAGTCATCCCCCTCCCTGCCTGAAATGCATCGCAAAGCCAAATGAGGTCTTGTGCATTTCAGTGCTCTCATATGGAAATACCCATGTGTCCAGTGGAAGTCCAGTCATCTGCACAGGGTCTTCTATTCAGTGTGCTTCTACAGTCCAGTGACCAGCCATTCAGTGATAAGCCAATGGATAATGAGTAGACTCAAGACGGCTGAATGTCAGAACCCAGTGTGTGAAAATGCTTTGAATCATCCTAAGAATATTGCTTGTTGGAATTGATCATTCCAACAAGATTTAAATCACGCTGTAGTTTCTATATTCTGATGTATAATTTGCAAGTTTGCATTTCACTCTAGGACCAGTATCTCAACTCACTAGCCTGCATTGTCCACCTTTTTTTTTAATGTACATACTATACATTTGTTCCAGATGGTTTAAATGTTCTCATACATGTTAGCTTCTCTCCCCTGACATCTTTGTTTTGGTTGCCACTCTTGGCCGCCTTTAACTTGGTTAGTAGTTATGTCTAAAACTACATCACAATTGCCCAATTCGAATTCATTCACCTAAAGGTAATATGCATATTATTTCAAAATAAGCCTCAGATTACTAAATCACAGCAGGATTTTAGTCTGTTCTTTAAATCTGGAGTCCAGAAGAATTTTGTATCCAATGCAACATGAGACCTTAACATGGACAATGGATAAGACACTGGCTTCCACTATTATCTTCCTCCCTTTGTATTCTCCTGGGCCTTGAGGGTTAGTTTTCCCCCATCTCAGGTTTTGCGTAGATTAAATGACCCTTGGAGCAGGTCTTTCCCCGAATAGGGTGTTTATCTGCTTGCAACCATGATGTTTGAAGTTTGTGACATTTTTTTCCCTTAAAAGTCTACACACAATACCCCTAATGAATAATAATACCTTAAATTTATACAGCACTTGTCCAGATGAACAAAGATGCTTTACAATTTTCAGAGCATTATTCATTCACTCCACTACATTGGTAGCCCTCAGGGCAGTCTGACAGAACTTGGCTGCCAGAATATTCTGACAGAAAAAGGCAATGTGGGTGATGTGGCTTGCCCAAGGCCACAACGGCAAAATGGACCTGGCGGGAATCGAACTGCCAACCTTTCAGGTGAACAGCAAGCACTTACCGCACAACAATGACAGCATGAAAAATATTTTAAGAAAGACATCAAATGTACACTAGTATTCACAATCTCTCTACTGTGTTGTACAAACATACCATTTTGGCACTCCTTTTGACATGGTTCTATAACAAACATGAATTTAGCTATGCTGGGACTACTTTCTGACTCGACACCTTGACCTACACGGTCACACAAAGGAAAAGTGCAACACCAAAGCTGAGAAAAAGGTCTTCAAAGTTTTCTTCTGAGTTGGCCAGGCAATTGTACAGCAGTAGTGATTCTCTCGCTTCCAGTCACTCTTTTCTGTTCAAATCAAATAATGCTATTTAAATAATGCTATGGCCATAAATAAACAGTTTTTGACACATCAAGTTTAAAGAAGCATTATAATTTAATAGTAAAGCATGCAGGACCTACATTTTGTAGCATGCTGTGGAAAAGTCATTAGTCATTATTAAATCATTAGTCAACAAGGTGACCAAGAAACTAATGGACTCACTCTTTGTTAAAAACTTTATTTTTCAGGACAATGTGGATCACCATAAGATGTGATGGGATTTTATTCTATATTCTGTTTTTTTTTTTTATATACTGCTGATGGCCCTTATAAATAAAGATTTTAAATATGCCTCAGAAGGGGTTTTACCTTTTTACTTTTTGATCTCACACCATATCAAGTTTCCAATCAGTATGAATTTAGAACAGCTGACTAGAGATCAACACAATTCCCCCATTCACAAAACATAATGCATTTCAGCGTTACAGTTCCTTCATTGTAATGCCAGATCTACAGAACACAGTGGGCTTTAAAAGAGCCTTGTGTTTTCTTTCCCTGTGCTTTCTGCTTAGCTGCATATGAAGGGCCAGGCCGGGTTACACAGACCTTATCTAAGGAAGTAACAGCCTGCCCTTATCATGTTTGGTGCAACTGTTTAACCCACCTGCCAAGAGGGGCGGAAACCCTCTGACCTATATTTTTTTCTACATTGGCTTTTCATTTCTCCCTCAGGTTTTTTTTAAGTTGTTTATAAATGCACCCAAAATTCCAGAAGAGGTGCCTTTTTAGATCTATTTATGACAATTATTTTAGATAACAATATATTACTGATTAAAAAAAACAACCAAACTTTATTAGCTAATATCTACAGATGTTTTTTTTTGTAAAAATTACCATGAAACGACTTAGAGTACAGCTTTACTAACTGGTTTTAAATGGGCAGTCACAGACAGTGACTAGAGGAAATCTTATCGTGTAGGATATTGCCATTTTGGCTTTACCAGACAGACCATGACCTTATTTTTCTTGTAACTGAAAAGCTCTGTTTTTAAATAAAATCACACTCAATTTTTTCATTTTCTAGCCCAGGCTTATTCCGGAACTGGACAGAGATTTTAATTTGGAAAACTTTGTAAATACTCCTCAGTTACTCACCTGTTGGTTACTGAAATACATATTCATGACGTGAATGTAAAGTTACTGTCTGATACACATGGTAGATGTGACTGAGAATAGAGTGGTTCATTATGAGCAACTTCAATACTGAGCAATCAACGTCTTATAAAGCAACATCGATGGTTGCTGTAATGGCGTTTGGAGGACAAGTTATAAACCTTAAATATCTGGATCAGTCGGCAACTCACAGTCGTGCAGTTTGAAATGTGGTCTGACTCTAATAATGTCCATAATACTGTAATCATTTTTATATCTTTCAGTTATGTTTTGTCTTTTAAATACTGTTTTGTGCAGCACTTTGGAAACTTGTTCTTTATAAAATGTGCTATATAAATAGTGGAATGGATTGGATTAAGGCCTTTACATACCGGTCAGATTTGAGATTCGCACAAATCTTCTAATGGGATCTCTGCAGGGTGCTTTTCGTCTGGGTTAACGAAATATTGATGCAATGACGCTCCCTGTCTGAAGATGGCATAAGTGCAATAACAGATGCTCACCCGCCAAATGGGGAAACGGGAAACAAGAATGACCAGAAGAAGATGACAACAGAGAATTCAAATAACATAGAAAAATCATAGATGTCTCCAATTGTAATGTTTATGACCGGTATTATTCCTTGGAGAAACACAAGCCTCTTTTCGAGGTCCACATTTAATTTTGAATTCTGATCTGTTTACAGGATGTTTCCTAAATATCGGCATTGGCTGGAAAAGTGTTCCAGCTTTTATTGTTTGAAAAAGTCTGAAAGCACAAGCGTACAGCTAAAAACTTGAGCCATTTTTTATATTGATATTATTATATTTATTCGTTAGACATTTTTTTGTATAAAACATTTGTTTGCAGGACAATGTGTAAGCCTAAGCTGGATCATGTATTTTATTGTAGGTAATATGAACATATTTAATACCACATCATTGAATTTTGACCCTCAAAATCAAATCTGGAGGTACCTAAAGATTCCTAGCCCTTCTCTTGTGTGGCCTTCATGCAGTAGTTCCAATGCAACATCACAGTTCATCTTCATTTATATCATCACATTGTATTTGCCATGTTACACTCATAGTCTTGAGGAGAAGCTCTCCTGTTCCCAACGACTGATGGCTAGGACGTAGGTGTTTACACAGTCTCCAAGTCAGCTCTCAGCCTGTGTGTAGGTGTGTTGTTTTATATAGAGGGCCGCAGTAACTAAGCGCACTGGTTCATGTTCGGTTGAGTGCACACCCTGTGCTTGTGTGGGAGTAGTTGGTCTTAGCTTTAGCAGGAGGTGTAGGCGAGCAGTAGATTATATTCGCTGCACATTGGCTTCAAGAGAGAGAAAAAGTAGATGACTCACTCTCCAGAACTCTGAGTGTTTGTCGGAGACTGAATCATGCAGTGTGTTTGTGAAAAGGAGGCTGGATGTTTTTCTAGATGGAGGCATGCTTGTTCTCAATCTTTCTGAGATGCTGGCACTGCTAAGGCCATGAGCCCCGCTGCTTGATCCGCAGAGATGGCGGAGAAAAGCCGGTAAGCCTGGTTCTGACAGGTTTTCTCACATTGTTCTATTGACGAGTATCATTCTGTTCTAGTGTCTTGGATTTGCAGATTGGTCAACACAGGCTGCTGTTTTCAATCGCAAAATTGGCAGCTTGGAATTGGCCAACTCAATTTAACCTTATTTAATTATTTATATTTTAAAAAGTACTGTACATACACACTGAATAACAGCATAGAGGAGCACAAATATAGTCTTTGCTGGCTGTTGGAAAGGTACATTGTGGGTGTGTTACTCACCTGTAAGGTTTTCACTCATTTACTTGTGTACAATTTTTTTCAGGGTTTGTTAAAGGCTGTAAGTGCTGCTACCCAAGTAGCAGTTGCTGTTTATAGAGCTAAGATGTTTTGCGCAATTGTAGCATATGAAGAATATATTGTGAATATTGTAATGTTAAAATGGGGTTTAAATATGCAACAAAGAGGTTTTTAAAATTAGGATGCAAATCGACCGATTAACTCCTAAGCGAAATAAAATAATTATGACCAAATGCATCGTAGCTCTTGTAGATTTCTATGAACTATGATTGTGAAACTGATCCTTGCACGTGCCTCTGCTGAGCCCCTACAAATAGTATTTTCAGGGAAGCAAAATTAACTGTGCGAAAAGAAGCACAGTGTAGGATCATTTCGCCAGAAAATATGAAGTGACTGTAATTTTAACAGATTAATATGAAACGATAAATAAAATCATTAGAACATGAAGAAAAATATAACTAAAATAAACATAGCTTCGAAATAAAATCAAGACAAAACCTGAGTGGCTTACATTTATTTTAAATTAAATTTGGTCGCTGATGTGACTGTGATTCGTGAAGCCATCAAATCAAACCCATGTACTTGCCCTGCATTGTTTGCCTGAAGCAGTTGGGACAATGATAATGTTCTGTATTTTTACACAAATGTGCTTCATACATGCTTCTCGGATTCTTCATTCATTTAACTCAGTTAGACAAATTGCAGTGTGCTCCATAAAGTTCAAATTGCACTTTGATGCTAATCTAATGCTAAAGAAGCTTTATCTTCTATAACTTATAGGATGGTTTTGTTTAATGTTTTAATTTTCATGTTTTAATGTGTGATGTCTCGTTGGCGCCTGTGGTTTTTGACCGAGGTGTGTTGTTGGACGAACCTTTTTGTTATTTTTTACAAGGAATTAACCGAATTGCTCATTTAAAAATGTTTTCGATCATGGTATAAACTAAACTCCATTTCCAAGCCTAAGGGTTTTTTGGTTTTATTTAATAGTAGTTTTTTAATAGTATGTTTTCATGTTTAAATGAGAGCTGAATTGGAAAACAAAAATGCTTTATATTTGTACATCAGTAGACTCCCTTTTCAAAATCCAAATCTGTGGCTAGTAGATAAGGCTATTAAAATTTTGTAAATATATATATATATATATATATATATATATATATATATATGTGTGAATTCTGACTTTTTATTGTAAATAAATTTTAGTCCTGAATTCATCAGGGTTGTCAGTACATGATTTGCAAAATGTCACAGTTTCCCTGTACCACGTGCTGTCGCGACGGGAACGCTTTATGGCAAGTAATGTGTTAAAAAGTATTAACTGTGGCTTTAAATATTGCGATTTATTTATTTTTTTATTTTTTAAATGCCTTACTGTGTGTCCACTGTCACTCTAAATATTGTGACATTAAAAAACTGCAAATAGCATACTTTAAACTACCTTAAAAGCTGCTTGGTGTAAACACAGGAAACATGAGACTTATCAATTATATTTTAATTACTGTTTGAGTACATTAGCTGTGTCTGATAAATGTAAGACGATTCGTTGATATGACGATACGTTGATATGACTTTAATAGCCACGATCGCTTAACGTATCTCTTATAAGAAAAATGTGCTTTACTGCCGCATCAGATGGCCTCGTCAAAAGATAACTTTCTTCTGTGTACTCAGTTTTTTCCAAATTATGATGTCTTACCGTAAAGTGTTCATCGTGACACTACCATGTACGGAGACCAAGACGTAATGCGTGACGTTCTGCTAATCATGCAAACTTGCATATAGTGTACTGACAAGGATAACAAAAGGAACCATAAGCTTCATGCACCCCCAATTGTGAAAGAATTGAGGATTAGGGAGATTATATTATCATCTTTTTGTTTGTCTATATTTTCTTTTTTTTATTTAGAAGAAATCTTTTACTTTTCCAAGTTGTTGGAAGAGGTGGTGAGATGTTATTTGAAGTCTTTACAGTTCCACATTCTACAGAAACCATTGTGCCTAGATGTACCATGATGCTGCTGATTGTAATCATCTAAACGGGTAAAATATCCGTCTGTCAATCACTCGCTCCTGACCGGACCACACTTACTTCAAAACCACTGTCATCATGCACATATAGCAAATACACCTCCACGTAACCCTCTGTCCATTTCCCTATTGTTTCAACATTGTTTTGAAGTGATTGAAATGCTTTTATTTGAAGACGTTTAATATTATGGGTAGATCGCACACAATTAACCCTCTCTCCTCTGTCTTCCATTCATCTAAACATTTAGTATGGCCTTGCAATAAAAGTAGTTGATGGAGATGTTAAATCTTTTCCTGTTTTATGCTATATTTTTAGAACTTTGTGTAACTTTAACCTTATGATTGTTTTTTTTTACCGACCAGATCCAAATTGCAAGTTACTACTAGATGAAATGATGTTCTCTTCATTTCTTGGTTACGGTCATTAAGGGGGGGGGGATTGTTTTTTTGTAATTTATAGCACGCTCAAATAACAATTTTACCTACAGTTGGATTGTAATTGCTGCATTTGTCATAAACAACCTTATAGAGATTTGACTTGGCATCTTGGCTGCGCGTTACGCCCTGATATTCACCTGTCTCTTTAAGAGCCCCCCCTTCTTTCCAACCCGCCCCCTTCAGTCCGTCATACTCCATGCGCACTGCCCACGTTTTTCATTTTCCGAGCGCCGCTACATTTTCATAGTAAAAACATAAAAATCGCATTTTTGCAAAATGGCAACGGAGGATATTGTACAAGGCTATGCACACGATCCTACGTCGGACCCAGAAAGTGAGTAAAGTACAGAGACCTTTTCAAGACGTGTCTGCTTGGTAAATATCCTCTTGTAAATTTACACCATTTTGTGGCAGCATTTTACTGGGAAATAAAAAGCATAATATTGAAACTATGTTTTGCTATGAATAATACATAAGCTTTTTAACCTTTTTTGACGAAGCGTGTCAACCTTGGGAAGCGTAAAGGGAGGACTCTCTCCTTGGCATCCAAACATACATCTCCTTGTAGAAGTCATTTTGTAATCCGGAGAACTATAGAGAAAAGCACTCTGAACAAGGAGCTTCGTTGACATGTAGTGAAACCAGCTGTTGCTAACAGTAGCTCCCTCAGCCGTAGACGCGAGTCTTTGCCGGAGCTGTAGGGGTAGGAGCGGTGCAGCAGCAAACGGGGGACAGAGGCGAAGCTATGTGACAAGGCTGGGGCTTCGCAAAGCAGATAGTTTTAGCACCCCACAATGTCTATCTACCACAGGAGATTCAAGGGTTACTCAAATATGCGTGAATGATTCAAAGTCACGATTCAGGTGCATTTTTAATGAGAGACTGACATTATAACACAACATAAAGCTCAATAAAGTAGAATTTGCATATTACCCCCCCTTTAAAATTTTTGTAAATCTTGCAGAGAGCACACTCTCAACACAACTGTTCAAGATGTACTCTGAGCACACCAATCCCAGTCTGTAATGGATCAAACCCCAGGCAATTGTGATTATAACTTTTATTTGATAAATTGACTTGTGTAGACAAAGATAAAACCCAACTGTGAAATCATATACATTTCAAAAGATCCCACCATTGCTCTATCCTTAAGAAGAAATACCTTCTCCCAGATTTCACAAATATATTTAAGCACAATCTCCAAGAAAAAGGCGCTTCATGAAGACACTGTACAAGTGCTATTTTTGTGCTTAGATAATGAAACACTTCACTGTTTTGTAACCAAGGCAAATACCAACATTAGCGACCAAATCAAAATAAGACATGAGTTTTGGTATCAGATCATTTGTTTAATGTGTTTTGTTGATGCATTAGGTATTAACCGCAAACCAAAAACATTTGCACTCCACCATGGTCTTACTGGTCTCGATTATTCCAATCCAAGCTAGTTTCGGATTGAGTGTTATTCTGCATTGTCCCTCCAGAATGTCTGCTAAATCTTGTAAGAACAAAATTTTTGTAACACACTATGTTGATTCAGTGAGTACGTGAGGAAGCATTGGGTTGCCAAATATTTGAGATCCCCTTCAAAACTCTTATTAATGTAGTATCTAGAGAGTAATAAATCTAAGTATAGATTTTTTTATTTGTTCATTGTTTAACTGCTATTATCATTATTATTATTTTTGTCCCATTTTAACAAAAGGGAAAAAATAGATTTAATTTGCTGATGATTAAATAAAACAATGTGCGTGTGTGTGTAAGATGTACACTGAAAAACTAAAATGATTAAATGCAATAATTAAAATGAAACAATCCCTAACCCAATACCCTACCCTAATTTGTGCTGAAATATGTTGGAGCAGAATAATTAGCCAATTCACATGATCACTGAAAATATAATGATCTGTTATGATCCAAACTATAAAACACCAAGATTGCAACTTCTGCTTTTCATCTGGTTTGCCCAAGGATTTTGAACTGGGTTCCCATGGGTGTCTGAAATCCTTGGAAATGCTTGAAATTCAAAGCAGTATTTCCATGATTTCAAATGTGTTTGAAATGGCTAACTTGGCTGAATATGGAACAAACTAAGACGGAGAGCCAAAAATGAAAACTGCTCATCATATTGCTAATTTCTTATGATTTAAAGGATAAAATGTAATGAGATATATGTGAACATGAAAATGATCCTCTTCCGTAAGATGTGATAATTCTCTATTTTGAAAAGTTTCCTAAACCTTTGAAAATCTCCTGTTGTGCCAGTATCTAACTATGCATGTTTATTTAGCTGCGTTGTTTTGCCACCGTTTTGGATTGCAAACAGCTTTTTTGTCAATACAAGAAAGATGCTTGTGTTAACGATATGCTTTTTGTTGTTTAGAAATGTTTATTTCCATTATTAAGCTTTCATGTAGAATTATGATGATTCTTTGAGTCTCTATTAGCTAGATGCTTGACTTTGCTTAGTTTGAGGACATCTGTTTGCACAGACATTTTTCCAAGTTAATATGCGCCCAAATTGAAATGTATTAAATAAAAATAATGAAGTTAATGTTGTCATTCTTAACAAAATCTTTTTCTTATATTAAATTACAGATTTAGATTTTTCATCAATATAAACATCATGGCTATTGTCCACTTCTTAAGAAATCATTTTCTATTCAATGGAAAAAAGTTATTAATAAAGGTTTTTGGGTGAGAGATTTGCTTCATGTAAGCGCCTGTAGCTGTGAAGTCCCACCTGTGTGTGACTCTCAATGAGTGTGTTTATGGCCGTTTTTCAGAGGGTTGGCATGGTGCCCACTGGCGCACAGATGGCATAGATGGTGCTCAGAGATACCTCCAGCATGGGACGCCAGCGTGCTGAACAAGTCGTGGCTTTCGCCGCCTTCGGACATGCTGTTGAATGTGTGTCTGTTAAGTGTCTGCATTTTTCTCACCTCCTAGAAGCCAGATGTCCTAGCATGCTAAAGAAAGAGGCTAAATACTGGGGCTGGCATTTAATTTTTTGTTTGATTTGTTTGCTCATTACAAAAAAAGATAATTTACTATTTAAAACAATATTCCAGGTATAAAAGTTTCCATTTTGTTACATTTTGTTTTTGAAAAGTGTTCAGTTTAAAAAGAAGCATCACGGACAGTTTATATTCCCTATAAAGCAACACTCTATAAAAGGTTCATGTAATTATACGGGGACCTTTCTGGTTCCATTTGACACTTATATTCAAAAGTGGCATTTAGAAACAACCATCAAATGTATGAAATAAATAAACTTTGGCTTGATGTATATAAGCAACTGAATACAACGCATTAAAAACAATAGTAACAGTAACTACTTTAGAACCACAAATACCAAAAAGGCCAATACAGTTTCTTTACGCTAACAAAGTGCTATAACAGTACCTCAAAAACCCACAAAGAACTGACGAAGAACCAAAAAAAGCTTAATGGGCTCTTTAAAGTGAAAAAGTGCTATAAAGCGCCTTCTAACGGGCAAAGAACCAGCGAAGAACTAAAAAGAGCTTGAGGAGTTCTTTAATGGGTTTTTACTACCTTCACACTGTCGAAGAACCAAAAAGAGCTTAAGGGGTTCTTTAATGGGTTAAAGCGCTATAAGGCACAGCTTTTAATGTATTTTGTTTTTATTTAGGATTAAATTCTCATAATCAATGTCATAGCCAATGGTCCTTTGAGGCATTGAATTGTAAATGGCATTATTCATTCATTCATTCATTCATTTCATTCATTTTCCAACCCGCTTACTCCCTTTTTGGGGTCACGGGGGTCTGCTGGTGCTCTCCAGCACACATTGGGCGAGAGGCAGGGGTACACCTTGGTCAGGTCGGACATAAATAGCATTTTGTAATTGATAAATGAACACAATGTATGAATATTGTATTTTCAGTTAAAATTAAACAATATGAAATGTCCCCAAATGTAAATGGCTCTTAGAAAGTTAGTACTGTGAAATCTCTTAAAGGGGTAGTGTCCATCTGAAAGTGTATACTAGCCCCCATTTTAAGCTGAGCATTATCTACCTTGTACCAGTTTTTTATTTATTTTTTATTCTAATTTTTTTATGTGAGAAAGATGTGAAATTCCAAAGACTTGATAAATAATCAGTGTCCTTGCAAGGACACAAACAAAAGATAAACAGGAAGCTTCAATGAGATAACAAAGGAAGGAAATGTCGAGAGCTAATTTTAACCATGTTTCCTGGTTGGATTCAGAGGCATAATAACTGGAGAACAATGCCTGTGTCATGATAAAGAATTCCTCAATAAATGAGTGTTTGGACATGTAAACATTATAAACATTATTCCTTTTAAATGTAAACATGGTATAATGATTCCCCTCTAGTTCTTTCCCCAGAGGGATTATATCTTTTTCATGTGGAAAATTCAATGGAAATAATGTTTTTGCTGTAAATTTCCATATCACAGATGGACAGAATGACTCACGCTCACTTTGTCACACACAGAGACATAAACACGCAAAGATACTTCCGTGACATTTTTACACGTCTTTCAGTATTTAACAGAAAGCTTTTTTTGAGTCTCCCATGTTAGAGAACCTGACCATATTATTGACGTATAGTATTAATCTAAAGTGATTGGGGAAACTAGTTTTATTCAAACAACTTTTGTCACAGCAGAACAGATGTGGCACAAACACAGTTGAGGAAATGCAAATAAAGCTATGGAATATATTAATTTGGTTCTTTATTTTTTGGGGGAGAAGAAAGCCTCAAATAATTTTATGCTGTGTTCTGTGTAGTTATTAAATGTTGGAAAATAAAATGTTTTAATGTCAAGTGTTTCCTTTGTTGGAAAAAGGGCATACAAATCCAAATGGACAAATTATCCGACTTATTTTTTCAAAAAGCAGTTACTCATTGACTGGCCACTTGAGCCTGGGGCTAGTAAGAGGGTCCCACTAATATCCCATTCAAATGATCAATTTCCCCCCCAAAAATTTTTTCTGAAACTTTTAAACTTTTTTTAACACTCAGAAATATTTATATTTTTTCCTAACTTTTGGCAAGTGAAATGTCTAAGAAATTCAGTCCTGCTAAACTCTTTGCTTCAATTGCTCTCAAATAATGTTAACTTTTAACAGTAAAATGATGAATTTACTACATAGAGTCTCAAATAGTTTGGGGCGATTGAGTGATCAGTAGCCTTTTTTGCGATAATCAATAAGTTGGTTAATCACACAATTAATTATAGTCCTTTCAGTTTTTGACTGTGTGAATCTTTGTGCTTGTTAATTACTCACAGAGTGTATCACATGAGTCCGAGGAGTAATTGAATTGGTTCCCTAGAAGAATGCGACAACTCCCACGTGGGAACGCTTTGGGTTCAAACCTAATGATCGTGATGAAGCATGAAACCCACATAAGCTCATCTTCGCCTTACCGTCAAACTACTCTAATTGTGGCATTTCATTGACAACCAAAGTGTAAACATGGCGATTCAACATGGCACGCACTCACTGACGTTGTTGTTTGCCTTATCCTTAAAGACATATTGCAGTTTAAAAAAAGTTGGAAAGCCAATAAAAAGATATCCTTTAATTTCCAACTTGGCTCAAAACTACATACATGTGCATTTGTGCAACAAGCACCAGCTTAGAGAATGTTGAGAGCACAGCGGATTAAGTAGCTATGGATATATTAAGACGATATGCTTTTACTCATTAGAACAGTTTTGTACGCACTCTTTTGTTTCCAAAGGCACTGAGCGGTTTTATTATTTTTGTAGTATGGGTCTAATTTATGTATTTTTTTTTTCAAGAGCAAATTTTGTTGAGGTTGCAGAGAAGGTGGTTACTTATGCTCATACATATTTCTAATTTCTTTTCTAGAAACCATTTATATATTTTTTTTGATGAAAATGTCCTCCAAAGCTCTTTATAACTTTGAATTGCTGTATATGCATTATTATGTTAATTTAATAATAATTGTTATTTTAGTTGGAAATTCTTTCAAAACTATTATTGCAATATTAGCATTTATTATCATGAAAGGGCTAGTGATCAGCGATGGCCACCTCTTGCAGATCATGCTTATATACATTTCCCATCCACCAAAATCCCTTGGACGATGATCCCAGTCTTGGTCTTGTCTCAACATTAACAGTGATAATGACCGTGAAATATGATCGTTTAATAAAGAAAAATAATCTCTTTTTTTTCTCTCTCTTGCTCTCAGTGACAGTTACATTGTGCGTGTCAAAGCGGTGGTCATGACCCGGGATGACTCCAGTGGTGGGTGGCTGGCCCAGGAAGGAGGAGGCCTCAGCAGGGTCGGTGTCTGTAAGGTGATGCCCACTGAGCTGAGCAGCCGCTGTGACTTCCTTATCCATGGAGAGCGCCTCAAAGATAAACAGGTCTGATTTTAAAGGATCACAGACTTTAGTGTTGTTTGATTCCAGATGTTTTTAAACAATAGAAATGAGTGACATCGTTTTTTTTAAAACTTCTATTCATCATTTTAGTGCTCAATTTTTTTATTTTTTTTTTTATGTAACAAGACATTTCTGAACTGTAGGCTCCATCTCGGTTATCTTTTTCTTGTTTTGACTTGCAGGTGATTCTGGAATGTTTTGTGAGGAAGGACCTGGTCTACACCAAGGCTACACCCACATTTCATCACTGGAAGGTCGAGAACAAAAAATGTGGACTGACATTCCAGAGCCCCGCAGATGCCCGTGCCTTTGACAGAGGGGTGCGGAAAGCCTTGGAAGATATTACCGATGGTAAGAGATTTGAGCGCATTGGCGCTTTAATGAACCAATAGTACACCTGACACAAAACACAGTATTGAAAATGATTAAAGTATAAATGGATTAAGTGCATGTGTACTAGTGAAAAGCGAGCGTTACTCCGATTAGAAGGGCTTCGAGCTGACTGAGCTTGAATCCTGACTTTTAGGTTCCATTCACTGTCTCTTTTTCGGGAAGCAAAGATGTTAAAATACACATAACAGATCAATCACGCTTCGAAAGCCATATCATTTTGTATACGCTTTGTCCAAGATGAATTTAAACACTTTATAAAGGAAATAGAGGGTCTGTGTTAGAAATATAACACCAGAGGTCTGCAAGTGACATAGTGTTTGCATCTGTCACTCAACACTTCACTGTCTCTGACCTCAAATGCCATCATTTACTGACACAGGAACTGTGAAGGTCTGTCACCTCATGTCCCCGGTTTGTGTATTTTATTTTAGGTTCCACGACTTCCTCTTCAACACTCCAAAATGAGGCTGAACTTGGGGATGATGACGTGTTCACAGTAAGAGCCTTTGTTTCATAAGCCTTGTTGAATCATCCATTTCTGTAAATGTTATCAATATCTACTTGATTTCAATAGAAATGTTTTTAAAATATTCATTCTGCTCTTATATACTCCAACCAAACTGTTGAGGAAACAATGTGCATGTTTTATTAATGAAAGAAATGACTCCCACTTGTTGCAGTCCAGCTCATTTGCATGTACATTTTCTTGGTGTTTTATGAAATCCGGATCTGTACTGATCTGTTCATGATCCAGTCTCAGCTCGAGGACATCGGTTTTTATAAAATATTTTAGCTAAAAGATCAGTCTCACTGCAGTGAGGCGAGGTATGTAGCCTTGTTACCCTTAAATGGGGAGGAGGGCAAAACCAAGCATTTAACCAGTGATTTTCATTTTTAACAATTGAGAAATGTAACCCTGAACAGAATGTTCATAAACATTAAAGCAGGGGTGTCGGGATACATTCCTGAAGGACCGGAGCCTGCAGAGTTGACATACAAACCTGCTCAGAGATCCACACCTGAAGCTTACAAACAGCCCGAAGGACCTTGCGAGCTGCATCAAGGGGGTTTAGTTGAGGTTGGAGCTGTGCAGGGCTGACACCCCTGCATTAAAGAATCATATCAACTTGAGCCATTTTGAACATAACTGTTTTTGATTAGTACAAATGATGTTACCCCCCCCCCCCCTCACATTTATCAACATTTATCAATTTAACAATCAACTTCTAAGAATTGGGAATCCGATGTCCATTTTAAGCAAACTCAATATTCAATTCTATTAGTGTTTTGTCTGACAATGTGCCAACATGAACTCACATATTTGACCAAACGAGTGGTGCCAACGAAAGTGTTTCACACTGCCAAATCTGAGTAGTATTTGCAAGGAGAACGACCAATGAAAGTTGGCTCTTTTGATGACTTTCGTAGAGGAAACGGGAAACAGTGCACCACAACTTTTCTCCAATTTTTTTGAGAAGCCCATCTGTTGTACTGTAAATGCCATCTTCAGGCAGGGAGCGTCATTGCATCAATATTTTCCTGACCCAGAGGAAGAGCACCCTGCTGTTCAGAAGCCAGCTGAACATCCAATGATTCTTATGTATCTCAATTGGATCTGTGTGTAGATCAGAGCGGAGTCGCAAATCAATAAATTCATTTTGATCATCAATCTTATAACAAGTAAGTGTTATACTTGTAAACTAAAGATTGGTTTTCCATCCTTATGTGTAATCCATTTTCATCTCCCACCTCTAAAATTCAAGTCTTTGAGATTTTATTGTATTTCATTCTATATTTTCCACCCACTGGTAGAAGCAAATAATGGTATCAAGCACCAACGTTTTGGTTTTCTTGACCTAGCTTGAGAACTTTGGCTATTTTATTATGTGTTTGTCCCAAAGACATCAGTGGTGAGGGTTCCTCTCTGTATATGCGCTGAGATATTTGGTTACTTCCTTTCTTTCAAATTTAATGTCTGTGGCTTTCATCTGAATGTTTGCAAACCATCCCAGAAAAGACCTTGTGATATTTTTACCCCGCCAAGGCTGCCGTGGAAGAGAGGGCTCTTTGTTTTTTAAAGATGTGAGATGTGATAGTAGAACAAGCAGTTTTCCAGTGGCAATTTTTTTTGCGTATGCTTGTTTTTTTTTTTTCCCTACTCAGATGTCCTTTTGTCAGAGTCACTAGTGACCTGGAGCAGCAGGCAGGGTCAGGAGACGACTTCCTGCACTCCCCTGTAAAACTATCATTAGCAGCTGCTTCCTAGCTAACTGCCATTCTGATTTACAACCGCCCAGGGTGGAAGGAGTGGGGGTGCACAGGGAACCCTCATGGCTCCTCTTTCACTCGCTGTCTGTCTCGCTTTCAGGCCAAGAGTGTAGACTGCAAAGCCGAGGGCCCTGAGCTTGAAAGGAAATTTAATCCAATGCTTCTTTCCATCCTGGAATTTATGCTCTTCTGTTGCTGTTGGGTGTCTCAGTTCTTTGGAGAACACTGAGATTTACTACTGACCTACTTGGGGTGCATTTACTTAAAGCATTGTTTGCCAAGCATGGTTTTCCCAGCAGAGGTTACATGAACTTTTTGTCCGTCTTCACGTTTAGGGTTACATCCATTTATTTCATGGGTCGATCACACATACTTTCCAATTCTGTAACACCTGGAACAATGCTTTAAGGAGTTTTTACACCACACGAGTGCAAGTGATTTCTATGCAAAGTTTGCGTATGGAGAGAGGTCTATAACACTGATCTCATTTTGCAAATGAAATTTGAAAGAAATGCCAGAACAAAATTTGTTGTACAATCAAAAAATATAATTTTGATTGTACAACAAATTTTGTTCTGGCATTTCTTTCAAATTTCCAGATGGGTTGTCAGATATCAGTCAGTATTGGCATGTGAAATTGCAAAAATAATAATGCCCCTTGACCAGTAGCAAATCATATCGATTTTAAGATGCAGCCTCACAAATACACCAACGAATGGATCATTCTGGGGGAATCTGTAGCATAATTTGGCTATACTGTTTGCGATATGTAAAATGGTTGGGCAAAATGGCACAAGATGATGTGAAATTATTCTAATATTGTAAATGGTGTCGGGTTGTCTAGCCTCAAGAATGCTCTCTGCTTTTAAGGTAAATGAGGTGAAGTTGGGTTGCTGAGCATCAGGGTTGGGTAATGTGCAGGGAGGAAATGTATAAATGACAAAAAAGCAACTTCCTGTGGAGCAGTCAGGCTGGATAAAGCTTTGCTGTATGGAGTGCTGGCTGCCAGGCCTCTGGAGGATGCTTTGAGGATGTGGGATGTGGAAGACTTAACAGTTCTGGGAAGAGAGGGAAAAGCATAAGATGGAAAGAATCAATGCTTCTTTATGCAAGAGGTAGAGAAACTTGACTTTCTTTATTCTGTCTGGTCGTCGGCAGAGCCATGTGTGAAGTGTGTGTGTGTAACTCAAGGTTCATGAAACTTTCTCATCGCCAATTTGTTCCAGCATTCCACTGTATCTTCTTTTCTCATTGTTTACTCTGTTAATCTCTCTGTTAAATACCATTTAAATCTATTTTTAAAATCATTTAATGAGATCACTTTAACTATTATCTGTTAATTACAAATAAACTGTTCAAAACATATTAATAATATTAAACAGGGCTCTAGACTAACTTTTTGCACTGGTTGCACTGGTGCGCCTAAATTTTTTTCTTAGGTGCACCAGCACAAAAGTTAGGTGCACCCAAATTTTCAACCGCATCACATTTAACACCCCATTTTCACAAGTTCACTTTTTTTAGTTATCTATTCATTTATTTTTTTAAATCACTGTCCATATAGACAATATTGACTTGTAAATGATTAACTAACAACCTGGTCAAATAAAAGTTCTTTATTTGAAGCACAATTCTACAAGAAAGGTAACTAAAACTTACTGAAAAGGTGTTTAAAGTGCTTTACTGAGCTGAAATTTAAACTTTAAACTGATTTTAAAACAAATAAAAACGATAATACCATTTACTACCCAGATCAAGAGTTTATAATGCAGCCTATTTATTTATTTTTTCATTTTTAAGTATCAGAATATTATGGTTAATGCAGTAACGAGACGGTAGGCATATTATTGACATAGGCTCCATAACATGACATGGCTTACCTTGGGCATGAGCATGCTCGACCTCACTGTGTTCAATAATATATTCATCGGTCTTCCTTTCCGCAAGATACAACTGTACACAATGACGAATTCCTTTTTGGCGATATATGTGTCTCCGTCGATCAGGAATTCCATGTACGCACTGTTCGCAATTTGCACAGACGTCTTTTTTTTTTTCAATGTATCTGCGATGACTCCTATAAATTGGGTGCGCGCGACATCATTGCTGTACGTCGGGTTAACGTTCAAGCCATTTTTCTTCATAAGAATTATTTTGGACTTGAATTTAGTGAAGGGGAGTTCTTCTTTTGCAATATTGTAGGCAACACAAAACTTAATTCTCATCTCGGCCTTGTCTGATGATCGATCTGTTTGCAGCTGCCTGCCGCTGAAAGGCAGCGGGGAGAGGGGACACTTGAGCGGTGCATTTATCGCGGCATGTTATGTGTTTTATAGAAAATTCTGAAGTTTATAGTTTCGATTCTAAATGTATTAGAGCCAGTCACAGGGGAGGTTGATGGCTCCGTGTCAGAGCATTGGTTATAATTTTCATGATCAGGCCCTAACTTATCTTTCTTAATGAAAAATCTGTCAATCGTTCTTTTCATCTTCTCTCGTAATCCACGGCTACATCCACTGTTTACCTGATGGACTCACCTCTCTCTGTCTGACTGCATCCCATGCATTTTCAAATGTACGTTCACACACATACAAGGAATATCTGGACCACGGCCAATCAGGGGGGGGTGGGTGGGACGGGATACGCTCTTCACTATCTCTGATTGGTTTAGACCACGATGTGTGTCTGTTGTTGAACAACAGGGAGACTCACGGAGTTTCGTTTTTTTCCCCCTCGAACGACGGGTCGCACCGGTGCAACCTTTGATTTTTTTTAGTCGCACCATTGAGAAATTAGGTCGCATATGTGACCAAATTGGTCGCACTCTAGAGCCCTGTTAAAGTATTAAAATAATATTAACAGAGTCTTTAGCTCAAAACTGTGACATCACCCAATACTCCTACCACCAACGCGTCATTCATTCATGTTTTAAAACAAAGCTCCTACTCTTAGTGCCAAGCTTCTTGTATCGTGCAGGTGCACCTACATACATTCGGGCAAAAATGTAGTCCCTCTTACAAAAATTGTCTGTATCAGCAACTGAGCCCTCTTCCTCCGCGGACACGGGTTCTGTTACACTCGTGGGGCTTCTTCCCAGGGTTTGGTTTATTTATGAGTGCATGCCAGGGCTTCTGCGCTGTGTCCACTGCGTTGTAGAGCACTATATCCTTAGGTATTTTACGGGGTAGGGAAACTTTCACATGTTTCGCAGGGGCATGACATTGGTGCCACAGATGTCACCTCAGACTGAATTCAATCCGTTATCTGTGTTGTAAGGTAAGCTAATGAGTTGCTCTGTTGAAATGCTGCTGCTGCTGCTGTTGTTTGTGTACTATAATAAATAGGGCAAATAAGACGGAATGTGAGTGCCTTACATTCTATAGAAGCTCAGAGGCTGAGCACGTTTTCCCACGCATAATGTGGGAAAGATAAAATAGATTTTCATTTTATCACATCGATATTCACCCAAAAAATTGATTCATCTTCCAGCCCTTTAATCTTGTACTACACGCTTTAGCATGTAATGCTTCTTTATTCAGAGTCATATATTTGGGTTTTTGTCCATATCTGTATTTGCTCCTGGTTTTGACCCCTGGTTCTACTTTGTTGTCATGTTATAGCTGTCTTGTTATAGCTGGTTTATTGCCCAGACACTACTCGTTGGCCTACAGGGTAGCCTATCTCAGATTGAATGAAGAAATTTTTCAAATTACCGTATTTTCCGGCTCATAAGACGCACTTTTTCTCCCCCAAAACTGAGGGGGAAAAGTTGGTGCGTCTTATCGAGCAAATGCAGAGCGCCACGAAGTCCGGTCACGGCCGTATGAGAGGCGTAAGAGCTCCGGAGTAAGGCCAAAGCCGCGGCCATATTTGTACACCCGGCGCTGACGTCATCGCCCATCTTTGCCATAGCGCGGTCGTAACGAAAATGGAAAAAAACTACATTTCCCACAATGCCATTTGGCTACGGAAGCCGCAGCAGTGCTTCCACATCCCTCTAGAGAGCTGCCGTTTCTCACACATTGAACGTCAGACTCTCGCATTTGAGTGATTTATCACGCTAAACTACATTTCAAGATGTGAAATGGGCACAGCTAATAGTTTTACTTTATATTTACTTGTCATACTCATACAGTGACTCATTAACTTATAGCTTAATCAATGATCATGTATGTATGTATGTATGTATGTATGTATGTATGTGACTGAGTAAAACTAGTAATTCAACTAGTATCAATTCTTTGTTCAGACCTTTTTTCTAATTCAATTTGGTCTTTAAATTTGAAGGGTTTTGGTAATGTTTTTTTGTGAGTTTCAGTCGTTTTTTTTATGTCATTAATGGTTGAAAGCAGATGGATTTGTCACCCCACACGGTTTTTACCTCCTATAACCTAGCCCTCGGTTTGAACACCATAGTTCTAAATTAGTAGCGACACTTAAGAACAATGTTTAAATCATGTACTCTCTTAACCAAGATAATATTCTAATGTAATAAAGCCTCTAAAATCTCTTATTTTCAATATAAATTACTTTAAATGATTGTGAGTGTCCACTGTACTTTGGGCAAGGGTTTTTGTATCTCCAGTGTTGACATCTGAAAGGATCTGTGTTTTTAATTATCTCCAGCTCTGCTCTTAAATGTATTTTTAAATCATTGACTTTCTTGGCAGTGCATTGAGGGTTGTCTGTATTGTTTTTGGCAAGAAGCTTTGAGTTCTTATGAGAATTAAGGGGAAACCGGACCTAGCTGGGCTGGGCAAGGTGCAAGGCCACCACTGGACATTGCTTTTAATGTTTTCGCAGCTGTGCTACATCTCACTGCAGTGTACTTTTTTAATAGTTAATGATATTCAGACTAGAATCAAATCGATAAAAGTAGTCCATTTGAGACAAAACGTTGAGGATTTGCTTTTGGGATCAATTAGAATTTTTTTTTTGCTTCTTTGTTTGCTTTGCTTTATTCTCTTCAATACACTTGGCTGAGAAATATAAGTGGTAAAATTGTCAAATAATGCTGAACAGATCCATATACAGAGATGAATAAATAAACAACCAAAAGAGGAAAATGTGCACATAAACTAATTGAATCTGTTCATTTTTTTATCAATTTATTTGTTATTATTATTTGTTACCACTTTCGTGCTAAAGAAAACACTTTTTAACTCAAATGCATCAAAGTGGAGTCATAGCATTTTGGGGCAAAAAACTCCATTTGATTCTGAACATTTGGCAACAACTGTGTCCATAAATTTAATGCCATTTTTTTCCCCAACAATCAAATAACAAAAAAAGTTAATATTCTTTTGTATTAACCTCACAATGGAAGAGTTGAATGTTGTAAACAATGTTTAGTCCTTTTTAGGTGGGTATGTTGATGTCTTAACCATAACATCTGCTCGTCAGCTGCCTTTGCCTTTGAATGGCTGTGGAAACTTCCTGCCACTCTTACTTTATTCAGCTGCTGATATGCCTTTCAACAGATATGAGCAGTAACAGAGACATAAAAGGATTTTTTTTTTTGTGCAAAAATAAAAATGCAGGTGATTAACTCTTATACAGGTAGAAATGTCTGTGTGTGTTCATCCGTACATAAACATCCACATCCCCCATAGTTGTAATGCCTATACCCTTGGTCTCTAGTTCATCGGCCTGCATTGTACCTTTCCATTCTCAATACCAATGGCAGTCAAATAGATGAAACTATATCTAGACAGAAAGAAAGACAGGCAGACAGTTGACAGGGAAGACTGGAAGTCATTAGAGGCAGAAAGTCTGGTCGTCATCCTTCCTATGGCGGAACTGGATGCCTTCAACCACCACCTGTAAGGTTCAGTGTTAGCCCACAAAACCACACTCAAAAACATACATGGGTAACATACTGAATTTAAAAATTACTTAAAAAGCATAAGCACAGTTCTATTATATATCCTTGTTATTTGTATTATTATTATTGAAAATATTTGGGGATTTTTTCATCAAATATTTAAAGTGCATATGAAGAGTATTATAAGAGTATTATTATTTTATGGCCTTTTGTGAATTTTTGAGGGGATAAACGTGCTCCATAATTTCCCACACACCAGAACTGGTAAAGTTTTACGTCACGTAATTGGGGTTTGAAAAGTAAGTATAGAAAAATGGCTCAATAGAACCTCGTAACGTATTTCAGCATATGTTGTATTAACACTTAAGGCTTATGAGGTGTTAAATTGCGAAGCTTTTTTGAGTTCTTTAAATTTTGTACGCAGCGGTCAAGTCGACGTTTCATAAATAGGGCGGTTGTTCTAACTCGGCGTACAATGTCTAATCGTCCCTAATTTTACCAACTATGTTAATAGGTATTTCCTTTATTTTCCAAAGGTAATACAACAGAAATTTTGACAATTCTACCTTAAATACATATCCTAAATGGAGAATAGTGCATATTGCAGCAAACTGTTCACTGGGACATGACGTTACCCTTGGAACACAATACATGACTAGCCACTGTGATTTGGGAACATTTTTCTTTGGGGAAAGCTCAGTTCATCTATTTTTTATCAAGAGTTTGTTTATATTCTGTGTATCTATAGTTTTAAAAGGCTGTTTAAGCTAACTATTATGTTGTGTTCTGCTGCTGTTCTTGTGTATTGGCCTACATCCCAGCATGCTGGAATCATTTTAGTCCTCTAATAACAGGGAGACTTCAGAGCTTTTTTTACATATCCCGAGGCCTAATTTTTTTAGGGGAGGGTTTAATTGCACACTGAATTTGAGCCACGGAGTGACTGCTCTGACTTGCACATGTGTATGACGTTTGCTGTATAGTCGTGTGTTTGGTGTATTAATGTTTAACTGGGAATCAATTCCAGTTGTTCATGAGGTCATGGAAAACTGTTTACTCTGCAAAACACCTGCCAGTGATTGGGACTGTTGTCTCCTCTTCTGAAACAGGAACCTTAGCTTTGTTTTACCTTCAGGTTTTGGTTTATCACCTTTAAATGACTCCAATTTGACCCTTATTTGTGTTTTCTTTAGACTGCCACTGACAACTCCTCAAACTCCTCTCAGAGGAAGGACCATAGCGCACAGCTCGTGGCCACCTCCAGTTTCTACGAGCCTCATCCACATCGATGTGTTCTGCAATATCGGCCTCCTGAGAGATACTGTCTGGAGCAGGTCAGACTGCTTATCCTGGTTCACATTTCCATGATTGATTCGTTTTTGCAGGCTTCAGTGGCCAGCATTTGTACATTGACATTACATTTGCAAATCCTGTGCCTTTTTAATACAAATATTGCAAAATTTCTAAACAATTTCACACCTGACTGTAATCACATTTGTCCTCTCGTTTCAGAAATTCTCCCGGAACCTCTTTCCCTTCGAGGAGGAGGAGATTGTTCGGATCAACCCCCGAGACCAACGCTGGCTGATCACCGGCTATGAGGATTACCGTTACGCCGCCGTACCGGACAAATTTATCCAGAATGAGGACTCGGATGCATATGTTCACATCGCCAAAAATGAACCTTTAAAACACGACTATAATTACCCCTACGTGCCCAGTTCAGACTTTAGCTCATGTAACTTGAAGAGCACTGGTGTGGGCAGTGTGGTGTCCACCCAACCGCAGACGACAAAGCTCAAAGGTAAGCGGCGGAAAGAGGACGGGGAGCGTTCACGCTGCGTATACTGCCGGGACATGTTTAATCATGAGGAGAACCGGCGCGGGCAGTGCCAGGATGCCCCTGACCCAATCAGGACCTGCATTCAGCGGGTCAGCTTCATGTGGTGTGCAGACAGCATGCTCTACCACTGCATGTCAGACCCGGAGGGAGAGTATTCGGACCCGTGTTCATGCGACACCAGCGAGGAGCGCTTCTGTCTCCGCTGGGCCGCTCTGCTAGGACTGGCGCTGCTAGCACCATGTCTGTGCTGCTACCCGCCACTGCATCTGTGCCATCGCTGCGGGGTGGCGTGCGGCTGCTGTGGAGGAAAGCACAAAGCTGTTGGATGAACCCCCTCCATGTTTCAAATAAAACTGAATGATACCCCTCTTACGCTAGCACTGAGGAGGGCAGGAGCGCATCAAACCCAAGTGAAGCAGCTGCAGGTTTACTGATGGAAACGCATCGTTTGATCTGAGGGGAGTGGTTCAGTACAGCCCATCAGGCTACGAATGTCTGTTCTCAATGGTGTAAGGTTTTGTATATTGGTACAAAGCTAAATTTGAATTGGTTGACTTTAAATTAGCACTTGCAAACCAAACCTGCAAAAATAATGCAGTACGGGTTGGGTATTTCCTGATGTATGGTCTTCATCCGGTTGTAGTTTGTTAAGCACAGCCGACTTGATTCCAAACATACGTGTATCAGCTCCGTCCACCAAAAAGTGAATGCAGCACTTGTCAATTGCACTTTTACGTGAACCTCCCAATTCAATCACACATGAAGTTTGGTTTGAACAACCAATCAGAGTGGAAGAATTGCCAGACAGACATCAGCTTTCGAAGATCTCCTTGCATAACCACTTATGCAAAGTTCATAATTTATTTAATTGCATACACCGCAATGTTTGAATTTGGATGCTGATGGCTTTATTAATGTGGTTGAACATCTAGATTTGTTTTCTTCTGTACTGAACTGCGCCCCTCGGTTGAAGCAAGACCTAACTTTAGTCTCTCCTGGATCCAGAAAACAGTTGGTGCATTTGACTTGCTTGAAAAAGTTCCCTTTTTATTTGGTTTGTTTTCTGAATATATCTATGTATGTTTATTCTTTTCCTTTCCTTTTTGTTTTGGATGTTTTCCTTGTAAGATTTGGCTCATTTATTTGTCAGGTGCCTCCTGGAGCCTTCACTTCATGCATTACTTATGCAGGTACTTTATAGGCTTTTTAATGCTGATTTAACTTTTCAAGAACTTGAATCACTTTGGTTTAGCATCTGCATTTCTATCCCGAGCCCTTTAACCGCTCAGAGTAATAACCATGAGACTAGCTTGAGACACTAAACCTGTAGTGGGGAGCTCTGGGAGAGTGTGAGCCTGTGTGTGTTGTAATAGAATGATAACATTGTATCACAGCATAGTATTGTCCTTGTTATATTTAAGCCAAATTGACATAAGCTGCATTCAGAGTATATATGTAAATACTGTATACTCACATGTATATGTTTCAGATTGAACTCTTGTACTCCTCTTCAGACAGTGGGACCGTTTTAACCAGTTTTGATGTGGGGGCTGTGAGACGATTCTTATTAATATCCAAAGATTATTTTTGTCATATTTATTTTCAGCCAATTGAATCACCAGCAAAACGGAGAAAAAGACAGAAAGAAATCACCAAACACAATAAGTATAGTTGTGTGGAGAAAAGTTAAATAGCAGAAGTCATTTATCCATTTGTTCAACTATCTTTTAAAAATTGTGGTGGTTTCTAACAACATGGTTTAAATAAATGTTTGAGCACCATTACAATAAACCCGACTCAGAATAAATTAGTAAATAAGAATACCTTTTCCGATTATTAGTAATTGAACGATAATCTGAATGTTTTTAACTTTAACTTGTAAAAATATAAGTTTAATGTTTATCTAAAATAAGTTTTGTAACCTTGAAAAATACAGTTTTAAACATAAAGCCTTCATATGTTTATTTCATTTAGGCTCAAGTCTCCATTGCTCAATTTTTCACCAGTAGAGGTGTTGCTTTAAAAACCTTAAAGGATTCTCGTTTGCGTAATCGTTAGCATGGATTTTTGTCGATACTGGCTAATCACAATTGGTCAAAGGGTGCTCCTAGAGGTTGAATGGTTCCTGAATGGCTAATAATTAAACGTAGCAGTAAGTCCATGAATTACAAAGTGGCAGGTTGCTGCTTGCATCCAACCAATGAGAAGTATTACATCCATAAAAAAGTTTGCCTATAAAATAAAGTTGTTACGGAATAACAATTGATGGACCTATAGATCTGTTTAAGGGCACCGTGGCACAAAAATCATATTAGCATGGCAGCACATCATGGTTGTGGTAATTGGTTGCAAATTTAAATAACCATTGTATTTGCATAAGAATCTTATCATACTAAAGGAATCACCAAATCCATCTCTACTCTCTCTCTTGATAATTTTGTAGTCTATTTGGTAAAATAAGGCATTTTAAGATTTGTGCCTTTGCAAGAATACAGCCAACAATAGTGTATTTAGAGCAGGGATGTTGAACTTGGTTAAACGGTGGTCTGAATCTCAAAGCACACTCTACATAGAACATGCTAAATATGTATTGAACACATATAATCCATATTGATTAGTGAAAGTATTTATAAGACAAATTTTAAAACTACCATATGACTACTTAGTCTGAAGGTCTGAAAATATACCCCTATGAATTGGGACACCCATTCAAAGCTATATACATCAGCCAAAATTTCGTTTGCATTTTTGGTCAGTCTGACGACAATCTTAGACCTTCCTTTTGAAGTGTGGTTACACACCATTTCAGCTTAGCCTCAATCTTTTATTAGATCTTTTATTGACTTTCACCGAAACAAAAACAATCTGTCTATTCTCATCCTAAATTAATTTTGAGAGCCATTAAACGTTACTAAACCACACAATATATTGTCCCGCTCATCATGCAAACAAGGATCTTTTTTTTGAAAGTGCACCCTCTAGTGGACCTGCAAGTGTTCCTTTATTTCAGGAATATTCACAATGTGGTATAGTTTTTACAGCACTTCACTGATGGTAATTAGATAAAACAAATGTCTGCATGCTTATATGTAAAAATTCTTAACATTTTCACGCCCCAAATTTGATATTTTCATAGACTGAAATGAAGAATATTTGATGTTATATGTTCTACTGAGGGAAAACACTAAATCCCTGTCTTTTTCTCCTTTCTGCTCTGTATAAAAAGAAGGAATTGTTGTCTCACAGCTGTTTCCATCTCCAGTCCTTTTCAGAATGGAAACTAAAAATAAGCTCATTTTTAGGGTGCTTTACAGAGGGATGTTTGCCAAACTGATCTCGTGTTTCTTCATGACTATGATGTACTCAACTAACGCCTTAATTTTGTCTCAAGAGAAAATTAACTTTATGAGGAAAGCCAGATAATCACTGCTGTTCCTCAAAGAAGACTCAATAGTGAAGAGATATTTTTCTAGTATATTAAAATGTAATATTGTATACCCCAATAGACAGTTCTTTCTGTTTAATAAAAAAGCTCCTGGTATGGCTTGGTACAATCAACTACCTTGTGAAAGGGTTTGTTTGCTTAATTAAAATTAGTGTTTGTTTAATAGAGAACATTGGAAAATATTTTCACGTTATTTACCACTATCTTTTTGCATGCCTGGTCACTAAATGATGCCACAATTGTCATTATTGAGTCAATAGTTCCATTATTATTCATGGTTTATTACTGTCCTTCCCTTTGTTTGATTTGTCTGTCAGACAAAGCTCTGCCCTCATGATTCTCAAACTCCAACAATGTACTGTGTTTGTGCATTATAATCACGCCAACAAACTTTTAGCCTCAAGTATCTTCTCAATGGTAAAAAATGTAGTAATTAAATGGTTCTCAAATGTGTAAAAATGATCTGACTGCAGCCTTTGGCCGAGCTGAGCTGCACTCTGGAGCAGGAAACACAAAAACATTCAGTATACACCATGTTATCGTTCTGGAAAAACTGCTATGGGTGGGTGATAATGTTCTTCTCGATAACAGAAATGTATCCCTCCAGAAAATTTGCAAACCAGAAATTCTCTCATTGACTGAAGTTTTATTATTTCTCAAAACATTAGGAACCTACAATTTGTCTTGAGAAATCCTAACTGGAGAACTCAACCTGCCCAGCTGTTGTGCTAATTGGATTGAAGAGCAGATGTGGTCCCTAGACAACTTTTGATAACTCGATAAAGGACCAAGCGCTGGCTGAAATGCTGCTCTTTCTAGACTTTACATCTTTTGCGTAGCAGTAGGTTTATAAAACACAAACAGGAGCCTTATCAAATGCCCAGTAAGTTTTCCAGGTATTTCTAGTGGCTTCTTTCCTGCAGAAAACCTCCTTTTGTTGGCATCCATGGAGCATACTATATAGATATATGTGCCACAATGATTTTTTTTTATTCCAAAGAGGAAGACTTGTGTTTTTGTTTTACAATTTTCATCTTAGATCCTGAAAAAAAAAGTAAAAAATGTTTAACATTTCTATGGGAAGTACCGGTATCTTTTCGATGTTGAAACGTTTAGTAGTGGTGGTGTTCATTACCCTGGTGTCCCATAACTTTCACGACTAGAAACAAGTTACTTAAAATTTTGCAATTTCGACGTGTATGAAGGATTATGTTGAGTGGTATTTTTTTCTGAGCTGAGCATTTCTCTGTAGCTACATCCCTTTTTCCAAACCAAAAAATGTTTGTTTTAATGTGTGCCCTCCAGTTATTTTCATTATAAATATTATTTTCATTAATAATGATCAATTATTCTATTTAAATGTATACAATTCTAAATCAAATGTTTTTTTCTTTCATGCTGATTCTAAAATTAAAATGGAAAAACAGAAACCACATAGACACAGTTCTTCATTCGTTCATTTGAATAAAAAAAAAGACAAGCACTAGAAAATCTATTTGTTTTTTATGAAATTACATGAAAAGATGAGAAATCCTAGCATAATCTCTGTTGTTTTATGCAAGTAAAAAAAAATTATTAGAATGAAAACATTTGAACATTTATTTAGATTGAGGATTTGTAGATTGTGATGCTAACACACAATTTGACGTCATATATTCACTCAAACGAACGCGATGAATTTCCTGCTCAATATTGAAGCTCCGCTCCCCAGGATCGGCGACCTCTGTACAACGATCACTTATATTTCCTGAGTGTATGTTCGGAATGGAATAACACTTTGGGCATCCTTACTCAAGATGTCCAACAATGCGAATCAGCTGACATTGACGGCCTTCCGACATTTTGATCAAAATGACGCTCTCGATAACAAAATGGAAACAAGGCCACTCTGTGCATTCCTGATTTTTGAGATTCTTTCTCCATTTGAACAAAAGAAGATATTTAAAAGAATAACTTGAAGCCATACCATAGTTATTTACTTCCATTATTTTACTTGTTTCTGCAGGCAATGACTGTTTCTTTATTATCTTTTATTGTGTTCAACAGAAGAAAGAAAAACAAGGTAAGTTGAGATTAAAGCTACATTGTAGGGATCCCTTTCAAAGCCCTTAGAAAAACGTTGAACCCTTTTAGACAAGTACAGTGCCTTTTATAAATTGTATAATGTAATATTAATGGAAAACCTGTGGCCTTTCATTTTTCATTTCTTGCTTCGTTTCCTCCTTCCTGACACTCTCAGTGCAAATATATGCAGGCAGTCAGAACAGTTAATAGCATTTTAACTCTTAAACTGGGTGTTGTGATGCTATGAGGCTCATATGAGCACCTTATTTTAAGTCCCAGGATGCTATAATCAGGAAAATGGATCTTCAATCATTACTTGTCCAGAAATGTGATTATTGACAAACCAAAAATTGCAAACTTTGCAATCCTCTAAAATTTTTCTGGTTACATTCTCTTTCACCACTCCAGACCAACCTCATAAAATGTTCTTTCCTTTGTAGTTCTCAAATGGAGGAAACAGATCTTTTAGAGCAGGGATGTATCAAACAGTATCTTTTTGCTAATTTTGGCAAAAAAAGATGAATGGTGGATTTTGTTACCAATACGCAATTTGACTGCTTAATTTGAGATATTCAGCTTGGTCAATAGCTTCATTATTTTTGAAGTTTAGCTTTTGTCAGAAGGTTTTTTTTGGGGGTAGCTTGCTGTAAAAATCAGCTATTTTAATGAACGTTACTATTTTAATGTCAGTTCACAGATATTTATCTTATCTTTTGTCTCTGTTTTTCTGTTGAGTTACAGAAAGAGTTTGAGGTGCTATATTCCATTCCGAACCTCTCTCAGGTTACAGCAATGCAATCATTTTATGTGTTCACATCATGTTTGAACTTTCAGAAAATATTCAACATTTGATATAATCAGTAAAGTGCTGTTTTAAAGTATCCAAAATGAACTGATATGCAATCATTCAGTGTGCAAGTGTGAAAAACACTTTTACACAGAATTACAGTGAGGAAAAAAAGTGTAACACCTACTGCTATGTTCAACTCTTGCCTACAGACAAAGAAAAAATCTGATATTTCAATAGTGAGACAGAATAACCATGGATATCCAAAATGAATAGAGATGTAACGCTACACCCTGCTCACATTACAATACATACCTCAATGTTATGTCTACGATACAAAATATTCTTGGAAAAAATTTAATTTACAAAGTTTTGTGACCACAAAGATGAGAAGGCTAGGGTCTAGTTTGATTTATATGAGAGCATGTGCTATCCATCCACTAGGGGGCAGTGTTAATGTTTGCATCAAGACATCATTTTACTAAGTGACGGAGAGAGCTAATATTATAATCTTAATTTTTAAAATGTAAAGGATCATTGTCTTATAAATATTACATAAAACAATGTAAAGAAGATTTAGTATTAAAAGCAAAAACACTTTAGTTCCAAGATGATATCTTTCAGTAGCTCAACGATACATATTTTGACAATTATGTATTACAATCTAGTTCAACACGTTATATTGTTACACCCCGAAACATAAATGCTCAATTGCATGACCGAAATACATGTTGGCCCACCAGGTGTGCTCCCATCTCTAGAGGGATTTTATTGCACTACCTTTTGCAGATATTTTCAACATCATTAAAGTATGAGGCTGATTTGTGGACAATCCGAACATTCTGCTCATTCCATAGGTTTTTTAAAATCAGAATAGGAAATGGTTATGTGTTTTGGGTTATTGGCATGCTGGAATACCCATCAATGGCCCATTTTCAAATATGATGGAAATCCTCCCTGTGATGATGTGAGTATGTTACCAGAGCAATGTTTGACTTTTGCTCCTCCAAACATGGCTATGTGAATTTATGCAAAAAAGCTGACTACATGTTCAACAGTTGTGAAGAATTCAGATGTTTATTGAAAAACATAAGGGTGGCATGGTGTCGCAGTGGGTAGCACTGTGGCTTTCCAGTAAGAAGGTTGCCAAATGGATGCAGTTTGCATGTTCTCCTTGTGCTTGCGTGGGTTTCCTCCGGGTACTCCAGGTTCCCCCACAATCCAAAAATGTGGTTGGGTTAATTGAGGAATCAAAATTTAGATTGAATAATTAAATTCGATGTGAGCTAAAGACCCCCATGACCCTGAAAGGCATTAAGCGGGTAGAAAAAGAAATGAATTGAATGCATTAAAAAAACATTAGCACGCATTTTATTGAGCATTGCCCATTTCTGCCTTGTGCAGGTCTGCAATCCTGAGATTGATTCTGCGGACATTTGTCTTAAGGGAACCTGTAATTTTATGGAAAATGCTGAAAGAGAGGGGGGTCAAAATGTTTTGTTATTCTATCACTGTTAAAATAAACCCAATAATTTGTTTTTAAAATTAAAAATAAATAGTTTACATCTAATTAAATTAAATATTACGTTAAAGTTACAAATTGGCCTTTTCTTGGTCTGGTGGACAAAGTTCAAAATCAGTGTTCTACAAAATGTCAATACTTTTATCCCTCACTGTAAGTACTGTAAGAAAAATACAACATGAAAAAATTAAGAAGAACTGTTAAAATACTTAATCTTTAGAGTTTTACATAAAAAAAGTGTCTTTTTTTATGTGTGCCTGAAGCATTCTTTTAATTTATCAGCTTGTATATTTTACACGAAAGCTAAACCTGAAATAAACCTTGTTTTGTTCATGTTGACCTAGTTTTTGCTGCTGTAAAAGGCAGAAAAAAGTGTATAAATTTTTTTTAGCTCCTGAAAAGAGAAGAAAGAGGAACAAAAAAAAACTTCATAAATAGAGGTCAATCATATTTGAACACACATTGGCTTGTCCGGTGTTTGCCACATCATGTTTGTCGATACAAATGGTCTCAATAAAAATAAATGTAACTAATCCAATAGCCGAAGTGTATTTTTTTACAGCTGTAGAGACAACACTGACTTAAATGTGAAATAACACTGACTGATAAGTGTTTCAAAAATGTCTCTCAATTCTTGTGTGTGCTATGAAAAAGGATTTTGAATAACGAGTTGCCGTTTCAAGTTCATTTCAGATTTTGAGGTCACCTAACATTTTTATCTAGGAATGTTCTCCAAGGGAAAAAGAATCTTGAGTAAGTTAGTCTCCAGTAAGAAATTGTGTTTGTATACGTATGCATAGATAATGGGGCAAAAGAGAACCCATGCAGACACAGAGCGATCAGTATTTCTTTATTCTTACATAGGGAACAACATAAGACCACAAACACATTAATTAATAAAAAGTGTTTTCAAGGATTTTCCAAAACCTTGCTAAGATCTGAAATACCAGCTCGGTCTCAGAGTAGCTCTCAAGCGTGGCACAAAAAAGAACCAGCAAATAATCTAACAAATCAAGTAGATATTCAGGGAAACCTAAACACAGAACTGGTGAGCCCAACTAGTCTGAACGCCCAAACAGAAAGGACACAGACAATCAGATCAGTGAAAAGCAGCCTTCATTTGGAGGGAGCCAGAAACTGCTCAACGCCATCCCACCATCCCTACTCATGCTGTTTGTCAGCACCAGAAACTGAAAGACTAATCAGGATTGAGGAAAAGATCACCACAGTAATTTACATCTTGGATGAAAACTTGTTCCAGAGTGCTCAGGCTGTCTTGCAGTAGGACAATAAATTCCTAAAGATTTCTGTTGATATCTGAAGTAGTGGAGCCCAGACTTGAATCCTATTGACCTCTGGAGAGATCTGAAAAGGGCTTAACCCTAATGCCTCCCATTCAACCTGATAAGAGTTTGAGATGCACGGCACAGAAGAATGGGCCAAATTGTCCAATAATAGGAATTTAAAAGGGATGTCCTTCTAAAACACATTCATCAACATAAAGGAACAAAGAATCTCTGGCTGTATCAGCCTTGTAATTCTTAATAAAATCTTCTGGAATTAAATTAAACTGAATGGAATCCATTCATCCTCTCATAAAAAATAACATGCAGGCACTTCTCAAACCCTGAGTGCACAACAGAACCCAAAGTCTCTATAGGTGTTCTATCAGTGGTTGCTGCTTAAAGTCCCAAATAGCTGCCAACCTTATGGATCATATTCAAAAAGACTTGAGGCTGTAACTGCAGCTAACAATGAATCACCAAATCATTGACCAAAGGCTGTGACTACTTTTGATTATAAAATAAAAAAAATGTGGTAAAAGAGCTGCACTGTGAATACTTTCCAGATGCACTATAAGTCTATTCTTGACAGTTGAGGGGGAGGAGCTAAAAATGTAACCTGAGGCCCTTGACTTCTGTGGTTTCTACAAAGGATGTCGATCCCTTTCTTCTGTTCAACAAAGAAACTCATAAAGTCTAAAACCACATGACTGAGAGCAAAGGGGAGAGTACCTTTACCGTTTGTTGTTGAACCACTACTTGAAACCAGCTGAAGACCTCACATTGTAACCTCATGGGTGTCCTCTTGAACTTTGGACAGAATGGCCTTCTGCTGTCCTTTAGCCGCACTTCATTCAAAGCAAAGTTACTGGTTTTTGACTAGCTGTAACCAATCACAGCAGCACAACACGTGAGACGGCTAATGCTAACGTGCATCTGGATCCTGAATTCCTTGAGCAGCCAGAACATGTGAAAGCTATACAGGACATTAAGCTGTTTCGCTCAGGATGTTTCTGGAAAAGCACATGGACCATTATCTGGCAAGAAAAAAGGGCCGATGGGGGATTTGATGACTGCAAATAGCATAAACTTGCACATGTGCTAACAGTTAAGATGTATTTTCTACTAATGAGCTCACTTTTTTCTCTTGCTTTCAAAGAAAGGAAGCAATTCCTTACCTCTGCAAAGAGACATATGCCTCAAGCTCTGATTAGGATGACTGAATTAAATAGAAGGGTATTGAGTTGACAATTTTTAAAAGTTAAAATACACTGATCAACCCATTTAAAACCTTCTTGGCATCAAGTGACAGATCTATAGCTGTTGTGTTATTTCATTATTGGCAACTTCCTGTAGAAAATGGGGATCAAATCCCAGCTAATCCCTGTCGTCACAACATGTTTTGGTGTCCTTATGCATCTAAAGTTATTGGTAGATGAGAGGTATGTAATCAATAAGCACATTTAGACTCTGTGCATGTGGCATTAACCTCCAGCTCTCAAACTAAGCATCAAGGTGGCTTCCTCAAGACCAGAGTTCAGCATTTTAGCACTCTGATGAGCTTGGCTCACATTAACTGGAATGGTCAAGAAGTTTCTACACTCACCGGGACGTTTGCCAATCACAGCAGATGGTTTGAATAAAATAGGAATGGCGCAACACAGCTATTGTTTAATTTTGATTTCAAATAACAGGTTTTAAAAATAGCATTGATATTTTGGTTTTAAAGGACCATTACAAGACTCAATTCAAATAAAATATGAGAAAATTTACAATTGGCTTTCAGTTTCATTTTACAGACCTTATATTGATGCGATCAGTGCCAGCTAGAGGTGAAAAGAAGGAATGTCCCTCGGAAGTACAATATCTGTGTATGGCTAAGTTCTGGCACAAGAGCAGAATAGCACAAAAAGTGCTTAAAACAGGGATAAGGTTTAGGAGAGGTTTGTCTGTTTTTTTTTTATACAATTTTCACATTGTTTTACCCATGTCTTTGCTTTATGGGGCATTTATGAATTTTTTTTTAACCTGTCCTGCTCAAAAGCCTTCACATGGGAGGGTGCTCTCGCCAGGAGAGTGAAGATATATTTCCTCCTCTGGATGGAAGTCGTGAATTTTTTTAATTATTTGTTTAGTATTTACCATAGATAGCTACCAGCCATTGGACCCACACTTACCCAGGCAACCCCTCCACCCGGACTGGAGACAGAGGCAGCCATCAACCTGTCCCCCAACTTCTGCTCCCAGTTGTCATGTAGTGTAATGTGTATGTGGACGTGTTGGAGAGGTAAGATGTATTATAAGTGGGAGTGATGTCCTGGAGCATCACCGTTATGATTTTTTTTTTGTGTCAAATTTTGTATGATTTTTGTTATAAAGCATTAAAAAATGTTATAATTGTTTTTTTTTTGGTACAATTTCAAGTTTGTTGTGGAATTATTGTGTTATGTATTGGAAAAATATTGGAAAAATGATGGCAAGCATTGCCACATAAATGTTTTAAAATTTAAAGTTTATCAGAGCAAAGTTGCAAAAAACTCTCAAAAAGGCCCCAGACTTCTAAGGTTATGATCAGAGGTGGAGCTCCCTGCAGACAGAGATCTCTAAATCACAGATCCTTCCTCACGTGTGCAATCTTTACCGTCTAAAAAAATGGGTCTCAAATCTAACTTTGAATTCAAGTGTGTGCATTATAAACATTACTCAAAAGTGGATGAAAAAACTTCTGTCACAGCAAAATTCTCAGTGTTCAATGTAACATGATGCAACATTATTTAGTCTCAGAAAACATGGTAAAATATGAAGGTATTCATTCAGCTGAAATAGTGTTCACTTAACTATGGGGCACTGTTCATATAGGTCTACACCACTAGTGTTGATTTAACACTGAGTTTTTCAGGCTCGTTTTTTTCCTCCCAGACATTTATGGCGCTTTTTCACTGCACTACACGATACAATTCTTTTCAGTATGGTTTTAACGGCTTTTCCACTGTGTCGTAGCCACAGAACCGACATCATTTCTGGAACTCACTTAAGGAGGTTCTAGAACAGACACCATCGCTCTGAACTGACACCAATCTCTTGACTGGCCAAGCAAGCATGATGTACTTGAGTCCATTATAGTAGTGTTTGCTTTTGCACAAATTACAAACACTGAGTTTGTTCCAGTCACACATGAGAAGAAGCAGAGCAGTAAATTCAAAAGTGAATGTATTACTTTATAAATTATACAAACATAGCCATATCCAACTACTCATTTGCATGAATCTTTAAAGATCCACAAAAAACTATATTATATATATTTTTTTCCAGTCTGTCTTTGAAGTCGCCTGGTTCAGATTGGACAAAAGCTTTGCTACTAAACAGAATGGCACTTTCATCTACACTTTTTCTTAAAACTGAACATTTTAAAGTGACATTAAATGAAGATTTAGTGGTACTTTAGACGTGAGTTATTGTGTTTCATATCTGAGATATTGCACCTTTAGGATCAATAAACACACCAGTTTACTAATCAGCTGGATGTAATGAAACTAAGGATTTTATAAATGTGGAATAAATTATCTCTGAGGCTGGAGTTGATCTGTTCTCTGCAGAGTTCCGCTTTGTTGTTTTTATACAGTGTAAAGAGGAGCGTGGTGATCTTGGGACGCTGGTTTCCTGTCTAGAGGCAGTTTGTGTCCAACAGCTGCTTGGCTTGGCTCTGCTCGGTTCTTTCCTGTTTGCTTGTTTGGGCTTGTTTCTTCTTTCTTCCTCCTCCACCTGTTGTTTGTCTCCTCTAGGTGTTGTTTTTGCGATCATTATTGAGGCTCAACTCTGGAGCCTTCAGGCAGAGCTCTAATTACCAGCTCTAACCCCATAATTTAACAATAGAAATAACTTTTGATGGTAACTTTAACATTTATTTATTATACATCGGGTAACTGACCCAACCCAGACACAAAACATTTCAAGCAGAAGCGAAATTCCTCTTTAAAAATGATTTCATACTAAAACTAGATGATTAATTTTCCAACAAACAATCCACTATGTTAGTTCACACCACCAGATCACCAGGTGATTTGCCAGCATGAGGCAAAAAGGCTACGAGCCAAGGAGACACACACCAAGCTACAAAAATATCAATCATATGCCGTCAATATGTCTAACACTTTTCCAGACACTTTACAATTTTCAGAGCATTATTCATTAACTCCACATTCACACACTGGTGGTGATAAGCTGGTGGGGTATTCATGGCTGACATTCCATGTCTAGGGCCTCGTGCCCATCACCAAATACACCGCACCAGTCACACACATCCATAAAAGGCAATGCAGATGATGTTGCTTGCCCAAGGCCAAAACAGCAGAAGGGCCCTGGTGGAATCAACCTGCCCACCCACGGTTATAGGACGGCCAACTCCAACACTATGCCACTACCTGCTGTGCGCAACCAACTTGCTTGATCAGAGAGTTCCTTCTCAACCCGACTCCTACAGAGACCTGCGGAACAGATCAGCAAGGTCTGTATACATTTTTTATAAACACTATTCAACAAACCATCCAAGTACAGAAGAACCTTTTTATTAAAACTAGTACAGTACTTAGATATGTGGAACTGATCAATGTCAGTTTGGTTCAAGGGAGAAGTACCTCAAACAGCAAAATGGAGAGGTACCTTCACAACTAGTCCCAACACCTAGTTGTACCAAGAAATTGATTATCACAATACCTTATTTTGAGACTTAGGGAACCATGACTCATGCTGAGACCTGGTAAATAGACAATCAAAGTGGAGAAGTAATTTTTCAGACCAAAGTTAGACCCCCAATATATGGAGGAATGAACTGGAAAATCAGAGAAGTACATTTTCAGACCGGAAATCGAACAGAAATGTAGAGTTCTTACTAATCAACCAAATAAATACCTTAACATAACAAAACTCATACCTGAGAAAATGGCTGAAAAATCATAGAAGTGCATTCTCAGGCACCAGCCAGAAAAGCAGAAAGGTGTGTACTTCGGATAGAACTCTGCAGAAGTTACCTTTTCAGACCAGAAATTGAACCGTATCAACCGGACTTGTACAGACCTGGAGAATTCACTGGCCAGGCAGAGAAGAATTTCCCCAGACAAGAACCACACCTAGATTTGTGAAACCAACCAGCGAAGTGGAAAAGTACCTTTTCAATCCATGACTCATACTGAGACTTATAAAACTAACCAGAAAAGTGTAGAAGTACTTTCTCAGAACAAAACTCATTTTGAGTCTTGGGGTACTGACTGTCAAAATGGAGAAGTACTTTCTTAGATTAAGACTCATACAGCAGTGGGGCATCATCTATCACCATCAGCATCAGCTGTCAATAAAATGGATGTGGCCATGTGTGTTTCTCCATTTAAACATTATGTCTGGCATATCCTCATTTCTGTTGTTTTTTGTCCCTGTGTAAAATCTATTTTCAATTAAGTCCATTGATCTAGCACTGACCCAGGACCTGTGAATTAAAGGCCTGCATTCCTGGGTAGTACCCCGGAACCCTTGGGATGCAAATTCTCTTTCTTAGCAACAAACAACAATAGACCTTTGGAAACTTTTCTTTTAGGGGGCTGCTGAAGAAATGGGCAAAGACATCATGCCAATAAGCCACAAAGCTGCAAAAACAAGGAAAAAAGAAGAAACTTGAAAGAAACACTCGAAAGGAAACTTTTAGCTTTTAGATTAATGTCAAGGCCCCCAAATCGGCTTAAAACAACCACACAGTGTGGAGTGCAGGGAAAATGACAGAGCACAAGAGAAAATTACTAGCAAGTGTAGAAAGAGAAAAAAAGTGAAGACATATACTGGGACAAATTATTTAATTTAAATTTATATTATCCTCTCTTTCTGGTATTTCTGTTTGTGTCCATGTTCATAATTCAAAAAAACATTTTTTCTTTTACAACCCAAATCTTATTACATGGTTCTTTAAACCTGTTTCGCATTAACTACTGAATGTTTTCTGACTTTACTGATGAATCTGGAAGAAGTATTTTCCTGCTTTGACCTCAGTGAATGTTCCTCTGTGTACAGTCTCTCTCTCTCTCTCTCTCTCCCTCCTCGTTGCTTGATTATGGCTTCTTTGATTAGAGTCCAGCTTCCCCTGGACAGAACAGTGTGTGTATGTGTGTAACAGGATGTTTTTGTGAGCAGATAACTGCTTTGAGCCTCCACATCCTCCGATGGGACACTTTCCCACGCTGGACGGCCTGCTTAGGAGAGGCCATTATGGCCATTGTCTTTTCTCTTATCTTCGGCACAGAGCACCGAAAGGGACACAAAGTCTTTAGAATATAGAAATTATACTTTATCTCATATGATCCTCATCTGAAAAAAAAAACTTGTGTGTTAGGACATCCAATAGGAACTGGATACTTGTAAGAAGTTAAAAATGTCAATAATCAATTTTTTGGTTTGAGTGTGTGTGTTGCCAGTACTTGAAACTAATGGCACGGAAAAGAAACATTTTCATGTGTCAAGGTTAGTTTTTTTGTTAATTAAAAATGTATTTATAACAATGCAGAAGACCTGAAATGCTTGGTGAAAAGATCTGGTTCACAACTTTGCATTATAAATCTATTTCAGCTTTTGAAAGCTGTAGACGTGAAGTACTTGGATGCCCTACAGAAAATGAAGTGCACATAAAATCCAAATGCAACACAAGAGAATGAGGATGATTAAAACACCATTGACGCAGGTTATGTAGTTCAAAATGTAGTACCTACTCCATGTTTGTGCACTTACAAAACCATTAAAAAAGAGGTGAAATATACAGCCTGTCATAGTTTAAAATTGATTTCAAAACTGTTGAAAAACAAGGTCCACAAACTCCAAACAAATGTCTCCCTAAAAACACAGGAAACCAGTACTCAGACACAGGATTCTAACCCATTACAAGATGTTTCAATCCTAATCTGTTTTACTTCATCCTGATCGCCTCCTCATGACTTCACCAACCACGGTTCCGATTACACTCTTGCTCAGAACGTGATATTTTCAAAACTTCATGTTCATTTGGAAGTGTTTGGTTTTGCAACGTATGGTGTGTTTTTAAACAGTGAAGTGTTTCCTGTAAAAGATCAAGGAAGATTGGATATCTTGTGATTTAAGCACTTTAAACCAAAGTTTATTGCAGCACATTCCTGACTAATGGACGTTCCTCTCAGGTCATTCAATCTGAGTGAAGAGAATCAAGGACGGAGATGAATGCTCTCCCTCACTCCCTAGAAAGAATGAAATCATTTTGGCTCGGGATGACATCGAGAAAAACTGCTCTGGCTACTGAAGAGGTTTCACATCATTATTTTCCAGCATATTACTCAATAAAATTAGGAGCTGGTTTAGGGGCTACCTTCATTGCTTAGTGGGGATGTTCACTCTTTGATGATTACACACAAGTGGACATTTGGGACATTAGCATTCCCTCATGATCTTCTGCCTTTTTTTTCTAAATGTCACGGGAAACTCTTGAATGTTCCATGAAGGACAGGAAAAAATGGCAATGTTTACATGCACAATATTTCACAGATTATAGTGTAGGTAGGGGAATAATGCAATTTTTCAAGAAAACAAATATTTTTATATTTTTAACAAAAATCAAAAGTACTGAGACAAAATTAAAATGAATAAATCCCCTTAAAAAGGTGAGACAAGGTCAATAATGTGAACATTGTATATAAAAAAAATCTAACCTCCCCTAAACCTTATACACTGTTCCAAGCACTTTTAGTTCCATTGTGCTTTGTTTTGTGTCAGAACTTTTGAAAAACACAAGTCGTATCACAGGTCTTTTCACCACTAGATGGCACTGATTAGCATCTGTAAATTGAGACTGAAAGATGATTGTGCGTTTTCTCAGATTTTATTTGAGTTAATCATTCGTTTAAATTCAAAAATATCAAAGCTACTAACCTTTTTGAAACCAACACATTAAATTTGAAATCAAATTTAATCAATAGGTTGATTGCGTCTTCCCTACTTAATACAAGCAAATGGTGTGATTGCCAAATGCACTGGTGCTTGTGGAGACTTCGAATGGTTCAGAATGCAATGAGACACTTGTTAATTTTCAATGTCTGTGACAGATCTTAGCTTGTCCCTTTAAATAGGGTTTATGCAAATCAATGACACACTTCCGCTATCATTTCAGCCAGTACTTACAGTGTGTCCGCATTTGCAAACAATTAGTCTGTAGTCTGGTGAATTCTTTTGATTTAACTTTGTAAGTCTTTGTAACTTATGCAGAGCATAAGAGTTTGAAGGGGCTTTATTATTCACTCACTGACTCCAAAAATTGTAAAAATTCCAGGTATGATAAAACTTGACTTTGTGTAGCTTTTTGGGGTCATTAAATCAAAGATTCACTTTCTATTAAAAAATGCTGGATGTTCTCAGTAAAGATCAGATTTTTTTGTGTTATATGTTTTTGAAACATTATTTTTGTCAATACCCTTGATGTAGAAGAGGACTAGGCAACACATTTATAAACAAATAATTTGTTTACAATTAATCTATTTAATCAAAATTTGGCAAAGAGTGGATCAAGTGGAACATGGAGGGGGCAAAGCTGCCTGAATGGCTGAAAGCTAAAGTCTTAATAGAACAAATAAGTAAAAAAGCTGTCATGAAATCCAAAGTAATTATATACATAAAAATACAATTTTGCATCAAGCTTAATATTTTAATTATTTTATGTTAACTTTTTTTTCAAACCCATTTTTTCAAACTCATTTCAACACAGGTGTGCAAAAGTTGTGCGAGACAGTTTGTGTTCGTGTTAATCCTTGTCCTTTAGCACAACCTTGTGGAGGTTATGAAAATTACAACTGTAAAAATATTGCATACATGAGATGGGCTTTGGAATGTATTTAACTTTAATTCTTAAATATAGGTCTAAAGTAAAACTTTATATTTGTTCCGTGTTATCCACTTACATGGTATGGATAGTAAAACGGTATGTGGTGTAGAACATATGTGTTTTACTTATAATAAAACACAAATTATAAACCTCTTTGCTGGGTTTGGAGCCACTGGTGTGTGTACTGAACCAGGTTTGGTGCTAAAACCTGCAGAACTGACGCATTACAGGACCGAAGATACCCACCCATGCTGTAGAGCTTCCAACTGTCTCCTTGATGGCAACAATAAAGGAAAGAACATTATGTCCAGCTCTGCTATTATACTGAGCAGTTCTCATCCGTCTCTGCTTCATTCAGTTGCATTAGATTTGCAACTGGTAAAAAATAAAGCACAAGACACGCAATAATGAAAAACCTGAGCCCAAACACTACTTCGGGCAAGTGATTCAGTTTTAATGTTAAAATCCCATTGACAATCATCTACCATTTCAGTCAGACTTTAACTGCCCTTACATGCATGTAATTTGTTACACTTAAGAATTTTTTCATTGATTTTGTTGCCAAAATATGTATTTTTTACATTAATTAAGCACAATGTGAACCAACACAAGTGTAAGTAGTGTCACACAACAACCCAGCTTATCAGGTTGAAATACCTGGAGCTGTAGGAAAGAAGTTAAAGGTGTTATTACAAAACAGAGTGCTGAAAAAATGCCGTTAGACCAGTCTCATGGAAACATTCGGGTCACTGGGGACATTTTAGCCTTCTGTCAAAAGAAAAGAAAGCAGATTTGAGGAGGAAACCACCGGGAGACACAGCGTGCTGCTGTCACATGGAGGAATTCATATCCTTTGTGCTTGTGATGTGGACTGAACAGTAACAGCCTTTTCAGAAATTAGTCCTAACCTTTGACTCACGAAAGTGCTTATGTACTTTTTCTGAGGAATGTTGCTCCATGGGGTGTTTTTTCTCATTTATGTCTCTCCATGAAAATAGACACATGTTTGTGAAGCTACCGTTTGCAGCCAAAGTCTCCCCAACTACAGTCCAAAAACATGCTTGAGGTGAATTGGTCTAAACTGCTCCAGTGAGTGAATGTGTTTGTGAATATGACCCGTCATCTTTTTCATAAGATGAGTCACCAACAGACCCTGTAACCCTAACTAGGATGTTTAAGCAAGATGCTACTTCTTTTCCTCTCATCAATGACTTTTTTTTTCATAGTGTAAAAACGGTAATGGCACATCTTGAACATCTCACTTTCCCCCCTAAAATCTGCAGACTCCAAATATGGTTGTTCCCAATAGATGTAGGGTGTAGATCAGGGGTGTCACACTCATTTTCACCGATATATATCACTAATGCATTGTTTCATGTTTTTGTAAGCTGTTTGTGACCATGTCATTGGGTCATTTTAAGAGAACACGGATGGGATCTGTTACAACACCTGCTCAAAAGTGATTGTGGACAGAGCCTTGATAGCAAACTCTGTCCCAAAGGTCTGCTTTAACCAATAGTCAAAACATTTTTAACCCTTAGAAGTCTCTGCAATAGCCAATAATAGCGGCTGTTTTGAATCAGGAATTAGGAATGATGCAACCCAGCTATTGTTTCACAGTATTTCCTGTGAAGCATCTCCACCACAATCACATGCACAAACATGGGTCATAGAGACTGAACAAAAAAGAGCAGAAATATAAACATCTGCATGACTGATCTTCATTGGAGTACAAAGATTGTCAGATTATCGAGCCCACACATCAAAACAATGCCAACTAGTGTTTACAAAGTGTCATTGCAGAGTAATGCAGACAAATCACAGTAGCATAAATGCTCATTAAAAGGTAGAATGATGGCACAAATATAAATCAGGCTTAAATCCTACTATCAGCACATTCACCTGGATCTTGAAATGTTGCTCAAATCCCTCTACAGCAACAGCAGCACCAGAATTAGGCGATCAGAGAGCATTTGAAAAGAATCCTCTGTAACAATGGCCTTGCTCTTAAGATCCTATTTAAAGGTGGTTTCTAAGGATTAAATGCTGTTTCTCTAGATTTTATCTAGCATTTGAGCACTTGATCACAGAGGCGTGCCCTAATCCGAACATCAATGCAGTCCCATAAATGCAATGGCTCGAAAGCGTGACAATGGAGCGCTGGCTTGTTTGGGGCCGTTTGTTTCGGTGCTATTAAAGTTTCAAGCTGCTCGCTTTGATGGCTCTTGTCAAATCTGATAAAATCCAGCCCTCAACGTAAGCGTTGCATCAATGGAGATTACACGAGCAGCTTTTTGTTTTTGTTTTGTGAAGATTAGGTCAGCTTGGATGAACATGAATAGGTTTGCTTATATGTATTAGTTGGAACTGATTTATTTTGAGGGATTATGAGATCTTGTTGGGCGATAAGGCTTTGGGTTGCTGACATGATTAACGGCATGCCTTCAGCTCTGAATATTAGATGCGATAAGATTGAACGACTGCAGGCACACGACTAAAACAGGATTTTGATGAGGAATGGGAGGGGGTGTGTAAACCTTACCATTGTGTCACTGAACTAGTTGGTTGCTTGATGCAGAATAGCAGCGTTGGCAGCAGATGTAACTGTGGTCAGTTTGACAGCTGTGTGAAACTGTGGTTGACGGAGAGCAGATGTTGGTCAACTTCCTGTGTGAGAGGAGTCAGGTTTCACCAGAGGGGTCAGGGCTGTTCGGAGCTTGACCTGGACTTAAATGTCTGCCTTCCAAACCAGTATTTGCTGAGCAAATCATTCAATTTACATCTTCATTGAATGTCCTAAATGTTACAAATAATGTTGGAAAATACAACTTGTTTTATTATTTTATGTGGAGACAATTTGGATTCAGTGATTTCAATATTTCTCAGAGCAGAAATACAGCCATTGTTTACGAAGTGTCATTGCAGAGTCATGCGTCATTCTGTCATAAAAGGAATCTAAGAACTACTAAACCATTGAAGGAGAAAAATGCCTGTTTATCTTAAGTTAAAGCATGTCACAATTTGCCCATTATCCCCTAATCATCTCAGCTCTCAGGCCCTGTCCACTGGGTTTTCCTGAGTTTTGGTTGTGGGTTTGAAATTGTCGTCACACCCTGGTTTGGTGTCACTACTTTTTTTACAAAGACCAAGTGTAATGGTGTATAAAGCGAAAACCGTGTTGCTGTTTTCTGTGCTACCGTGTCTTACAGCTTACAGGATTAGACGCAAGTTTCCTGTTTGATCACTGAACAGAGGCGTCTGTGTTTTTGCTCAATGCTGAATACTCATTTTAAAATTAGCACAAATGGACTGTCACCTGTATGTTTGATAGTTGTAACAGAGTGTTATGTATTTTTGTTCATGTGGACCTAATTTGTTTTGTGCCTGGTGTGAGGAAAAAAAAATACTGTGTTGTGTGAACATGTCTTCACTCTGTATTGAGTCTTACTCTATAAACACAATTCCGGTTACACTGTTTTCTGGGTTTGAAATTGTCAATTCTCTCTGTGCTTAGTATCACCTTTTGGATAAATAAAGTCTTTATATATGAAATCCCTTCAGACGTCCCTGTACACACACTTTGTGTTTTAAATCTCCAACTGAGATTGAGATGATTTTAAGAAAAGTTGGTCTGTGGTAGAGAAGAGCATGATTTTTGTTAACATTTGCAATTATTACTAACTTGCTTTAGAGACTTTTAATAAAGGTTTATTTCATAACAAAATTGCATTGTTTGGTTTTCCAGAATCACATTCACACTGAGGCAAAGATGACATTTTACTACCTATTATCACAATTTTAAACAAATGTCTTGAAGCATCAACTGCACTTCATCAAGTTCATTTTTTTATCTTTAAAAGGTTTAAAGGTTATGAAATTAGCTGCTCTGACTGCCTGCAGAGACTGCACTGATGGATACATGGCAGAAGGGGGAAATGAACAGTTTTGAGAAGTGTAAAAATAAGAGGTTAATACATATATAAAAAAAAATATTGAATTCTCTAATATACACAAGGCACAAAAGTTCAACACTAAGTGTTTTAAAAGGCATAATCCAAAAACCATTGAATATATTTTGAACTCCAAGTCATAGTTCATTTTAATTCCCAGTGGTGGAATTCTTAGGGAGGTCCTGGCCATGACTGTTATTTAATTTTAAAGGACACATATGGTCTTTTTCTGGAAGCTTGGGAAATGTCTATCACATACTAAAAGTTATATGTGGGGGCTGCCAGTTAGTTCCAAGAGTTTATAATTGTGTTGTCTGAGGAGGGGGTGACAAAAACTGGCCCAGTCACCAGTCGGGTCAGTAATGTTTAGTCTGTGGTCTACTCCAGCATAGGAAAGAAAGCACTGGCTCTCAATTGACCTAAATGGTCAAGATTTATGTACAAGACATCCAGTCTGTGTGATCACGAGCTCAAGGGGTCCAGGAGCTCACGGAATGTGCTGCACACAAGAGGATTTTTGAGCACTTTTACTTCTTAAAAAGCTGTGTGGGTTTAATACATCCATCATTTTTATTTCCGATGTGTGAATAGCTTGTAACAAAACGTAAGTTTAATTTCTAGCCATTTTGCTTCACGACATGCTTGAATGCACATCACAACTTGATTATTTGATCATTAATGTGAGATAAGACTTGCGCACCGAAGCCTAATCAGCTCGCAGAAATCTCAATGGGCAATCAAGCACTCCTGCATTGAACTCGATAGTGATGCTTGACTTACTAGAAGCACAATCATCTCTGAGATAACAGAGGCTGCTCAGTTATCTGGAGCTCTAATCTTGAATTTCATACTTGTCTGGGTAATTCATCCATGCGGCTCCAATTTGGGAAAATGATTAAATGTTATATTTTGGACCAGGAGGAATCAATCACCGGTTCAGCATTTTAGAACATTGGACCTTATTTGGTCATTTCAAGCACTTGGGCCATAAAGTGTGCATGGGGTTTGCTTGTTTTATATTCATGGCTCGTTTAATAAAACATACTGTCACATCTTGTTTGTATTGTGCATTTTAATACTATTGTCAATTGTAAGTCCTGATGTTCATTGGTTTTATGATAGCTTGTCAGGCAGGAGGTCTCAAATTTTGGCAAACCGAGTGGAAATAGTTTTCTCTGGACATCAGGCTAGCAGTTTTGAGTGCTAGCCTGTTTTTAGCCCTGCCATCTAAGCAGTCTTGTGTACACAGCATTTTACCCCCTGTTCAGCTTTTATATTGTCTGTAGTTTTTCATTGAATTTCTGTCAAAGTTTTAGGAAATATCCTGCATATTTTTAGTCTTTAGTGGATAATCAAGAACTTCTAATCTTCTAAACAAACGATCAATAAATATAATTGTTTGGCCAAAATAATTTATTTTTTATTTATTTAAATAGGAAACATGCTTAAATCAAGTAAATTCAAACTACATTAATTCATTCATGAGGGTCACGGGTGCCTATCTCCAGCTGACATCAAGTGAGAGGTGGAGGAATGCCTGTCCATCGCAGGGCATTACACATTTACTCACACCTAAGGGGAATTTAGATTTTTTTAAATAACCTAACCACATGTTTTTTGGGATTGTGGGAGAAACTGAAGTACCCAGAGGAAACTTACACAAGCAAAGAGAACAGGGAGAAAATGCAAACTCCTCCAGGAGGATCACTGGCGAGCCTCGAACCAAAAATCTTCTAACTGGAAGGCCACATGTGCTACCCACTGCGCCACTAGGCCGCCCCATGCAAGCTAAAATATTCAGCGAAACATTTTTGGTGGATATCACATTTCAGTTATTTTCTTCCAGTTGTGGAATCAACTTAAATTTGATAAATGTAATGAATTTTATGTTTTTCTTTTTTGGATAAAAATGAGGATGCATCTCTTGGATTAATAACAACTATTTGTCATGCACCAATGTCTTATGCGTTTGGAAGGTTATCAAATCAATCTGAATTACTTGGTCAAACCCAATCCATCTACTGGCAGCTTGAGCAGGCATTGTTGGTTCCAAGTATGAAACCAATATGATAAATGATATCATCAGGGGCTTTGGGTAATAGTTTATTAAAATACGCACAACATTAATTAATTGAGAGTCTTTTTTTACCTCTTCAGTAAAATGAATAAAGCAGCATCTTTGTTTTTAAATATGCATATGCTTTAGAATTGGGCGATATTGTCTACCTACTCTGGATAGCCAGTAGGTAGTGTTGTAGTGCTCTACACCACTCTCAAGACCAATTTTCTATGGTTTTGTCTCGGCCTTGACTCTCTATGGCCTTGGTATCATCTTGGTCTCGGCTGTCTCTGATCACGGCCTTGGCTGCACATGTGGCCTAGTGACTTTAATCTAAGAGCGATAAAGTCAATAAACAGCAAACTTTAATCAATTAAAAAAAAGTATTATAGGCTATTATCAACAGCATATGTTGTCAAAACAAGCGACAGCATATTGTTATTTATAACACAAGTGCTCCGTAATGTTATTTACACTCCTTAGAGATTCAGAGAATTATTAAGAAATGTCAACGAAATCAACCTCATGTGGCTGATATTACAGAGCATAAAGAATACATCTGTACAACTTCAATGAAGAAGAAACATTCTACCTTGTGCAAATTTTGCATAATTACCTTGTCAGACTTCTGGACAATGTCACAAAACAAAGGAAAGAAAACGTTTCATTAGATTTAACCATTAACTCTCAAACAATGTGGTGAAAACGTTCAAATCTCTCAATGTCACGTGGCGTAAGTGGGTTGTAATGGAAACACCGTAATTTGCAGTAGGCAGGTAAGTTAAATACAGGGGAAGGTTTCATTAATCTGTTTTTTCAAACTAACATCACCTTTCTAAAACGTGTCAACATGAGAACTTTGTTTAACTTTTGGATAAAACCAACACAGCCATTTTAATAAGTAATTTAACAACTTTAAATTAAACTTAATATGGACGTCTTCCTGGCACATACAAAGTTCTAATAAAATGCTCATAGGTGAGAACTTCTCATAATATTATTTAAGTAGTTTTAGTATTAAGTAGTTAACTGAGGGATTGTTGCTTGATCGGTAAAATAACAGAAAGAGTGCAAGCGTTAATTACAAAATTACTGCGATGTCTGTTATTTGCAATAAAGAAAAGTAATTGTTTTTGGTGTTTGTTTCTGAACTCTCTGATCTCGGCTAGGTCATGGGCTCTGCAATCTGCAATAATATGTTCACAATAGTGTGAGCCCCTCCTTGGTAAATGAAAAATAGATTTTTGGGCATATGAAATTAATTATTTAATTAAGTTGCTTTGAACAAGTCAAACTACAAAATAATTGCAAACTTCCCTAAATTTCTCATTGCAAACGTCTTTTTCCGCTATTGTAAAAAAATACATTTTTGACAATTATATGATTTATTTTAACTCTACATCCTTTTACTCTATAAAGTCTACTAATGCAGCTAGTATTAACTTAGTCACACATGTTGTGCCTAATTTATTGAGGTTGCATTCAGTAATTACCACATGTTTAAAAGCAACATGATATTTCCCATTAGATTTTCTATGTGATTAACTTCTGCCTATTTCATATTCAAGTAATATATTAAACAGGAACAGATATGTGCTTGTCTTTTCCCCCATCCCCAGCCCCAAGCTTCTGAAAACTGAATATATAAAAGATCCCGGTCCCTGGTGTTGCCACAATTAGCTGCTAAATAAAACGCCACTTCCTGCTGTGTGTATTGCGTTAATTATACAAACTGGGTGGATTAGTATCCTGTTTAAGTGAAATAAACAGCCTTGTTTGCCAAGACAAAATATCCCCAGAGAACAGAGGAAAGTGGGCAAATGAGCTCAGCAAATATCTGGTCATTAACTTACAAAAGACGATCTCCTGGAATGTTTCGGAGCAAAAAAGTTACTACAAATCAAAGAAACCAAGGATTCTTGTTGTTATTGTTCAGAATAACTCTGTAAATTTCCTCACATCATTTTAAACCACACATTAATTCATGTGATACTGTGCTGTGATTCAATAATAAGGTAGATATAATCAATACACTAGGCGCAGGCAATGACTTTGGATTTAAAAGACATTTTTTCTAGAAGCCACAAAAATAGATGCTATATATTTGCTTTGACAAAATAAGTGAAAATTTGGGAAGTTCATTCATTCTTTTATCTCTTATACCTGCTTGTTCCCTTTCGGACAGTAACTGTATTAATATTTTATAACAAAACACAATATTGTTGAGACAAAAACAAACAAAAAAAATACAAAAAAAGCAAAGACAAGATCAAACAATGTGAAAATTGTTTAAAATCCAGGCAAACCTCCCCTAAACCATGTACACTGTTCAGGCACTTTTTTGTTCCAAATCACAGGTATTGTGCTTCCAAGGGTAATCCCTTCTTTTCACCACTAGATGCCACCATTTTGGGTCTGTAAAATGAAACTGAAAGATAACTATGCATTTTCTCTGATTTACATTCAATTACATTGGAAATTCTGTGTCTTAACTTCGGTAATGTTCATTAAAAACCAAAATGAACAAAACTAATAACCTACATGTTATTTTTTAAATCACATTGAAACAATATAGATGGGTTGTGAATGAAATTTTAGGTATCTGTCAGCACTGTGAGGTATTAATTTGTAAAAATCAGACGTGTTCCCTCATCCACTAGTATTCCCTACCCTTGCTTAACTGACAATCCCTGGCACTGCACTCATGATCTCATGGCCAGCATGGCATCAGTTAACAGCCCGTGTCACTTCCTGTGCCTGTCGCTCTGTCTAAAGAGCTGTGGCAAGCATGTCAAAACAGATCCGTCTCCCTGCGGTGTGATCACCATGACACAATCAGTTGCTCCAGGAGACAAGTAGCATAAAGATGCGCTTGCCGTAGTGGCACATCCCTGCCAGATGTCATGACCCTAACACAGAGCTGCAGTCCTGTGGGTAAATTACTGAAGAGGGCAGGCCTTCACTGGGCCCTGCCAATGAAAGGGAATCCATTTGATGGAGCTTTTTGCTCATGGCTGAATTTTGCCTTGATGAATTTTTACTAAATTAAATTAAAGTAACTTGTGCAACTTCCTGCAACTTTAACCTCACCCAACATTAGCGCTGAAACATAAATACCATATTCAACACTGAGTAACAAAAATAAAAACTTTAGCTGTTTATGTAGTAATTTATTCCACGGATGTGTCATGGGGGAAAGCTAAGACTTTCAATGGACATTTCCTACAGCTCTACAGCCAAGATTTTCCCAGTGCTCTGCCTTCTGTCTCCTCACTTTTCTCCTGTGGCAGAGGCTTGCAATACACACCAGTGTCATACGTCATCCAGTCTTGTGTGTCTATGGTGTCAGGTCTCTTCCGTTCCGCCTAGTTAGGGTTATTCTGGTTTTGAGGTGGAGATCTGGCACCAGGGCTTCCTGTGTGCTATGTTGTGTCTTATTTGCTGTGTATCAAGAGAGTGTGAATCTCAGTGTGAGTGAAGCCGTGCTCCCTGTGTCATTTAGAAACAGGTGTTGAAAAGAAAAAATTAAATGTTGCCACATTCTCTGTCCTTTGTGCTTGGAACTTAAAAACCCTTGAGAGGCTTAGAAAGTTCTAAGGTTGAAACTAAAATATCTTGATTTAAAATATCTTGACACAAGGGCAAGTAATGAAAATTGTTGCTCATTTTACAAATTCTTTATCATATCCTATATTGCGATTAAATTTTGTATTAATTTAACATTTTGTGTTTTTTTTGTATCTTTGTTGAATATACTGAATCTTCAAAGTTAAATGAATTTGATGGCATGTTTTTACTGCAAAAATCTCAAACTTTGAGAATGATTTTTTTTTCTTTTTGAGAACAAAAATCAAAAGTGTTGATACAAAATTAAAATCTATAAATCTCCCAAATAAGAAAAGACAAGGTCACAACAATACAAAAATTCACCTGAAAACTAGGCAGCCTCATTTTGTTGTGTGAAACACTTGTTGTCTTTTACCATAAAGAGCTCTGACAGGTTTTGGATTTTGAACTTTACGTGTTTTAGAGAATAAAGTTTACAGTTATTCTTTTTGTTGACTGTTTTGCCTGATTTTAATGTGTTGATTCAACTTGGGTTTGTTAGTCATCAAAAGGTAAAACTTACAGTTGACTTTGAGAATTTTGACAGATTTGTATGTGTTATTTGAACTTCAGATTGTACGTTATCTGTTTGATAGCACCAGTTCATTTGCATCAGGACATTTTACACTTTGAGGGCTAATATCTTAATAATGGAAAGTTTTAAAGAATTGTGACATACGTCACACAATTGTTTCATACATCAGTAATGTGTTACGTTATGCTGTTATTGTGTCTGACTAACCATTATTGTGGTTGCAACTGCACTGAATAGGGTTCTGCCAGCATTTACTAGTCATCCAATGGGTAGTTATAATTTCTATGTATACAGACTGTAACCTTTAATGCACAAAAAATGTTGTAACTTCTCCAAAACCTTATACACTTTTCTAAGAACCTTTTGTTCCGTTGGGCTTTGTTTTATGTCAGAACTTTGAAAAACATAAGCCATATCACAGATCTTGTACTTTCAAGGGTTATCCCTTCATTTTAACACTAGATGGCACTGATGGTACCGATTTGGGGCTCATAAAATGAAACTGAAAGGCGATTACATCTTATGTCACATTTTAATTTGAATTGCACACTATGTGTCACATATATATACGCCACATAAAATGTATTGCTTGACTCATGATTGGTCAAGTTATGACACTGCTGTGATATAGTGTTTCTTACTAAATAGAATGACTATTGAAATGACTTATTAAAATGACTATTGAATGACTTATTAAAAACAATGACTTAAAAAGAAATTAAATAAAAAAAGTAACTGTTTTTGAAAAAAATATGCTTGAGTTTTGAGTCATAATTCTCAGGCATACTCAAGCAAACATTTCATTTTCAGCATACATGTTGTGTATGTCGTATGCGTGTATGTCCTTCTCCTTCTGTGAGTGTTATCTGTGTGGGAAAGTTATTTTCTAACAGTTTCTTTCTTTCTTTTTTTTTGGTTGAGTGAATTAACTGTATGTATCTGGGTATTTCTGGAATCTCTCCGTCTTTATGGGTGTGATGGGTTAATACTGGGCCCCTGGCTGGAGAACTGGTTATAGAACTTGTTTGTCAGAGAGTTTCTCAACTGCGGGTTTGTTTACATCATGCAAGTTGATCTGTATATCTGAACATTTAAAAAAACTGTACTATGCAAGGGTTCATTAGGAAGGGTTCATCAATTCATCAATGAAAATAGAAATAAATGTTCTTCTCGGTACACATTCTTTAAAGGGAATCAACTGGTATATTGTTCCAAAAATCTCGAAGAACCAATCCCAGCTAGATGTTTGGTGTCCGTGTCTTGAATAAATCTGGGGCCAATCATGTGGAGCCCTGATGTTATTGCATAATTTATAAGTATCTGCCTATATTTCTAAACCACATAATCTATTTCTACCACATAATCTAACTTTATTTCTCATTTGCTTTTACATTTATTTTGTTATGTCTTTAAATGAACCTTATTTACTATAAGAGCTCTTTCAGTTAAGTGAATCAAAGCAGGCTGAATAATCATTTTCACGTTTTTAACATCTTCAGATCTCTTTTCAAAAGTGTTGGACACTCTTTCCGTATGCTGTGCATATATGTAAATTTTTTTTAATGGTATACAATACCTTCTTACTGGACCAATCATTTTCATCTTCAGTTGCTTAATTTCACTAACCCCATCCATCTCTTTCTGTATAATCTCATAACAGGAAACAGTCATGGTTACAAAGATGAGAACTATTATTTAAACATATTTGCACAAATGTACTTTTGTAATTGATTCTGACTGCAGTTGTTTTCTGCATTGACAATAAAGTTGAATAAAACCAAACTCGGAATGAAAGGTTTAAAAGAGCTGAGTGCACTTAAAATCAAAGTGTCTGAGTGTGACTTTATAAAAGGACACACTGCTGTAAGGGAAAGAAATAATTGACCCCTGCTGATGCTGAACCCACAGACAAAGAAATGACTGCTGTGTAGAGAGGTATGTAGGCTGGTGAGAAAAAGTGAGTAAAATATTACAAATGCTAGATTTCTGATTTCCTATGTGTCTTTTTTTGCAGGGAACTGACTGAGATAGAAGCCTCTCGTAAAGAAAGCATAATCTGTGTATTACGCACTGAGAACCAGAAAATAACTACATGGGGTGAATCTGGTCAATGTTGGAACCATTGTAAATTGTAAATTTGATTCAGAGGAGAACTATTTACAAGTTTTGTGTCCGATTTAATTTTTATTATAGCCCTCGATTATTTTGCACTATTCTTGCCAAAGTTGGATCTAATATAAATCAAGTACAAATGTGAACCATTTGTTTGGTTTGTTTCTTTTGACTCATTAAATCTTACTCCAGACAAGCTTTTATTTATCAAGAGATGTATTAAAAAAACTAAACCCTCGTAAACATGGCCTCAATATTTGAAACAGAACTGTTAAAGATAATCAAGAACTAAAAAAATTTATACAGACGCGACACAAACTAAGCTTATGCCACTGGATGGCAGTATTATCCTTACAGTGAAGCAGAATTAAGCAGGAGTCCGTGTCTTTTTTTGGCATCCGTCTCTGAAAAACAGAATTCTACACAGATATACACAGAAAGACCATTATTTTGTCCAACTTCAGAAAACACAAGTAAATCTAAAAAAGGCCAGCTCTTCTGCTGCTTTGAAACATCTGCATAAAAGTGCTAAACAACAATAAAAAAACTAATTTGTTGATGACAAAGTGTTCATATAAGGCAACTAATTCTAAAAGCAATGCAGGGAAGATGAATCCCTTTAAGACTAGTGCATTAATAAAAAGGGTGGCAGATGGGTCCCTGGAGCACAGAGCGTGTGTCTCAGAACACATTGGTACCATTGCTCAAGATTGGAAATGGAAAGGTGCATTCAGCAAGAGGCATAAGTGCATGAATAAAATATGAGTGTGTCGGTGCTCACAGCTTTGAGGGCTATTATCATCTGCATCTTCATAAGCATCTTCATAGCAGACCAGGCTGTACCTTGTTTTTAATCCCAAGAGAGGACAGAACTGAGAGGAATTCGATTCCATGGTGTAACGTTGAAGTTACTGTAATAAGCGTTAGAGTACCTTGACTGAGCACACCAGGACCACACTACAAAAAAATTGCTCTGCTTCCTTTAATAGTGGAGATGCAATCTTCTTGTGAAGTTCTTGCATTGATGTATTTCTGCAGTACACAGTGTAATCCATGCAAACCCTGCACAGTGCAAGTGCGAGATGAGGGAACAAACAGGTCAACCTCCTGCTTTCCCTCCCAATGCGTGATGAAAAGTCACTAAAGCTGCAATTTATCGACTGGAATTTAGATTTATACGCGACAAGATCCACTTTAATTAGCATGCTATACTGTACAGCTTGGATAAAACCGGTCTAAAGTTTGCTACGAACAGTGTTTTTAATTTAAATCACTAGTGAACTTTACGACTAGATGGATTATTTTTTTTATACATAAGTGTAAGTCACAAATTCTTGGCACTCATGCATCTTTGCTATTTCCACACGTCTCCTTGAGCACCCTATGGGCACCCTTGGGCTGTCTATGGACAACAGGAGCATCATTGTACGGTATTAGAAACATATGGGTGAAATCACAGACACTATGTACATAGTTTGTGATAGTTGTGAGGTCAGCTTCACCCAAAAACAATAAAAGATCAGCAGTCATATGTGCACTGCCTCCTACTATCTGTTAGTAGGTCACTGGTCTGAGGTCAGTTTCCAACACAAAACAAAAAAACAAAAAAAAAAACTTAATTCGAGTTAATCGGTTATCCTCCCCCACCCCCACCCTTGGAGTGAATCTGACTAGAGTGTATCCTGCCTTAGGCCCAGGTGACTTGTCCAAGTTGTTATTTGGGAAACACAACCCTCCACCCCATGCAGAATAAAGAAATTGGTTGGATGTGAAGCCACAATCTTGTTCTTTAGGGATCCAATTTAAGTTTTTTTTTTTTTTAAACAAAACCATTCAGACAAACTTTATCATCTATGCCATCTAATTGTGTCATTCCTACTTCTGAGGATTACAGTTTTAGACATTTTTTTCTTTAGGTATTCTTTTAATTTTCAAGGACTTATTTTGTTGTATTACAATTTGTTCAGGCAAACTGCAAAAATAAATAAATGAATAAAAGGAGCACCGAAGTTGTACTGAGGAAACATTTCATTTTCCTCCCTGCTTATTCCCTTTCAGCGTCACAGGGGTCTGCTGGTGCCTCTCTCCAGCTCACATCAGGCGAGATGTGGGGGTACACCCTGGACTGGTCACCAGTCCATTGCAGGGTTGGGGAAACAGCATTTGCTAGAGCTGCTTGCCATGACACTTAGATTCTGCTGTCTTTTGAATTTTGCATGGATTACAATTAATTTCTTAGGATCACCCCTTTCTTCCCAACTGGATTCATCTGCCTTTGAGTAAATGAGCTCTTTCTTTTGCCATTTACTCTTTTGTTGCTGGAAATGCCAATAGTTTATGAAGTCCATCTAAGAGCAAAGGCTGGAGTCCAGATTTGCACTAGATCTTGAGTGGATTCAGTGCACATCCACATACTAGTGAACATATGGGAGTTATAACTCTAGTCATGGGGGGTTCAATACAATTGGATTATTTATATATTGGATTATTATTTTCGATTACAAACTTATTAAATAAACAAATTTCAATAAGGGGCGATTTTAGGATCAAGGCTTCTTGGTGCTCAGCCCCTTATTCAGTTAAATATGCTCAGTGCCTCACAAAAGAGTCTGAAATTCCACAATTGTACTGGAAATTAGTCTTGCATCAAAAGGTTTATTATTATATCTGTTTTAGTATTTAGCATTAAACCATAAATTGTCATTATGGAACTTTCTTTTCCCATAAAAGATTAAGCAATTAAGCTGAAATATTGTAATTAATTATACAGAATAGATAAAAAACTTAAATTTAATAATTAAAAGGGTTAAATTCTTAGGTTTTAGTACTTTTTTTTGCACCTAAAGTCAAGCAAAAACACAGCTACACTGTGCCAAACTTTAAGTCGAACCAGTAGTTGCAAACATCACCAGTTTTTGTTCACCATTAACGTTTTGGGTCACCATTTTTTTCTTCCTTTAAAGTAGAAGAAAAGCTCCAGTTTGCTGCCATTTGTTCATGCAACAACTGGTCTTCATGGCTTTTCCTGTATGTCCAAATTATGGGAGCTGGCAGCATGCTTGGAGGGGGTCTTTATTTATTCATTTCCCTGCGGCTCTGTGGTTTTTATAAGTGGCTGTATTTGGCCAGACCTGGCGCCCCTGACCCATTCTGGCCAGGCTTGGAGGGCTTCTGCCAGATCCTTCAGATCACAGCTTCACATAAGCTTATGCTTGTCCACTGGCTCTTCAAGAGAATTCATTACCACCGCCTGTTGCTGTATGGGCTTTTGCATTATTTTAATATTATTTTAGCTATTATTAATGTTTACTGTGATAATGCTATGTATGTCTTTTTCACAGGGTTAAATTTATAATCAAAAACAGATAACGCTTTTAAAAATAAAAGTAACATTTAGAAAAATAAGCTAAAAATACACTGGTTAAAACTTATGGTAATCTATTCTAAAATTTAGTTTTTGAGGAAGTTCAAAAAAGTGCTCATATTTATTCTACGTTATTTATTTAAGTTTGAACTTTATATTCACCCTTAGAAATCTCTGCATGCACAGGTGCATGTGCTAACCACAGCGACTGTTTTGAATAAAGTAGGAATGACACCTATTGTTTAATTATGATTTCAAATATAATGTGTAGTTTTGATTTTTTTTTGTGTTTTAAACAAACATTACAAGAGTTATGACACATAGTTTGCAAGCTGGCATCTAGTGGTGAAACAAGGGATAACCCTTGGAAACACAAGACCTGTGATATGGTTTGTGTTTTTCAAGGATTGCCACAAAATTAGTAAAAGTAAGTAGTAAAAAGGCTCAAAAGGCTCCAGACTTCTAAGGGTTAACCTTTTATTTTCATTTTAGGGAAATAATAATCATTTGAACCTTTAAATATTTTAAGGTTTTAAGGTGTATGAAACCAATGGAAAAAGCATTCTGATTTCTTAAATATAGAAGCTTTAGAAGAAAAAGGCTCATGTTAATTTTCAGAACTTTAATTGGAGAAGCAGCCCCTTCATATATTGTCATCTTAACCCAAACACATACCATTAAAGTTATGCAATTACATGCATTGTGACTATTTCCCCTTGATTCTGAGTTCAGATTGGAATACAGTGGTGGAGAATATACCTGGCTAACAGTGATCAAGAGACAGAGAGCACCTCAACAGCAGGTGTGCCTTCCTCTACCCGTGAGGTTGTGTGAATTGAAGAGTCGTTTGACAGTGCAGATGTTCTCAGCTGGTTTCTCCAGCACTATCTGCGGTGGTCTCACAGGTCACAGACGGGGTCACTCGAGACCTGAGAGCTCTCTGTGATACCAGCCTATTCACACCTAAGACTGCAGTGCACAGGCTGGCACATACACATGCTTTTCACATAAAACCTTGAACATGCTTCCCTGCTTTATTTATAGCTACGTTTTGTCTCAGTGAAAGCTGTAAATATATTTATTGTGAATTCCATCCACAGCCATTAATATTACTTTACACAAAAGAATTTGTAAAAAAGCAGATTCAGACAAGTCTGGGTTTTCAGAGGAGTCTTAAAAGGGGCAAAAAAGTCTAATATAAAGCAATATTATCAAACAATTCTTTTACCATACGTTATCTGTTGTATTTGAACTAACAGTCACAAGGATTTAGCTTCATGTTTATGTTTGGTCTTGATCTGATATTTGCTAAAATGGGTCACTAGAGCAAAACAAGAGCACTGAGGTTCTGAAGATATTCTAAAACCCCCGAAACTAATTGCATTTATTAACATTTGAAGTAAAACAAAAACAAACATGGTTGCTATGTATATAAAAATGTACACCAGTGGAAAGAAATATTCAAAAATGTAACTAGCCAATTGACAAAATAAAGTTGTTCTCTTTAAAAGTTTCTTGAATAGGATTGAAATAAACATAAAGAAAAAGTATTTTATAGTCAATCATATTTTTACTCTAGTTGATATAGAATAATTAGGTATCGTGACCCAGCTCAAAGGAGCTAGGAATTAAAGGGTTATTGGGTTTAACTCAAGCGCAGAAGCAGCCGTTTACATCAACTGGTCTTTATAAAACAGAATTGTAGAAAACAATAGAAACCTTTTGTGATAAGGCAAAATCCTGACAGACACTAAGGACTAGCTGAGAACTAAAAACACAAAATAAAAAGGAGACTCAACACCAGTGTCTGGATAAACAACAATCGCATTAATCATAAAAGGCATGGAAGACAGGCCATCATTTAGACGGTTAATGTTGACACCCATGGGAAATCCATAAGAAATCAAGATCTTGTAAGGAGTCGAGAATATGCGAGATAGAACAAACAATCATGCATGGAGCACCATACCTAAACAAAAAGTTCCAACATCACACAGGTTTAAAATGGTGTTAAATTTGAAATTTTAGATAATCTTAAAGTAGTAAAAACTACTTTTTAGATTTTGAGGATTGGAACTTAAAGTGATGAATCTGTTAGGTGCAAGTTTAGTCAGAAGGTGTGAGTGACGGTGACGTTGTGTAGCATGTATTAACCCTTAAAATGAGAAACGCCACTCTCTGTATTTCCACACTTAAATATTTATTTGGTGTGTAGTATTGAAAGATCATGTGATGTGATCATCATGGTACTAAAAAAAATTAAGTTGTGAGATTTGTCCCAACTGAAGGCTTAAGCAACAAAAGACTGACCCACCACTAATTAATGAGGTATAAAAAAAATCACCCCCTCAGAGTTGTCTTAGAGACCAAATTAGTGACATCCTTTAGAGCTCCTTTTGGAAAGAAGAAAAAATTGTTTTCTGTTTTTAACGGATTAGTTTCAATAGGATCCTAGTTTCAATAGGATCACCCTTAAGTGGCCATTCGATGACTAGCAGTTTCAGTCGCTTCCTGTCACACATCTGGAGGAAAGTATGAGGTCTGCATTTGGTTTTAACATGTGTGCTGCAAGAACATACAGTGCTTTTGTACACCTTTGATAAGTGCTGATGCATGCTGATGTTTTCCTAGTTTGATGGTTTTCCTCCCTCCATTTGTCAACCTGAAATGGCATGATGTATAATGATATACATTTTAATGCATTTCTTATTTTATTACATTCAAGGGTGCATGTGTAATCTTTTGCTTGACTGCTACGTTTTTATCACCTACTTCATTTCAGAAATATAATATAAAAATTTGAAGTTTTTTTGGTATTTTTTATCATTAAAAGAGCTACATTATCCACATGTGCATACATAAAAGTGGGCAAATATACATAAAAAACTGGAATGAGTAATGTTCTCAGATGAATCATCAGCCCATATTAATATTTAATTCCAAGTGACTCTCACCCACTTACCTGTAGGGCTCTTTCAGTTTAAGAGTCTTGCTGAAATATTCCAGTTTTTTCTTCTTTTATAATGTATATTTTAAGGTCTAAGCAAGGAGAGGCTCTCTCTTTCGGTCTCTCTCTTTCGTTCTCTCTCGTACAACATATATATATATATATATATATATATATATATATATATATATATTGAACACACTCCAGCTTCACTAAATCCCCACCTTACTTTGATCAGCCCCTGCTTTATTTGATATTGATTTACGAATGATAGATTGTAGTTAAACAACAAAACCTTTGGTGTACTAATGCTTTACTTAGAGTCAATGCTCAGATCAGATGAAGATCAGTGGAGGGATGGTCTTTGATATTATGTCACCCCTTTGAACTTGGCCGGAAAAAAAGCCTATGGACCATCCATTAGCTGATCCAATGGACTCAAAACCTCTACACAATACTTTTAACTCATGTTTTGCTATGGGACCACCATTTCTGCCTCTCAAAATTGGAGAGTTCATCTTCATCATACAAACACATTCTATCCTGAAGTTTTAAGTTAAAGCATAGGATGATACAATAATCGACAAGGCTGTTGAATAGAAATAAATACCTACGATAAAGTGGATAAAACAAATGCTTCCCTTGAATTTCTACACACAATATTTCGTTTGCAAAGTCTTATGTCGTTTGCAAAGTCTCACTGCGTTTAATTTATTTAACGCTTTACAATTTTCAGAGCATTACTCATTCCCTCTACATTGACACACCGCTGTTGCCAGAATGCGGCTGCCATTTCACGGCCTCCTGCCCACCACCAAACACACCCCACCATTCACACACATCCATACAGGGCAATGCGGTGAAGCAGCATTGTAATTCTGATGCTGCAAAAGTCCTGATAAGTTCAATGGCATCCATTAATTATTGTTCAGACCTGCAAGGGGTCTTTCTAGAGCTGTCCACCATTTAAACTGAGTGGTGGAGGAGCTAGTGTGCCTGAATGATTCTAGGAGCTATGTTGTCAGGGGCTATATGCTCCTGGTAGGGTCTCCCAAGGCAAACAGGTCCTAGGTGATGGGCCAGACAAAGATTGATTCAAAAACCCCTTATGATAAAAAGAGGACTTGTGAAGTGGACTGGTAAAGCACAACCAGGGCCCCACCCTGGAGCGAGGCATGGGGTTGGGGCTCATATGTGTGCGCCTGGTGACTGGGCCTTACCCCATGGGGTAACACGGGGATAACCTCCCGTGGGCCCAACACCAGCAGGAGCAGTCGTAAGGGGCTGGTGCATTAGACTGCTCCCCCAGCAACCTGGCCAAGGATAAGAGAATGAAGAAGAAGAAGAAGGTGATCAAGAATCCAGACGGACAACCATCTCTGCAGCATTCTATCAATCAGACCTGTTTCATGGAGTAGCCAGACAGAATACATTCCTTTGCTAAACATCTGGAGATTCTCAAAAGGAACTTTGTACTCTTGTACTCTTTGGAGCCAAAACCAGGCATCTTTGTTGGAGGAAACCAATAGCTAACAACATACAGTGAAGTATGGTGGAAGCTGCTTCATATTCAGGGGATGTTGTCAGTAGCAGGAACTCAGGGAGACTAGACAGCATTGAGGCAAATATGACTGCAGCAAGATACAGAGATGGTGTGATGGTTCATCTTTTTTTAAATAATCTATTCACAAACTAAACCTACATATCTGTCCGTTTGTTATGAGCTTAACATGCTATTCAGAATGAATATTTTGGTAGTTTTTGGAGGGATGATGAGAGGTAAAAGGCTGAAGCATTGGAGCTGGTATGAGGTGCATGCTGGGTCAGTGTGGCTGGAGCTCAGGCACCTGAGGCTGTGTGGCTTCTGGCAGGTTAGGAGCAAGCATGCAAGACCCAGGGGGATGCATGGCAGCCCACACGCTCCTGAGTTCCCCTCCAGCTGCATACATAGGCATTAATTACACCCCAGCTGACAACAGGGTCAGGCTGCTCATCCACCCTGTGCATCACTGCATTACACTCCCACCAGCCTCCTCCACAACCACACTGGTACCAGACATATTCAGTGTAAAACCAACTTTATGAAACAGATGTTGCACCCCAGCTTTCCAATTGTTTATCTCTCATAGTGACAACATGACAACTTCATCCACAAAAGGCAGAGATTAGATATCATGGTCCTTAAACTGGACTCCATACAGTCCCTAACTGCACCTAAAAACCCTGTTTATAAAAAATTCAGAGAGGAAGGGCAGACCTGCTGCTGTTCAACATGCACTAGGAACAAAGCAAAAGTGAACCAAGCGTCTGCTCTTGTTAGACAAGCCCATACACTCCATAGTTCCTGTGAGACCCCCCTAGCACTCCAAAGAGAGCATAGATCTGGTCTGATGTTCCACTAACGAGTTGAAAACTATTTTTTTCCTCCTGAATATGAGATTTGACTATTTCGATTTCAAGGGAATGCTGAGGAGTATGATACCCTTGTAGTTGGAACACATCCTCTGGTACCCCTTCTGTGATAGCAGGACCACCATCCTCATCTGTCACTTTCCAAAGCACCATGCCTGAACACATGGCAAAGATGGAACTCCTGGTTATCCCTGCCAACACTACTGTCCAGCATAGAGTCCTCGGGAATCTGTCCCTCCACCTCTGTCAGAAACTTTAACATGATCTTCGATGAGCAACTAACATTCAAAGAGCACATAGCTAAAACAGCTCGATCCTGGAGATTTGCTCTGTTTAATGGCCAGATCAGACAGATAAGATCTTACAAAACATTCATCTCAACTTCTATTCCAAGCACTCTCCACTGGCTTCCCATTGAGGCTTGTGTCCAGTTCAAAACACTGATGCTTGCGTAGGGAATAGTCACTGGCTAAGCTCCATCATACCTTCACAAACTCTTGCAGTTTTACATTTCCCCTCAGGAAATGAACAGTCTGGTGGTTCTTTCTCAGAGCAGCAAAAAATCTCTTACCAGAACCTTCTCCTTCACAGTTCAAGCTGTTCTCCCACAGCTTTTAAAAAGGAACTAAAACTGAGCTCTTTCGAGAGCACTTGCAAACATAACATAAACCCCAAAGCACTCAATTTATTCTGAACCAGCTGGAACCTCTTCTATGTGCATGTCTTATGACCTTGTGCCTACTCCTGAACCGTAAGTTACTTTTTAATAAAAGCGACTTCTAAATACATAAATGTAAACCACCATCATTTGAAAACCTCATAAATCTACAATAATAAATCAATATTAATCAATGAACACGCAAGGCATGGTGGAGGAAACTGCTACCACTGTTATCCACAGTAGAATGTTTTCAGAAATAAACTAAATCTGCCTTTTGGGGTCGCCAAGTCAGAGCCCAGACCTCAACCCAAAAGAGATGCTTTGGATTGACATGAAGAGGGCCAGCCATTAAAGACATCAAAAGAAAATGACAGCCAAAACAGCTCTACCGGGAAGAATTGATTGACCCAAAGCCACAGAACGGACCTGACAAAATTGCTTTTTACAAGTACTGCGAGTTTTTTTTGGTTGAAGACATGATTATGAATCAGATTTTGTGTTACTATTTTAGAGACATGTCAATACCTTTAACTTGGCAAAGTATTTGGAAGGATAATGCACAGTGGAAGGCAAGCACTATTGCTTTTCAAAATAGTGCTAAATATATCCATATGATGGATAAAATACAGAATATACAGAATCTTCAATATTTAAAGTATCCCCTGTCAGTACCAAGCCCCCATCTGCAGGTTTAGCTTAATCTTTACTGTTAGACAGTCACACACCTGACCCATATAGTGTGTTTTGTGCAGGAAATAAAAAGACAGTAAGACTAAAGAAATGGAAGCCAAATGTACAAAAGTGGAAAACACAAAAGTATGAAATTTTAATCCCAAAATAAAGCACTGTTGTTCCCATAGAACATGGTGGAAGGGCTTTGTGGGCTTGGTAGTGGGCAATGTACCTGAGGCAGTGGGAAGTGTTAACATGAAAAACACATCAGAGGAGTGGGCTGTGTGGCTCCTCATGCTGTAATTAGTCTGGAGGAGCACGCTCCGATTACCCAGAGCATGCACAACCACAAGCGTGCATCTTCAGATCAAAAACTCTTTTTATAGTCTGAGCTCTGTTTATGCTTTCTGCACAGGCCTCCATCCCGTTTCCTTATTGCCACTGTTTTACCAGGATGTTCAATGATTTATTCACTGGTAAATGATCAAAGGTATTATTACTTTAAAATGTTTTGTATGACACATAAACTCCTCAGTTTTGAATTCAAATCAAGAATAAACTTTTAAAAGTTCACCATATTATCATGCGGCTTCAGAAGATTTAAATCGAGTGCAAGTAATTTGTTTTACTTTACGCTGCATCCGTTTTCCTTTGCTTGACAGTGCAGGGATATTAGTTTTCTTACACATGCATCCGTTCATTCTAACAGTTCCGCCTTTAGAAACGAATATCAAAGAGAATTAGCAAAGAATTATTCAGCTAAATATCTTGAGGCTGTTTCCTCTCAGTACATGTGCCTGTAGATCCCATCACAGCTAGAAGTAATGGGGATAAATATGGGTGCATTGAAGAGAGAGAGCGAGTGAGAAAGAGAAAGGAGGAGATAACTTAGCCTTCAGATCCCGTTGGTTGTAAACCTCCAATTTAGGAATGCAGCTGACAAACTTGTTCTGAAGCCCCATCACTCTCATTTATGTCTGAGAGCCAGTGGGCCTAATTATGGGTAATCTGCCTGCCTCTCCACTAACGATGTTAGCGTAAAGGCCCCGTAGATTAAGGCAGCATCAGCAATTTGAGAATAACCAAATCTAAATCTCCTGCCTCCCTGTAATGCCATTATGGTCCCACAATCCTTTGAAATGATTTCAAGGGCTAGGGCTGAGGGGTCTCTGGGCCGTTTCGCCCCAAAGCAAGTTATCAGTTTCCCCTTTGAAAGCTGGGTCATTCAAGTCTTGTTTGGGGGAGAGATAAGGAGAGACACCGGGGGAACCCCCCCCTGAAATGCTAGAATGTCAGGTTCACCATCAGATAACAAAGCTGATTCTATCAAAGCCCTTTGAGGTGGTGTATGCAACTGGAATGCTGGCTCTCACCCTAGATCATACAGGCCCAGGTATGTTGCCTTAAAGCAATGCCCTTTGTGTTCTGATTCAGTTCAACCCAAAGTTTCATTTCAACACATTTGAATATAAATATGTCGGTAGCTTTCATCCTCTGAGCACAATTTAAGACTTTTAAATTACATTTATTTTTGTCTCTCCACTCATTAAATATACAATGGTTTCAGCTACAAACAACTTATAATGGCGACACAATTTAAAAAAACAGCTGTAGAGTGTACCGATGCCCACAGAAATTTGTGGTCTTTCTAAAAACAAATGTCTTCAAATTAGCCTTGAAGAATGTTAGCGACGTTAGATTATTTTGCACTGACCTGGGAAGTGTTTTCCAGAAAATGAGTGTTGCACAGCCGAAGGCTCGAAGGCCCCTTACCATTTTAGGGTAGACAAGGTGGTTCCAGCCATATGACAGAGAATGAAACTCCAAATGAATTATATGGATGAATATACAACAAAAGTGTACCTGAAAGAGCTCATAGAGGTATGTGGAGCAGAGTTGAAATATTCTGCAATTAATGCAGTATTTCACTGGCATCAAGAAGAGTTCATAAATCACAAGAGTAACGACCACGGATCAACTGGTGCCAACATGAAAGAGTTTTGCATTGCCACGATGGGCATTTGGATGATGTGAGTAGAAAGCAAAAAAGATGCTTGGTGGCACTCATCCCACATTTTCAAAGCAAATTCGCACAGGAAACAGGAAAGAAGTAGCGCACCACAAATCTCTTTTTTTTCACATTTTGTCAAACAGTTCCCTGTGATCAGCCACCTTCAGAATAAACCACTCAACATTCCTGATTTTTTCGATGTGTTCTTTGATTTCTTCTCTGTCATCATTTTCCTCTTTCCCCTTGTAGGAATGCCTCTGATGTACAGCAAACGCCATCTTCAGGCATTGCAGCAATATTTCCTCTGATGAAGAGAAGAGAAGCCATCCGAATAATCTCAATTCGGACCAGTTTGTAGAGGCCCATAGTCTTTCTTAAATGTTTAACCCAGGCAACACAGTGTAAAATGAGCTGCTGTAGTCGAGCATGCTAGTCTTTGAGGTAACCACAGCATGGATAATCACCAATGCAGCCGAAAAGGAGAATGATTGGTGTAAATGGTTGAGTATACAGGATCATTCTCCAGTGTGAGGTGCCCTGGAACAGAATTTCATCCTCTGACTAGTCTAGCAAATACAGCTGCAGAAAAACATCCCCATAGAATGAAGCAGCCGCCACCATGCTACACTATTTGCTATTGGTTTCCTCCAAATATCATGCCTGAATTTCACGCCAAAGGGGGCAATACAAAGGGGACTCAGTATCAACCTTTTGTTTCGAATAACCATAAGTGGAATTATTAGTCAAATTTGAATTGTCTCATTATTTTCAAATGTACAGCTTCTGCTCTAGTCATGTTAAATTATATATGCCAAGCTATGCTAAAAGTGCTATAACAAAACTTGAAGAATTGCTTGCAAATGGACTCTAGAAATATTAATATACACACAAATATGTACACACATATAGACTTACATGCACTTCTATAACGTCTGCAAAAACCCTGCAAATAGGCACAAATCCTGTAGATAGCTGTATCTTGACTATTTAGGGCAGTGACAGTTGACAGGACATGTAAGCAACTCTGGGAAAGCACACAAAATTTTGTGAGAAATGCCCAAATGTGTTTTTTTCTACTACGGGTCTCTGCTCTGTATTGTTTTATTTACCCTTCTTCTCTTTCATGTTAAAAAATGTAAACTTGGAAACTTTCATAGTCATTCATTCATTGGGAAATTTAATTGAAAAAAAAAAAAACTGCATCTATGGGTTTTTTTTCTTTTCTGTAATATTTTGCCTCTGGTATGGTGACATCAAATGAAAACATCAGGAGATGCATTGGAATTTTATACATTTTGAAAATAGAATCCTAAAGTTGGCAAAGATGCAAACTTGATCTTGAAAACCATTTCTTCAATTAGTCTGTTATCTGCACATGAGTTTGTTTGTGCTCAAGCAGGCACTTGGGAAGTTTTTGAGGTGGTGTGGTTATTAAGGGGAGCCATAAAAAAAGCTGGAACTCTCCAAGGCTTTTTGGGTTTAAGACAGGGAGAAGAGCTTCATTGGAAATTACATTTGAGATGAGTTCAATTACCTTTGTACTCGTTTGCTTTATGCATTTTTTTCTTTTCCTTCAACAATATCCTCTAAGGGTGTTGTTTATGAGCTTGAGACTATTTTACGAATGGAGCGCCTTTCATTGCAAATTACTCGTCTCTGATAAAGAGAGCACTGCAGCACTAATGGCCCTTCCCAGCAGTTTCCTAACACAAAGCACACTTTGTTTGCAATAACAAATCACTTTATCATTAGACCTGAATGACTGCAGCAGGTCGTCGTACTTTTGACCTTTCACCTTTTTTTACATGGCACTCAGGCCAGACCATTAGTGCTGGCTCACTGACGGCCTTGATTATATCTTCTTGTGAGAGGCTGTAATTTGATTGGTGGAGAATTAAGGCTTCTCCTCACGGGTCATTTTAGCTCACTTCCTCTACAGTTCTTGCCTTGATTAAAAATTGATCCACGGCCATAATGTGAATATATTATTGAGGCTATATGTCACCACTGACAGATAATTGAGAGTACACAACTTCAATTTCACAAAACTGTTCCAGCTTGAATTGTTTTGGTTTGTGCAGAGGCTCTTTTCGAAGCTAGCACTGTGGTTTGTGTAGAAAATGCCCTGTAAATAAATGAGTTAAAGAGAATGCAAAGGCATGCTATGTTGTCAGGCTGTGCATGGCCATTTTTTTAGAAATCAATCAACAAACAAAACAATCTAAACTAAAAGAAGTTTAGATTTGTGATTCTATCATTTCATCGCACTATGACAGAAGGACTCTGATTCTGCTTTTTTTTCAGGTCTTGATGACCACATTGTCATTAAACCCCACATTTCTCTCAAGATTCATTTTTAAGAGGAACGTTAATTAGAACGCTGCGTGGGTTCCTTATAGGGAGAAAGAAGACTCATGTTAACAATTGAATGTAATTTTATGGCCAAGTAACTTGTTCCTAACCGTGTCCCCCTCTTTTTTCTCTCTCTCTCTCTCTCTCTCTCGCACTACTGAAGAAACACCACTTTCCCCACAAAAAGAGCCTTTCCTCCGCTATAGAAATTACTGGTTGAGATTAATAACAGCATTAGGCAGTAATGATGCCACACTGGATGAAATATTTATTAAAGATCCCTCTGCTTGCAATTAGCATGGCATGTAATCGTTCAGCACATGAAATCAAGATGATTGCAGCCGTCCCTCAACTGCTTTTTCCCGCCAACCCACACCCACTGCCAACAACTGCCATCCTTCAGCCGCCCTCGTGCCGTGACAAAAGATCTGGGAGCCAGAGCTGCCAAATATCCCTTCTTAATTACTGTAATTCCAGCATGGTAAGAAAGTGATCCGGGTGTAATTATGCCAGGATTGAATGCCGCCTCTTTGCTTTGCTCTGGAGAAATGAAGCTCAAGCTGGATAGCACCTGCATGGCAGCAAGAAAGAAAGAGTTTCTATACCATTTCAGGCATGGTAATAAACTTAAATTGAGATACATTTGATCAGCATAGAGTATTAGACCTAAAATTCTGTTTCACACCACTAAGTCATTAGTTAATTCTATAAAGACACAGAGATTTAACTCTTCCATTAATGACTTTATGGCACTTATTAGCTGCAGAAAATCATCTTATTAGTTTCTGAATTTCCAGTTTTCAACCTTAATTTGGAGTGATTCAAATTCTATCTGGGTACAGTGGTGCAGTGGGTAGCACTGCTGCCTCTCTGCATGTTCTTTCCATGTGTGCTTGGGTTTCCTGTAGGTACTCATGGTTTTTTTCCCCAAAGGTGAAAAACAAGCATCATGCAAATTGAATACTCTACATTTCGCTTAGGAGTGAATGTGTGTGTTGCCTTGTGATGGACTGATTACCTTTCCATGATGTGCTCCACCTTTTACCCAGTGAGTGCATTTGCATTCTTGACAGAAGGGCTCCTAAAAACATGTTGTACCTGATAGAACACCTCTCACATCTGAGAAGTAAGTGCAGCACAGGTAAGTGAAAAGGGGTAGAAACTCAAGGAGCAGATGTTGAAGAAAGCCAGCAAGGGAGTCTACGAAGTATCACAGGGGAACAACATTGAAGACAGGCAAAGGGCTGATGGAAGTTGTAGTCTTTTATAGGGAACTTTGGTAATGGTGATTGGAAGATGAGGGGAGTGCTTGCAAGCGATTGTTGTTAGTTTGAGCAGAGTTCCAGGCTCTGATGGAACGGTCATACTACTTAACACTGAGGAATTTCACTGTATGCATTTTGAGCACACCCAAAGAACAGCCTCATTTAAAAAAAATAAACCTCTTCTGAACAGGACGCTCCCTTTTCCACTTTATAACAATTCTGACATCCCAAAACATTTGTACATTTGCGTCATATTGAGTGATCAAAAAAGGTCACAAAGCTGACCCCAACCTGAGATCGCAGGTCAAAGTTCTTCCTAGCTGAACTTTTTGTCTGAGCAGAATCCAGAATTGCACTGCGTAGGTAAAAAAGTTCTGCTTTCGCATACATTTTTTTTTCAAAGTGTGACCACCCCATTATAGCAACAATGAACCCAGAGTTTCTAAAAACTCTCACCTACATCAGAGTTTACAAAAATATTTATTTTCAGTGATCCAAGCACTGCTATCATTGTATGAGACAAACCATGTCAAAAACTAAATGTAAAGATATAAATAATCATTAATTTGTCAGATCCCAAGACTGATTTCCACCTGATTACAATTGCCTTTATTGTGTTCACCTGTCACCTAGCCTAGCACACCCAATGTATTTAAGTCTTAATGCTCCAATTATTCCTCATCTGTAAACGATCCGGTCACATCTCTGAGCTCTAAAACCATACCTTCATCACATCCTGTGTCTTATTTCTTTAGCTGCATCTCCTTTGTCTCCCCAGTATGAATCCATCTTCTTCACCACCTCAGATTGGCTTCAGAATTGTCTGACTCCTACCCATGTCCTTCATTTGACTCTTCTGTTCCACCAGTGGCTTCAGTATCTCCCTGTCTTCCCTAAAGTACATGTGTTTGTTTCATGTTTGTCAATTCTCCTGTGCTCTTGAGTGGATATTTGTGTTTACATTTTATTATAAAAAAGGGTCCTTTTGTGTTGCTGTCAATCTTGTTATGGTCAACCATGTGACCATGTTTTCAGCCCTGCTGCTGCATCATTTGAGTTTTCAATCAATGAACCTGGATGTACAAATTACATATACTGTAGATTTAGTACATTGTGATGATACGTCTATTTTCATGGAATTATGAAAATAGACGTATCATTACAATGGATGGCTTCAACCCGGGTTCAGTTTTCCAGCATCACCTTATGTGTCTAGGTCATTACTGTGATAACAGCTCCTTATTATGTGAATTTATTTGTCATAGAAAAGATAAAAAGATCATGAAAATTGCCTGTGATGTCCTTTAAAAGTATGTGACTACACACCACTTTCATGTCCCAACCACCATGCTTTCCACATAATTTGCAATCTATTGGTATGTGCCATCTATTGGTAAAAATAAGATATAATCCTTGAAAGTACAATATCTGTGATATGGCTTGTTTTTTAAGTTCTGTCACAAAAAGCAAAATGGAACAAAAAGTGCTTGGAACAGTGTAGATCAGGGGTCTCAAACTCAGTTCCTGGAGGGCCACAACCCTGCAGAGTTTACTTCCAAACCTGCTCTGCTGGACAAACGGCCTGAAGGACCTAACAAGTTGCATCAGGTGTGTTTAGTTGAGGTTGGAGCTAAACTGTGCAGGGCTGTGGCCCACCAGGAACTGAGTTTGAGACCCCTGCCGTGTAAAGTTTAGGATAGTTTTTTTTTAAACAATTGTTCTCAAACTGTTGTTGATTTTTGCAAGATTTTTTTAATGAAATGTAATACTCAGAATTGTATTTTTGTACAATTTTAGGTTTGATGTGGAATTATTTTGTAATATATTGAAAAAAATATCTGTAAAATTAAACAAGATGGGGTTAAAACAAGATATTTTAAAGGTAATTTATTTAGTAAAATTAGTTAAAAAAATTCAAAAAGTCCCTGGACTTTTAAGGGTTATTGATGGTGGACTTGATTTGTTTACTTAATGTAGTACAATGACTCAACTAGGATGGAGTAAAAAACTGAATTAACATCTAGTTTTGTATTGAACGCGTTTAAAAAAAGTGTATCTACAGAAAATGTATGTTCAGTCAGATTTGACTCCTGCGTCTATATTGGATTTATGTTTCTGAACTTTTATGGAATTTGAAAACTTTTCTTTCAAACTTTATTTTATCTTATGTAAACCCCCAAACCAATAAATTGTGTTTGCTGAACATGTAACTGATTTTACTTTTGTTCATCTGTGTTTAAAGATGTTATAAATATCAACCTGCCATTGCGATAGAGCTGCTAGAGGGCGAACAGGTCAGAAAATCAAATAGGTCAGTTTACAGGACAGATCATCACAGCAAGCTCATCAAGCGAGCCTGTGGACCGTGCATAAGATTAATCAGCTCTGGAGTCATGTTTAGCCATGCTCAATCCTGCCCATAAAAGAAGCAGAGGGCAAAACAAGAGAGCAGAAAAGTGGCGGGCATCAAGAGATGACAAGTCAAGAGACAGCTAATGCGATAGTACTTCACTCAGAATACCAGCCGATACTAGAGACGAGACGGATCAATTTGCAATATCTGTTCACCATCCATGCAACAAAGCTCAGACATGAAAGTAGAACATTAAGAGATGCTGTCTATGAAGTCGCCAATCAATAAACAACAGAGGCTGGAAAAAAGAGCCCAATTTTCTCATTCTGTTGAGCCGGAGGCCTTTGTAATATTTTACTTTCACCTGTTTGGTGTCATTTATCAACACGGCTGATCAAGGTGATGCGTTGCCTGTTTGCAGCACTATAGAACAGGAGCAGGTAAAGAAGAGGGAGTAATAAAATAGCTTGTTTTGAACCCTTAGGTATGATCTGTCTAGCAGGAAAACAGACTTTTGTGAAACTGTATCCTTGGCATTTGGGGTTGACATGAGTGCTCAGTGTTTCAGATTGTCTGTGCAATATGCTGTTTTGAATTCTGTTTCTCAAATATTAAAACAGGACTAAACGTTTTCTTTTTCTCTTTGTGGTTGGGAAAAAATTCTGTTCACAATTTTCTCAAACTCTCTTTGAGGCTGAAGGAATTGAAGAGTGTAGACTAAACTGTCACTTTAAGATTGTTTTTTCATAAACATGTCATATAATATAATTTTTTGTCATCATTTTCAGTTTAACCCACTAGAAAAAAAAAGAAAAGGGAAATGGCATTCAAAACCGTACCAGCCAATGAGGGTGAGCCACTGTTATCCCCTCGCCCCTGGAAAGTTTATGCCAAAATGACAAGCGGAACTTTCAGGATCTCAAATGAAATATTAGAAAGTGAAAGCGAAGATGCTGTGAGCGTAATCAAAACTCTGAGATGCGATTTCTATGGTAATTACTTGATACATTTTTATTTTGTAATCAATTTACTTTTGTTTTTCGCTTCAGCTGAAATTACATTCGTCGCATTGGCACAAAATTAACCCCATACTGTTGGGAATGTTTGCTCACACCCTCAATCTGGGAATTGCAACTCACGACAAAGGATTCATATGCAGAGATAAAACTTTTTAGAAAGAGCTAAAATTAGCTCTTTTTCTGGGAAATATCGATGCAATGATGCTCCCTGCCTGAAGATGTTGTTTGCGGTACAACAGATGCACTCCTCCCCACTTGACAAACCATCAGCCACCAACAGTTTAAACTGAATGACTTCCATGTTTTTTTCCGATATGTTCTTTGATTTCTTTTCTGTCGTCATCTTGTTCTTTTTTCTTGTTTCCTTTGCAAAGTCGCTATGACAATATGGTCCACTGTCACTCCAAATGAGTAATGTGCCTACACATGTTTTGGTAGAGTCCAAGACGTGTCATTTACATTTAAATCTCTGTGTGTGATAAAAAAATTGCGTCCGAGTGACACAATGTAAATAAAAAGGAACATAGATGAGACAGTTCTTCATCTCGCAAGCACAGGAAGAACGTGCAAAAATCTCCCAGGAACCCACCCTTGGCCTCGAACCAGTGCCCTTATACTGAAAGTCCACAGTGCTGCCACCTTGCTACCCAGCCTGCATTTACAACAGATTTTCTAAAGGAAATGTGGTAAATTTTTGTACACTTTTGTAAACTGTAATGAAATCATAGTACTTTGGATACTTAAGTACATTTTAAGGCAATACTTTTGTACTTTTACGCAAGTGAAATTCTGAAGGGAGCACTTTTACTTTTACTGGAGTTTGAGTATATTTTACCGAGTGTTTCTCTACTTTAACTCAAGTACTTGCCTGGTGTTCAGATGTCTTGGTCAGATGTATGAGCTCCCGTTGGTGCTCATGTTTTTCGATCAAGGCGCTATCTCACACAGAACATCGGACCAAGAATGTGACTCTTCCTTGTGAATATCTCATCTTACCTCTCAGCTCCTGTAAACTCCTGTTCCAAATCCTGTTCTACTCTCCGCCATGCTAAAGGCTTCCTGAATGGGGCTCCAATTGAAGTCAAATGATGCTGCTACACTAAAAAGAAGAGTTACTCACCTCTTTGCTCACAGATCCACCTGGGAGACTGTACTACAAAGTGCTGGTTAAGTTCTGGTCCCTGCTTTCAGTTCTCGTTCTCATGCGCACATTGAGTATATGCATTGTTCCTGCCCTGTGAAGCAAAGTGTTATTTCTATCCTGAAATAAACTCGTACTAATTCTGTACTTTCTGTCTTCTTCCCAATCTGATAATCTCAGTCTGTCATCAAACAAAAAGACTCCAATTATATGTGTGTGTGGGGGGGAAAGTGTATATAAGAAGCTAAATTACTTCCCAACTACTGAAATTAACTAGGTTGGTTATACGGTAAAAAATAATATCATAAAGGTGATTAAATGGTGAGTGTAGATATGTTTTGGGGAAAGTTATCCTGATGATGTGAGTTAAAAATGTTATAAAACAGCATATTCCAGCTGAGAAGAGCATCACAGTTTAACTCTCTGTAGGTATTCTGGGAATTCAAGCGCTCTTCCTGATGCAGAAACACCACACTCTTTTCCCCCAGCTTTCGCTTTCATGCTGGCTGCTATATGAAGATCCCACAGAAGTGCTTTTATCCCCTGAAGATACAGTACAAATCATCATTGGTTTTATCTCAGCTGGGGATGTCGATTTTCCAAATGAGCTTACTCTTTCCAGCTGTCCGTCAAGCCCATTTTCCCTAATGCTTACCCATCACCCCCTGCTTCTGCTAAGCGTAACACCCCCCTCCCCTCTTCTCCTGTGCCCCGTTGCTTTAATGCTGCAGTTCGGGCCCTTTCTTCCCAGGCTTTGTTCACTCAAACAGCAGGATTGATCCTACACTGCGTCTTGGTATTGTTTCCAGGGCCTTGGCTGTCAATAGGCTGCGGCTGGGGAATGCATTGACTGGGCCAGAGTGAAATCGGGTGAGATGTTTTGCTCAAGTGTGTGTCGCTGTGGTTCTGGCTTTTTTGTGTGCAGCGGAATGTGGCTAATCTGCCTGCCATCGACATGCAAATGAGCAGAGAGGAATTCAGAGCCTGGGAAACGCATCCACCAATCACTGAGCGCAATATCTGCTCTTTGGAACATGCACTGAAATGACCACAAGACTAAAGTGATATTATTTTTCAGTCCAGTTTGGAAGTAAATAGCAATATCATGATTCAAGTGTGTTTTTTGAGAGTTGGATGTTTGGTGAATTATGTGGAGATTTCAAGAGTGTGGCTTGCAGGATTAAAGGACCAACTTTCAAAGGCAATTTGAAGAAAATGATAGTGGAACTGTAATATTCATCTTCCTACCCGCTTTATCCCTTTTCGGGTCATGAGGGTCTGCTGGTGCCTATCTCTAGCTCACTTTGGGTGAGAGGCGGAGGTACACCCTGGACAGGTCGCCAGCGCTTAGCAGTGGACTCTAATACTTGTTGTTACACAATATGGATATTTATACCATGGTTATATTTGAACATTCTGGTTTTTCCGATTCCTTGTAGCAAGTTTTAGTGCGCCACACTCTGTACTATACATAAAATTAATGCAACCAAAGCCAAGCTTACCCCCTACTCATTCTATGTCTTGGTTCAATTCGTACCCCCCAGGTCTGTTAAGTTCATATTCTGTAGTGTTGAGTGTTATATATACACAAGAATGACTATATTTGGGTTCTATTTTGTCAGGTCAGGTAATTAACAAAGATTACGTTAATCTCAAAAAGCTGAAGAAATTTACTTCAATTATTTTATAAAGAAAAGCTTCAGTCATTAAAAAATGTACTTGGATTTTTACATTTATTTTCTATAAAAAACTTTGAATTTAAATCCAATGAAAAATGTAATCTAGTATGGTAATCATTGAAATGAAATTGTTTTGAGTTTTGCTTAGAATAAAACCACAAAGCAATCACAAAGGGAATATTAAACAAGACATCATAGTTATTTTAATGTTAAATTCCTTTTAAATGGACATTTTATTGCATAAAAAAACCTACTAGCCAACTCCCAAACTGAACTACCAACAACAAACTCCAGCAAACTAAAACTAGCAAACCAATCAACAACACTGACAACAACCAACCAAACTATGCGTCAATTTAAAAGATTTTCAATTAAAAAACAAAATCAAGCCCCAATTCCCCAATCAATGTTTGTTCAGATTCTCTAAATGTTGCTATTGCAGAGATCCAATCCTAAAACACCAGGTTAACAGTGAGCTAATCCTGTACAGAGCACCCCTATACAGTGGCCCTTAAAATAGTGTGCTGATTGATGTAACGAAGTGGCCAAGGGAACAAAAGCATTGGCCTGGCGCCGGAGACTCAGTATGGTGTACTCATTGTTAACTCAATGTCCTTTCACTTTTGTTTCAGAGTGGATTCCGTGTGTCTTTGAACTGTGCGGTCTGAGTGAATCCCTTTCACACTGTCATGGGAGGGTTCCTGTGTCCGTAAATAACATCTCTAGAGAATGGTGCGATTTATGTACCCAAGCAGAATTTGCATGGAAATGGCTCCACATACTTTTTATGTGATCATAACTTTGGTTTCTAGTTGACACATTCACCAGAGTGTCGTAAATGAACAGGAACTCTTTGATGGTAAATCTCAGCCTTTGGGATTGAATTTTATTTTGAGAAGAATAACTTTTTGCTATGTTTGAATGAAGAATACTCTTGTTTCAAGGAGCAAAAAAGTGGAGCCTTGTGATTGGTCAGATGCATGGTCCAAATCAAATTATAAAAGAAATTTAAAGGCTACATTTATTGCAATGGGTCACATCATAAACACAAACAAGTTAACTGTAAAAAAAAAAAAAAGCTTATTTATTAGCTTTACTTAACACTTAGAGGTCTCTGCATGCACTGTAAGAGTGACACAACCCAGCTAACCTTTAATTTTGATAACAAATGTAATGTGTTGGTTTCAAACGAGGTTATCCGTTTTTATATTTTTGATGTTAAACGAACATTACAAGAGTTATGACAATTTGCGAAGTAATACAAATTAAAATGTGAACGTTTTTACATTTATTTTCACAAGCTACAAACTGGTGCCATCTAGTGGTAAACAGGAGGGATAAGCCTTGTAAGTACAATACCTGTGAGATTGCTCAAAGTTCAAAAAAGCACAGTGGAATAAGAAGTGCTTGGTAAAGTTTATGAGGTTTAGGAGAAAAACAGTGCATCTGTTTTTTTGATAGAATTTTCCTGGATTTTATGGAGGTTTTATGGATTTTTTATGAAACATAAACAACTGTGAAACATAAAAAATGACAAAATTTAATGCTCAAAATTATATTTTTTTGTACAATTGAAAATGTTCTGTAATGTAATGAAAAAATATTAAAAAAAAGAACCTGGTGTTGTATTAGAAAAATGATATTGAGCATTAAAGATCATTTATTATAGCAAATTATAAAGGAGTAATAAAAAGGCCACAGACTTCTAAGGGTTAACATATGCCAGAACTACAGAGTGTTTCCAAGATTTTCCCAGAAGTATTAATACAACTTTTTAAAATATTCTAAAATTATTAACAATACAGTTTGATGTTATTTACCATTATATTTTATAATTTCCAGGTAGAAATTCGTCCAGGTAGAAAGCCTGCTGTTAAAAATGTACGAGTTCAGAAAGCTTCTCTACAAATTAAAAAGTAATCAATCTCAGGTCTGCCAAGGATAGGGCCATTTTCATTAACGTGGAGCCCAGGTAGCTCAAAATAGGTGGCTGTCTACTCAGAGCTCAAAGCAGTGGAAACGTAAGATCAACTCGCGTGTTGCATTAACGCAATTAGTCCCACTGGCCTAAATAAAAACCTGGAATTCTACCTCCATCTTTTTCAATATTTCATATTTAATTCAGGTGCTCAGAGTGCTGCTACACCGTTAGAGCTTTGCTCTCAAATGCAGGTATATTTTTTCACAGGATCCTTTTAGAAGTCATTAAGTAAAGGCCAACCCAATCTCACTTCCCATTTGTGTGATTTAATAATGAGCTATACCTGCCTACTTACTAATGTTTCTTTTGCATATCAAAGTACAGCTCTTCTGCACAGAACCACTCAGCAATACCCCTTTTAACCCTTTTGAATTATAGTATGGTTCTCTGAAGTTTTCCAAACATTATTAAAAGAAAAAAACTTCAACAAGCAGTGACTTGATGCTGTGAAGCCATTTTAAAGTGCTGCTGAATCTTATGATGCATACAAGCTATACGGACTATATTGGAATACAAACTGTTTTCATTTAAAATAAACAGCTATATATAAAGTATACACAAATTATACCCTGTTACATAAAACTAGCCCAAATCTGTTCGAATTTAAAAGAAATGATCATAAGTTTTCTCCAAGTACAAGCTTCTTTTGCAAATGCCTTAAAAGACTTTTTCTTCTTATGGAGGGTGTCAATGATAGTCTTCAAGTCAGCAGTCTTGCCTCTGAATATTTATGTTAATTAGCTCACTTGATAGGGAAACAGACAGCCCACAGTGTTAAATGGTAGTACAGAAATAAAGAAATAATGTTTATTAAGTGGAAAGTGCTGTCCTGTAGAGCGAGTTAGAGAAAACCTGTGATGCCTTCTCAGAAGCTCTCTCTCCATCCCTTCTCACCGCTCACTACTGTCTGCGCTTGGGCTTGAAACCATGTTTGTGTTCGGATTAATTTTGTATCTTGGTGTACCACTGTAAACACTATTATTTCAGAGCATTGATGTCAGGGTGGTATATTGAAAACAATGGATAATCTAGAGCAGGGGTCTCAAACTACCATCCAGACCATGGAAGATGTAATAGAATATAAAATTACTGTTTGACATTCAAACATTTTAGGAATTTAACTAAATCACAGGAAAGTTCAACAGAATTAAGGGTATGTTCTCACCTCAAATAGTACATACCATATGTGTAGGTATGTACAAGCTGCAAAAACTGTACAGCACAAACTGTTATGGTATGTTCAGGTAGGTATTCTTCCCACTTCTGAATCTTTCCCCCTCACCTACATCTCTAATCCACTTTCCCCTTTCCTTTTAACACCCTCTTGCCCTGATGCAATTAATGCAAATTGGTCCATGCGAAAAACAAATAAATAATTACATAAATTCACAGTTCCATCCAGAGGAGGAAACACCACACCAGGTGCTCACCTGGAGATAGCAAAACTTTCCAACTCAAAAGACACACCTACCTTCCCACGTGGTGGCTTTTAAGAAGAACAAGATAAATAAAAACGAAGCAATTACACTGTAGAGCACTGTGAAAATAATAATTATCTAAAAAAATTAAATTTGGCCACACTTTTAATACAGCATAAAATATTGCTTTTGCTTTAACAATGAATATACAAATATGTATTTGCTGCTTTGTTTAAGAGAACACATGGGAGCACAGAGTCAATTTACCGATTCTCCCAAGTTTGATCCAGTACCTTGTAAAGTGTCTTAAAATGTATTCCATATTGAATCTCTCACTGTTGCCATTGCACTGTATTCTACAGTATATGATGACTGGAATTCTTCCTGATGTACAAGTGGTCAATGACTCAATGTGTACAGTATCAGTATGCTACTTTAGAGTTTGTGTTGGGGTCACATTAAAAAGGAAGGTGATAGCAGAGCAGAGGGTTGCCATATATCAGCGTAATTAAAGGCCGGCCTAATGATGCAGGCTTTCTCCAGCATGATTCCTGTCTGATCACAGGCCTGCTTCATTAAGAGCACTCAGCCTAACGAGGTGTAGCTGTAATAAAGTAATTCTCGGCCTGCCGCGGTGATAAAGAGCTCCTCTGGCTGATGGAGGGAGGGAAATATAATTATAATTGGAAATGCTTGACTAAAGTTATTGCAGTGCTGCTGAAGTGTGCAATGTTTTTGTGTTTGGAACCATTCCTCTCTTCTCATATTTGTCTCTCTCTTCAAGCCAGAATCCCTCAAATGAATGTCATTGGGGATAAGAGGGGTGGGGGTAATTAAGCTGATTGCAAAATGTAGTGTTGAAACTGAAGAGGCAATGCATGCTGCAGAACAGATTGGATTTTATGAGCTGCTCATCTCAATCCACATGTTAGTGTTTTTTTTTGGTCCTGTTTGGAATAGATGTGTTGGATTCAAATCCTTTTGGACTTTTATTGGTAATTGATCTTTGTGTTTTTTTGTTTGTTTGTTTTACCCATGAATCATGCACTTCACACAAAAAGTGTACGTAGAAAATGAAGAAAGTGACTAGGTTCAAAAGTGTGACGGATGTGCTTATGTGCTTTGTTTGTTTGGTTTTTGGTTGTTTTTGAAAATGAAAAATGCATTTATATTTAGATTTTTGATTGTTTGATAGGATTTGTATTAAATTGAATTTGTATTAAACACTTTAAGAGAATATTGGTGGACAGTTTCAGAACCTTTTAATTTGAGATTTTGTCATCTTGTGAGGATTAGTAGGTAATTAGCATATTTTAACACGTTTTGGTGGTTTTGCAAGAATTTCTGTCCATTTAGAGCATGTTGGTCCAGCCCCATGGTGGAGAGGAAGGTGCTCCAGACATATACGTGCAGTTCCGCAGGGCGACGTAGGATAGCATCTCGAACCCGTCGTCATTTCCCATCCTTCCCCTTCTCTCGATCCAGCTTTCTTCCTGTCTAGCTACTGTGCTATCTGTTAAAATAAAGGCCAAAATGCCAAAAATCAATCTTTAAAAAAAGGCATGTTGGTAAAGTGAATTTTTGGTATTTGGTTGTTTTGTTCACAGAGTGGATTTCTGTACTCAGCTAATTTTGGATTTCAACAAATTGTATTTTGACAAATGTATTGGATTTTGCAATTTTGCCAGGATTTGTAGAGGAATATATTTTCCCATTTTGTAGTTTTGTGGGAATTTGTTCAAATTGTATTGTGGATTTCTGAATTTTGACACTTTGACACATACGTTGTATATTTGTCTGTGTTTATACCATTTTTAATCTTTGTTTTAATAATCTATTGAGTATTTTTAGAAGACTGTTAGAAGGTATTTTTACATATTTTGTTTTGAGAGGTTTTTTGGGAGGTTTTTTTTCAGGATATCAAGGTTAGTGCACGCATGAGGTTCTGTTGTGAGGATCTAGGCTGCATTTTACAATTTGACTCCTTTAGTTGTTTTTTTATTGCATTGTGTGGTTTTACAGTATGTTTTCACTCTGTCTTTTATAAAGGACATGTAATTTCTCACTATATTTGTGTGCTTTTTTGCATGTATTTTCTTAGGTTGTAGTCAATTGAGCTTACTCAGCCATTGTAGATGTTGTAGAAAAAAAGAAATAAATTTTCATTGCTTTATCATAGTTGTTACAGGAAACATATTTGAGAATGGACACATGATGAGTCTGAGAATGACTGCTTTCTCTAATTAGAATGTGCACTCATGAAGGGGATTCATGGAGTAAAATGGCAGCATTTAACTCATTCTTTCATTGGTTCACTGAAAATGTTAGCGGTGATTTAGTTATACAATTCAACATTAACCTGTAAATTAAAATTCCTTGGTGCAATTTGATGGGTGATTTAATTTGGTCCACTCACCCTCTCCTTCGCTCTCTCCCTTTGCTTGCCAGCGGCTAATCCCATTATGAATTCTTTATATAGCTTTTTCCCTTAATGATCAGCGGCCTGTGCTCCACTACTGATTACTATTGTACACTTAGCACTACATAAAGCAGGGGATTAATCTGCCCCAGAAGGATTGTTGCTATGGATCCCCCAGTTGCCTTCCATGAGATGTTTCTGCTGCTTCAATTGTCCATAAATTACAATCCCCAGTGAATTAGCCTCCAGACTGTGTAGAGAGAGGTACAAGCCAAGGAGAGCACTCTCACGAAAGTGATCTCCTCAATTATTCATGATCTGACTCTTTTTTTTTCTTGATAATGTACAATGCTGTGGTATGTTTTCCCTCCTCTCTTCATCACAGCCTGGCAGGAGGTAAGAATGAGCTGACTGGACGAGCCAGGAAAAGGTGTTAGAGAGGTTTGGCCTTCAGTAAGTGTGTCATTTTGCTTGTGTGAATGGGACTGTCAAGCTGCAAACGTCTTTCTTCTCTGTTTTAAGGGCTTCTCTGAATGTAGTATTGAAGAGCTGTAGATTTCAAAGATCCAGTAAAAAAAGAATATAAATAATAGAAGCTTTGTTATTCTTATTCAATATCAAGATAAAGTGTGTAGATATATTATCTTAAACAACAATACTGGAAGCTAATCGATCAGTCAATCATGCACAATATCTAAGCTTGTGAACACCATAGAATACAAGGAACTCATGTTATTCCCATTTTTTTGCATTATAATTTCAGTTAATATTATGTATGAAAATAAATGGTTGCAAGCTGGGAGAAAAACTTGCAATGAGCTGTAGCTTTTTGTTTTTTAAACACATCACTGGAAACAGAAATCCCTCATTGTTTGCTATCTGGTAAAGAAGCCCAAGATGCACAAATCCCTATTTCTGATTGTCAAACGCCAAAACAGGCAAAAGGTGCATGGCTAGCGACATTTGAGAATGTGAGGATTCTCTTTGCTGAATCTCAACCAAAACAACTGGGGCTTGTTTTCCAAAAGCATCATAGCCATGACAAACTGTTACTTATCTTGAGTCAGTTCATTTATAGATGTTAATTTGCTGTACACAGTATATGTTGTATATGTTTACAACAACAAGATGATCTACGGTTTGTTTGATTACCATTTCACAAGTTCATCATCAAGACCTGCCTTTTAGTTGAGCATAGACTGGCGGGTACGAACGTACAAGGCATGCTGACCGGACACAGATAGTATCTGTGTTATACCCCCCAGTGAGGAGTTTTAGGATGGTGAAGCTCAGACAAAGTACTAGATCAAGGAAGACTGGTTCGGGAATGTTTTCACTGTTCCTTTAAAACTGAAACCATTGTTCCAGACACTGAATTTAAGTTTTTAGGTTTGCTTTTCTAAAAGAACAATACTTGAAATTCTAAAGTAAACATTCTCTTCTTATCCAACACTGTCTTTTACAACATAATTTTTGTACTGCATGCTGCTCTCTCTGAGTGGAAGAATCGGACAAGCTACATTAAGTCTTGAGTCCAGGCCAAAGGAACAGCTGTGGGCTGAGCGTCTGGCTGCTCCCTCTGTTACAGATCCATCCTGAACATCATGTGACCTCCCAAGCTGGGATGTTCACCCTCAGGGCCCGCGCTAGATATGATCACTTATTCATCCCTGCTTCAAATCCACAGCCAGGCATGTCAGGTGCAGCAGACATCTATGATAGGAATGCAGACTTAGAAGGTTTCTTATTGAAATCTTGCCAAGATGATTAATATATGTGCTAGAAGCAAAAAGATAACTTGCTGATGCCACATTTTTAATCAGCATATGTTGTCATCAAATAAGTTTGGGGAAATACCATAGTCCATAATTTACAGATGTGCAATCATGCTAAATCTCAGAACCTTGTAATTTACTCAAGTTCTGAGACATTTCAGATTTTCAGTTTTTGTTACGCAATTTCAAAAATGTTATCAAAAAATGTTATCCCTCAGATCTCCTTGGAAATGTGGTGGAGGCTTCCATGCCTCATTGCTTCCTCAGCATGGTTGACACTGTCTACTGGCTCCAACTGACACCCTGATGTGTGGCTTCTGCTTCCTGCACCAAACTGTGGCTGGTAGGCTTGAAATTGACTGCGCCAACCAACAGCTGGAGCTGAGCTGCTCCAGGCCTGACCAGTCTCCAGGCCATGAATTACTCACAATTAATGCTGAACTCCTGCCTGCTCCAGCAGAGGCTTCCAGGTAAACCAGAGCCCTCTGTACATGAGAATGGCTACACTGGAAAATAACATTAAAACTTATTAGTATAAACTCATAATTCTAAACTTAATCTAAGAATTCTTAACTCTGAGATAAAAGTTGAAGTTTCAAGAGAAAAAGCTAAACTCTGAGCAAAAAATTGTGTTATTAAAGATTATAAACTAATTATTAAATAATTATGAACTCTGTGAACAAAATGACGACCCAATTCAGAGAATGAAACAAAATGTATAAATTTGATAGGAGGGGAAAAAAGTAGAGGTTAAAAATATTTAAACCAAAAATAGAATAGAATAGTTTGAATTCACTGAACATGTATTCAATTAAAAAATGTATGCGAAAAAATGATAAATAAGTTGTGATTCTGATTCACATTTTACACTTTTCACTATTGCCATTTTAAGAAAAGTCAAAATTCATTGAAAATATATTCAATTTCAATTAATTTTTTTTAACATTTTGGAATTCTGAAAAGAAAATTTAATTCTGGGGAAAAAAATTGGAACTCTGAGGAAAAAAAGAGACCATTCAACATGTTTTTTGAACATTGGGAGGAAACTGGAGAACCTGAAAGAAATCAGAACAAAAACAGATCCAAAGTTAACTGTGCCTATTCCATTGTCTTTCTTTATGATCTGCAAAGAAAGACAAACTTTATGGAAAAATGAATAAATAAACTAAATTTACCAATACAGTAGGTCAGATTCAATTAATTGATGGCAAAATAAAATTGAAATGGCTCCCAAAAGATCTAGGGAAGCTTCCATACAAGTTTTACAGGTTGCTATGGAGGTGCTTTCTCCCTCTGTTTGGATGTGTGGACTGTGGAAGTCAGCCATGTTCCTCTGATTCCCAACTCTCTGTGGTCCACCTGCAGGCATGTGCTCAGATCTCAGACTTGCTGTCGGATCAAAGCTCTAATGTTGGACTTTTGAAAAAGATGCCTGGATCACAGAGACAGTTTTGAACCACCCAGTTCTACTTTTTTATTCAGTGCTAAACACAACATCTACTCCCAACAGGCTGCTGGTGTAAGCAGCTAGGCAGCTGGGTGGTGCAGTTGCAAACAGTAACCTTAGTGTAATCCTTAGTTTTACGTCCTAAATTCCGGTTATTAAGATTTGATCTGTATACACTGTGTTCTTAGTGAGTTGTGCCATCTGCTTTAAATTTAGAGCATATCTAAAGCGAAAAAAAAAGCATTTAATTTTCTTTGTCAGGGTCACATGGTTCTGCTGGTGCTGTACAATACAAAGTATTTAGATGACCAAAGTTAATCCATTAGCAAACATGAGTTAGCAAGCGAGTAAGTGGTTGCTAAATTTTTGTCCTGACCTTTTCTTTATATTAAACATGTTTTGAATGGAAAAAAAATATGAATGAATAACAAGGATAAAAAGGTTGACTTTCTAGTTATTTGATTTACTATTTAAACCAAATAGAATTTTGTCTGCTTAATTAAATTTTCATGTCAAGTCAAAGGGATTGCATTTTTTCTAATATTCTTCAAAGCAGCTTCATAGAAAGATGAGCCTAATGTACATTAGTTCTAGTATGAGCATGTTTTGTGACAAATGGTCAAGGTAAAGCTATAAGTTACATTTTTGATGAGGCCATAATTAAACAGTATTTAGATGAAATTTTAGGGTCTAATAAATGCTAGTTCCATCAATCAATTAAAATACATATAAAACTAGGGCACGTGTTGTAGACATTATAGCTCCTGGAGGAAAAACCCAGAAAAGCAATTCCAATTTATATTGGGAGCTACATACGGAAACTATGGTAATACAACCAAAGATGTGTGCCAAGTGTGGGAATCAAGCTCGGTAAACATAGCCCTAGTCCCATTATCTTCATGTAGCCCTCCGAGTTATAAAGATCCATGACAAGCTGATCCCCCCACAGCCACAATTCCATTCCATTTCATTTGATATTATTTTTCAGTAGAAATTTAAGCTGGTGGCATTTAAACTGGCAGTTTTTGGATAAGATTCTTGCTGGATCAGGTGGATGAGTTGATATCTTATGCCATTCAGAATGATAGGATTGTTATAGAGTACATTTAGAAATATACACTAACCGGCCACTTTATTAGGTACACCTGTCCAACTGCTCATTAATGCAATTTTTAAATCAGCCAATCAAATGGCCGTAGCTCAATGCATTTAGGCATGTAAACATGGTCAAGCTGATCTGTTACAGTTCAAGCTGAGCGTCATGGAGAATGAAAGGTGATTTAAGTGACTTTGAATGTGGGTTTGATTGGAAAAATGTTGCCTGGTCTGATGAGTTTCTGCTACTACATTCATATGGCATGGTCCGAATTCAGCATTACCAACAAGAAAGCAACCCGCCTTGTATCAGTGGTTCAGGGTGGTGGTGGTGGAGTAATATTGTGGGGGATATTTTAGTGGCATACTTTAAGCTCATTTGTGCCAACTGAGTATCGTTCCAATACCACAGCCTACCTGAGTATTGTTACTGTGTACATCCCTTTATGACCACAGTGTACCCATCTTCTACAGGATAATGTACCATGTCATGAATCGTAAATCATCTCAGCCTGTTTTTTGAGCATAACAATGAGTTCACTTTACTCCTTGTTATGGGGGATTCACGTCATTGATCTTCAGCAGACAAATCTGCAGCCACTGTGTGATGCTGTCATTTCAATAAGGACATACTCTCTGAGGAATCTTTCCAATACCTTGTTGAATCTATGCCACAAATGATTAAGGCAGTTCTGAAAGCAGGTCCAACCCGGTACCAGTAATAAAGTGGCGGGTGAGTTTATGCTAAATCATCACTGCCCCTCATCTTTTCTTCTCATATTTTAGCCTCATGTGGTTTATCAAGGCAGAAGAGTAAGCCGGCCAATAGTTTTCAAGCTTCATGGGAATTGCCATGGGAACATGCTGTTGGGATGATTTCTGTCTGAAAGATTGAGGGACGTCTCAGGGAACTTTCCCTGAGCCTCTCATTTTGCACAAAGCAGAAACTCCATGTGTCTGCCTTTGTCCTTCACTTGTTAAATAGGGCAAGCCACAGTAGCCAGATTTCCCCTCTGAGACTTTATAGCATGCATTGTTTCACAAAAAGCCTATGTGGATATTAATATTCATATTTTGTAGGCCAAGAAACTTTTATTAAATCAATTATTTTAGGGGAGCGTAGAACAATCGACATTCTCCCGTGAAAGGTTGCTGTGTCACACCCCTGAAGAATCTGCAGATGTAGAAAATGATAATTACATCTCTGTCTTGTGTAATTCTGTGGTTACATGGCCCCTATTATCCAGACGTGAAATAGCATTGTGTGGGGTGAGTCTCTGAGGATTCTGAGAGAAAAAAGCACTTTTCATCAGGTCAGTATTTCACTTTTAAGATGAACCACATTCTGTATTTAAACCACCCAATCATAGACATGTCTGATGAAATTCCTCCATCTCTTTGCTGCTGGTGTATATTACCAGAGAGGTCGTTAACGGCCTAATAAAAGCCAAGCATCTTCCCCTGCATGTGTAATGTATGAGGCTTTAAAAAGGCTTATTGCTCCTTCAAATCCGAGCTTTCTTCAATGTGATGAACTGTGGGAGGTCCCCCGCACTGCTGAAAACCAGTGCTGCTTTTTTTTTTTTTTATAAGAGCTTCTTTCTTCACCACATGCTGACAACCAAGGTGTGATTGACAAGAAGACCAAATCCTGGTTTTCACATCTACAAACAACAATAGTGTTGCATTTCAGCATATGTTATAATTGCTATTCCATAACTATATGACTATAGAGGTCATAACTTTAGTAAACAAACTTAGCTTTATATTTCCTTTCAGTTAAATGACCGCAAGCCATTCTCTAGAGACTTTGTGCCAAACAGAGCTGAGGCGAACAAAAAGAAGTCCTTTCACCTTTTAAAAAGGTCATGACATCTTGAGCCTTTTAGTGGCTTTTATAGTGATTTAAAAGAGTAGATTGAATCAAAAATTGAAACATGGATATTTCAGAACAAAAAAACATGTTTTTGGTTAAAATTACGGCAATGACGAGGTCACACGGAAGTGATGCGCAATCCACAAAGCAACGCCTTCTCTTGTGATATCTGGAAAAAAACTAGCTTGAGCTATTGTGAACAAAATCTAATTCAAAACATTACAATTTCATGACCCCTTTAAAGTTACTAGATCTGTGGTATGTATTTCATTTTGAATGGACTGAACATAAACCCTACATGTGCAGCCACAATGCAAATGTTGATCAATAGTCGCCACTATTGATGTTAGATACCACGCATATATACTTAAATTTACTGTCCAATCATCTTTGATGTAATTGTAACATCTGCTGTACATTATCAAAGAGCTGGTGACTAATGTGCAAACCAGTGAGAGAGTCAAGATGTTTATAAACACATTGCAAACAATGAGACATACCTTGTTTGCCAAAAATAGTTCATAAAGTTATTTTTGCCAAAACCATAATATATTCTAAAATTCTTTAACTAATTGGCACCCACTACCCATGACATACATCAATCAAAATACCCAGTGTGCAGTTTCTTTTTGTATGTTTCATAAAAAACAAACAAGATATTTGTACATAATTTATGGATATTGTGTGTTTTGGCAGATTTTGCAACCAAGTTACAATGAAACAATGGAATAAGAAAATTGGATGCTCCCATAGTTTTATTTATGAGGTTTCTCTTGGAATGAAGGCCACCTTTTGGTTTGTATTCATCTCTTAGTAGTAGAAGTCTGCTGTGAGAAATATTTTACAGAAGCTGCAATGAATTTCATTTTGAAGCAAAAAACCTACAGAAGCACAGGATGAACTTCTCTAAAAGAGTCCCTTCTAGCTAAACCCTGATACCTTTTTAGCCATGTGTACATTACATATTGGCTTGAACGTTGGTGTATTGCACTTAATTTGACTTTTGCATCTCAGTTAGGGTTTACCATGTACTGGTTTCCAGTCCATTGAAGGATAAAAATCAATCACACTCATGTGAGCAAGTTTGGTACCAAAGACGCCAGCAAATGTTTTTTTTTTTGGAAGGAATCAAAAACAAAACGTGCAAACTCATGCAAATACAGGTGTCTTCAGAAAGCCTGAGATTTTATGCTCATTATTTTTCGAGAATTTCATCATGGATTGGTGATGACATTTTTTTTTTATTTTTATTTTTATGTCTGGAGGATACTCAAAAAGTGACCACCTTCAAAGCAGCCTGATGGCCACCTCTGTTCTCAAGCTGCTATCCTTTCAACTCCCACTGTGTTATTACCATGGACAAGCCAAGGCCATTAACTTGACGGTGCAATGAATTATGGGTCATCTGTCATGGGGCCTTGTGGTAAGGTCCAGTGATGGTGAAGGATGAAGGTCCTTGCTCTCTCCAATGAGGCATCCAGAAAAATGGCCGAGACAAACGACCCAAGTGTGGAGACACACCTTTCATGTTTGGCAGCTGGGTCTGACCTGAGGGATGTCTGGCTGGCCTCTTTGCCCAGCCCAATCCATATCTGTCCCTGCCTTAGGAAACTGGCCAACGGGGTGAGGATCTCCAAGGACACCCTCCATTTCATGACTTAATGAACATAGGCTGACATGTCGGAGATGATCTCAGTGGACTCGATGATTCACTCTCATCCTTCTTACTACAGAGGGGGCAGGACCAATACTATATTCCTCATCAATCATTTATATTTTAAATGGATGAGTGGTATATTACCAACTTGGCATTTGGCTTGTTTTGTTTTAATATCTTCAAAGTAATTAATGAAAGTGAAGCAGTTACCATTATTTCCCCCTAGTAAAAACGATCCTTTGTGGCAAGAACACATTTCCTGATTCTCCTTGGGCTTGTGTGGGCTTTCACTGTTTTCTCAAATTTGCTCAAGTCCAAATATGTTAATTGTCATTCTAAATTGGTGGACTCTCCCAAGAGCATCTGGCTGCAAACTGTGGGTAAAACCCTCTTTAAAACTTTCGCAGAGTCTGCAATGTTTTTAAGGGCTAAACTGCCTCCCGCTCTTCTCATATCTTGAACTGTGCACTTCAACTAATGTAGAATGACCTTCCATGTTGGTGGATGGTGAGTAAAAATACGTTAACCTTAGGATTGGTGTTACTGATGTTCAGTTAGAAGATTACAAAAGGACGCCATTGGTTGATTAGAGATAATATGTTGGAGCTTTATTCCACAGCCCATGATGTAAATCCACATACCTTTCCAGGGTCTACCTCAATTTTCTTTCAACAAGTGTATTCCTTTATTAATAAAGTAAAACAGCAAATACACACAGACAACAGTGGAGCAAATTTAGCTGACTTTGACAGCTGATTTATTTGTGAATATTGTACTGTAATTTATTCTCTTCACAGAAAATAAGGTGTTTTTATGCTCACTTTAAAATAGATGAAAGTGTTTAAACCTAATAGAATCCATTCTCACCACCTGACTTCAATGACCGTTGAATAAAAAGTCAAATCATCTCAACTGTTCATCTATAATCTGACAATTTATTGACATAGTACTGAGATCATTAGTCATCCTGTCTGTACAAGCATAAGGCATGCAAGTATTCCATAGTGCAGGTCTGGTTTTGGCTCAAGCTGCAGGAAACCTGATTGCACAGGAAGCAACATTAACTAATGCGCTTATTTTGAGAAGAACAGCAGCTCCTAGATGTCCCAGAGGTTTGGCAGGACCTAATGCTGTCACTGTTTTCCATTAAAACCCCAGATCTCCAAAGTACATTTGGCACCTCCACATGACTCAGTCAAAGGACCAGATGTTTATGGCCCATTTCCAGGTATCGGCCTCATTACAAGCGGAGATTAAGCAAATTATTCCAAATATTTTGATGGAAAGCTCTTAGATTTGAACCCACAGAACTAATTATGTGGTTAGTTCAAGCTATTTGACTTACCTCACCGACTCCTTCTCATCCTTAGATCTTCATGCAATCATGCAAATTGAAATTCTTTCTCCCGCCATTTCATACTTTTCTTCATCCCATCCCCCAATCTCCCGCTTTTTGGTTCCAGTGTTGACAGCATTGAGCTTCAGGCAGGGAAAGTAGGCCAGAATTACTTTTGCTTGGTTATACCCAATGAAGCGTGGCTGGGAGAATCTCCAAGCAGGAACTCACAGGCTGTACAAGCTCTGAGTCCAAGAGATAGGCAGATGGAAAGCCAGTTTTGAGCCAGCAGGTATTTTCTGACTTCTGTTTGTCTTTAATTCGTCTTGTGTCATGAACCAGAAATTATGTTCAAATTACCAGTGAAAATTATGAGTTAAAAAAAAGCTTGTAAAAATGAACACAAAGGACGCAAATCCTTTGGGAATTGACAATATAAGCAACCTCCGACTTATGTAGCAATTTAGAGTATAATAGCCTGTGTTAAATTAAATGAGCAGATTGTCCAGACACATGCATCCAGAATGTTATTTAACTGAAAATTATGAATTGCTCTAGACTTCCTGAAACATGGGAATTGAGGAAACTAAATCTGAATCATAGATGCTAATTGGCTGGCAAGTGCAAATTATTGAGTAATGTAATATTGTGAAACAATAAGATTTAAAGATAATTTAATAGTGAAAATTGAAAATTATTTGTCAGATACAAGATTTTGTTAGCAACAGCAGGTCACAAAGTGAGAATGAAATTTCTTGAAGGTATCACTCTCTCCATAAAAAGGGAAAATTTGTTTTGTGATCAATAGGGTTTTTCTTAAAAAAAAAAATCATGCAAAAATAAGATAACAAAACATGTTAAGTTTTTCAAAAACCAAAGGTGCTAAATATACAGTGACCCATTAGTCCACAACACAAATCGCTTTGCACGCACAACACAGCATGCAAATGAGCTCACTAGCGCCCCCAGTTCTGTTATTGATTTCATTTGTCATTCATGTTGTAGGATCAGTGGACTGATGCATAACACAACACAAATCAACTTTGCATGAGAAATGCTATTGCAAGTGGTAAAAACAACTGCAATTAAAAATACTAAATATTTACGTTTTTGATTTGCAGTAACCTTTTTGTTTTGCAGTAACATTGCGCACACAAAGTCGATTTAAAACAATCATGTTTTTCCAAGCTTATAGGTGGGATGCTCAAATCTTGGGTTCTGGACCAGATTTCCATCATAGAGCAGCACCAATCGGTTAATCTGGACATACTCTTTCAAAGGAAAAAGTTTCAAAAAAATAAAATAAAAGTTTGGCTAAAAACAAAAGGGTTAGTATGCTGTTTAAGGGGGATAAAGTCTGATTATTCAGACTTCTGAAATGTTTGATCACTGAGAGGGACTAGAATAGGCCAAGAAGATCAAGGAGTCCACATGGTTGCTCATTTTATTGCAGTGAAACAGCTCCCAGATCCCCGTTGGTTAGGGTATCCAGTTGTGTTTTTTATGTTTGATTGCTGTTAGGGTCTGGAGGGCAAGGCTTTGGAGTGAACCCAATCACAGTGACTACCATGTAACTCATAATACCTCAAAACTCAACTATAGAAGAATAACCAGTGGATATCTTGTTGTTAAATGTTCTGATCTCAGATTTAATGCTGAGAACAGCATCACACTGTATAAAAATAATTAAATAGAGGGGGGGGGGGGGTGTTGTTTTTAGGCTAAAATGAAGAGATCAGAACCTTTTAATCTGTGACCCTAAAGCTCTTATTAGTTGACTCAACAGCCCCTGAACCCAAAGATACTATTAATTAAATACAATATTAACATCCCAAAGTTCCTCACGTCATCACAAATACTCTTGAATTTGTAAATGTTTGATGCCTAGTTTCCAAAAATGTATCTAGAAGAAATGGTTGAAGTTTATTTGAAATGCCATTGGAAATCCAGCAGTTCTGATGACTATACTGTTTTTCATTGGCAGAGTTTAGGCATTGCGTGCATCTTGAGTAAGTTTATTAAAATATTTTTTTTTGTTCCTTTTTTGGGAACAAGATTACATTCATTTTCCAAGTGTGCAAACCTTCCAACAGAAGTTGCTATCCCCAACCTTGAACAAGGTAGTCCAATGATTACCATAGACCTGACCGTGGATTTAATTGGGCTGCAGTGGTGCTTTTAGCTTGAGGCACAACATGTGTGTGTTGTGTTTCTGTGCCTTTGATGCAGACAGAGAGATGTGCATAGACAGCCATTATCAGACACAGTCCTGTCAAGCTTATATTGGCCTAATCCTTTACTCTTGCTCACTCCATTAGACTACACTTTTTTCTGCCTTGCTATCTGCCCATCTATGTCTGTCTCTCAGCACCCCGTCTCTTTTCTCGTCTCCCTTTAAAGCAGTAACCCTCTGGTCATCTCATGGAATTTCATTTTATGAGAATTCTCAAGATTTTTTTATGGCAAAAGTCAATTAATCTCATAAAAAGTGAATTTGAAGAATAATAAAACTTAATTGCGACAGCAAATCATGGCTGTATGATGCACACAGAGCTCACATTGGGCTCAGGCTTGTGTTTTGGTTCAAAGATCCAGAAGATGATTTTAAAGCATGTGTCAGTGAGATTGGAGAATTCGTAGCTGGGGATGGCTCCCACAGGCATCTGGCAAAGTCTCTACAGTGTATTCTTTTACAATACAAATCATATCTCATCTTTTTCGGACCCCTATTTGTGGGATATAACAAAAGTACTTATAAAAAGGATTTAAATGCTCCTTCCTTAATCCTCCATTTATTCCAGCCACCCACATAACAATTTGTGTCTAGAAAAACTCTGGATAGAAAACCAACAGCTTTTGTATGGGCTAAGTACCGCAATGAATTGTGGTATATGACTGGCCCAAGTGTGCCAAACACACCAGCTGTTGTGAATTTAGTATGAATGATGTGACACACCTATTGTTTAATTTTGATTTCAAATATAATGTGTAGGTTTAAAAAAGGTTATTAGTTGTTATATTATTGGTTTTAAATGAACTGAAATTAAATGAGTTTGCGAGGGAATTTAAATTAAAATGTGAGAAATGCATGTTTAAAATGTGAGACCAAAAATCATTCCCTTCAGTGCCATCTAGCAGTGAAAAGAAGGAATAACCCTTGGACCTACAAGATTTGTGATATGGCTTGGGTTTCCAAAGTTCTGGCACAAAAAGCGCAAGGGAACAAAAAGTACTTGGAATTGTGTATAAGGTTTGGGAGAGGTTCGGCTGTTTTCCTTATGGAATTTCACATTGTGTTGACCTTATCTTTTTGGGGGATTTATGAATTTTTATTTTGTCCCAATACTTTTGATTTTTGTTAGAAAACACAAAAACTGTCTGTTCTCAGTTTTTCAGTAAAAAAAAACAAACAAAACAAAACAAAAAAAAAAAACAATAAAAAATGACAATTTAATACTTGGAATTGTGTTTTTTGCACAATTTCAGATTTGTTGTGGAATTATTGTGTAATGTAATGAAAAAATATTTGTAAAGAAATGAAGCTGAGATTATACTAAAAATTCACTCCAACATTGCTACAAAATGGTTTAAAGGCAATTTGTTTGAGCTAATTGTAAAGTAATAAATGCTCAAAAAGGCCCCAGACCTCTGAGGGTTGAATATTAAAGCAAATGGTTCAAGCTTATCTTACAGTGGAGAGATCACAAGGTACCACATCAAGGACCAACATTGTACAACCAGATAAAATTGCATTGCTTACTCTTGTATTGTGGATAATATGATTTAGAGAGTGAGAATGCTGACTAGCATAGAGTACTAATGCAAACCTTTGCTTATTTTACTTAGAGATCAATAAAACACAAATTTTGCTAATCATTTTGGCTGAATAAGTAACCAGTTCAGTAGATATTTTGTCTAATATAGACTCTTTGACTAACATCTGTAGCTGAAAAGGCTGAAAAAAAAAACAACCTTTGGTCAGTAAAACGTAACTTACCTTTGCTATGAGTTGTTTTAGCATTATAAAACTCTTAGCCTCTTTGGAAATCTGCCATTATAAATACAAGTCCCCATGCGTATACTTTTAATATTTTTAGCCATAGAACAGAAAATAAATAACTTGTTAGAGTTCAATTGAAATCTCTGCAAGTGCAATAGTTCAACTCAACCCTCAACAGATGATTTAAATTCCCCCCAAAATCAGATCGCAAGATGACTACAATTAAAAGCTTACAGGCGGAGAGGGGTGTACCTGCACATCTCTTTACTCATCTGTTCCTGTTTACGATGAGCAGGCTTCTCTGAGCTCCACGCCAAGTGAAGCACCACGTATGTAATGTAGTTATGCTTTCACTGATGCATGAAGCTCCGGGTCTGTGTCTTGTCAAGACCTTGGCACCAAAGTCAATTTGCTCGGCCTCAACAGAATTTAATATTTCAGTAATCAGATAAACAAGGAAGTTACGTAGGGCAGCTGTTTTGATAGCAGGAAATAATTACCCTCGGCTTGGAATAATTTCACCCTCTACGCATTACAGTAAACTCCATAAAAACCCAGCCAGCAAAACACTCCCGTTTTTCTAGGTTTTATTGTCGTATGATAAGATTGAGATCTTGCAAGAGAGCGAGAGCAAAAGGAGATGGAAGCAAATGAAGATTCCATTAAGGAGGGTCTGTTGTTTCTCCTCTCTTTCGGCACATCCGCAACGATCAGGAAACAGAGTTGGACAGTCTTACAGAACAGATGTAGAAGCCAAAGAATGGCAAGATGTAGTCACTCACATTTTTACAAAAAAAATTCAGTGTTTTTTTTTATTTGGTTTTTTTTTTCTGTTGTAAATATCTCATCCATATGAGATTGCATATGGTTTTTGTTGTGAAGTAGAGTCAGTTTTTATGTTTCTTTGACCCTTTCCTCAGCATTGTTTACAGAAGTAATGAGTAAACACCTGCAACATCATCCAATCTAACTGTTAATGTCACACAATCAATCTAGAGATCTCTTAAACACATATTGCATTTCATGTAATTGTCATGTATAAAAATGTTGCACAAAGCAATTGATATCTGGTCAAACTCTTGGCTGACAACCAACTTTTGCATGGTCAATGTATGGAAATGGAATATGGCAAAAGGCTGGACAAAGGGGTTTAATTTTGGAATGCAGTAAATATGGGCGGGTACAGAGTGATCCGTCCCCGCCTGTGTAACAGGTATAAAACATATCCTGTAAATATAGAATTACACAGAAAGTTCTGTATTTAAAGTTTCATTGGTTCGTTGGAGTAGGTGCCTCCCCCTTTAAGAGCGTACCATTTTTGTTTTGGGGAAATTCCCATCTTCCCACCTCCTCTGCCCTTTTGGCAATGGCCATCGGTGCGAGAGGTAGGTGTTTCCTGAGCTCCGACATCTTTTTATTTTGTTTTGTTATAGCCACCTATATAATGATCTTAAATTTCTTTGTGTAAATAGAGAACCGAGAGGAGATTTTGAGGACGATTGCTGTGTTTTTGTGTCTTCCCATGTCAGGTGTGCTATGTATTGTTAATATGTTAATTGTTGTTTAATTTCTGTATTCCCGCCTCCTCTGCCCTTTTGGTAATGGCCATCGGTGCGAGAGAGAACCAAGAGGAGATTTTGAGGACGATTGCTGTGTTTTTGTGTCTTCCCATGTCAGGAATAAACGGAGGTGAAGACCATTAGTGTTCGACTGGTTCACTTTTAATCACAGAGAAATCACAACGCAGATCCACCGGTTACACCTGCTCCATCAACGCTCCCTAAATCGTTCTTCAAAACTGTTAGTGGCTTTGATGCTACTACATCAAACCAAATGAGGCTGTAGCATTGAAACCTAACTCTAACATATTTTTGAGTTTCTGTGATTCTGAGAGTTTCAATTTACACAAAGCATAGATGGAGTGGGCATTCTCGGATTGTTCAGATACACAAACTGTACACGGAGGAGTTAGTTGACTAATCTCAGAGGGGGCGGGAACGGTTGACCAATAATAGTGGACCGATTACTCCATGCCTGATATTATTAATGTGATTCACGATCAGGTAAACTTGCGCTCAAACTGGCCCAAATCACATCCTATGCCATACTACATATTACATCCAGCCCATGTCTTATATGTCACACTAAAACAATACATTCTCTGTTAGACTCTTGCCATGTTTGTCCCACTTTTAGTTTTTGACCCACTTTTTATTTGACTTTTAATGTTTTGGGTAATTCGCCAAAACCGCAAAGTAGTAAAAAAAACAAAAAAAACAAGGCCGTGTCCACATGTAACCACAGCACCGGGTTCATGTCACAGTGCATTTTTGAAAATGCTCACCAAGGTAAATCAAGGTAAGCATTTTGTATCCGAGGGTGGAGTTTATCATTGTCGTCACGCTCTGTCACTGTTGATGACCAGAATAATGGTGGCAGAAGCGAGGACTATCTTGCTGTTTATTCCGCTAAATGGGTTACAGCATGTACAGAATTAAATGATCATGTTAACTATTTCATCACTGAGCAGAGGCTTAAGAGTGAACACCAATTCAACTTTTTCTATTTCAGTAAGTTTATGTGTGAAAGGCACAAATGCTCTACGGTCCACCAGTGACCATCACAAAACAATTACCAGCCAAACTCAGACTCAACTATAAGAACATATTTAACCACACAGCATGAAGCTGAAGTTCCAAAATTTATGAAGAGATGAGTTGTCCTCAAACACAACTTCTGCTACAAAAGAAAGCAGATGTGAATGGCAGTAAGAGCGCAGTCTAAAATTTCAAGCAATGAATTATTGGCTAAATAGCAGAGGCTACATTACCTCTTCATCTGGCCACTGTATAACAATGTTAACTGTGACGTTCTCAAATGAAGCCAGACTTGAAGCTCAGTAATGAGGACTTATTGAATCTCTGTGAGGGGGAGATTAAACCCACCTGGGTCACTGCACACCTCTCACCCAGACGTGCATCTCCCCTCATGGCACATGCAGTGGGGAACAGTGACATCATCTTTATGTCTCCCGGCCTCGTGAAGGTCATCAATCAAACCTGCGTAATGTACAGTGTACGCTGTTTAACCCCTTTCAGGCTCTCTCAGATTTCAAGACTTTGATTTGAATCATAAAAACATTATACGAGGGGCAGGCCACTTATATCCTGGACAAAGTTTTCTCTCCAACTTTACCTCAGCACAGTACACCAGCAACTCCACACAAACCAACTTTAATTAAAAGTCTCCTGCAGTGTTTTTTGAAGGTTAAAGGTGAGTTGTGCCATCCAGGACTTATGCTAGCCACCTCTGTTTAAGAGCATAGACATAAATTGTGACATTTGAAAAAGTTATTTGAGAAAGACTGAGGAAACAAGTAAAATTATAAAACAGTATGAAAAGTGTAATATGACACATTTATTTACAATGTGTGTAACCAAACGAATCAAATTATCTTCCTCCTTTTAGTAGCCAATAAAAAAAAATATCGCTGTGGAAACATTGACAAGTCAACACAAGAATCTTGTGATTGAAAATTGTCAATCATGCTTTAAACTTATCGAAATTTTAAAGTCTTAAAAATGTTTTAACCTTTTCAATATAACCAAGAATAGTAAGATTTGTTTTGTGAATCTGCGAAGGACTGGCGACCAGTCCAGGGTGTACCCTGCCTCTCGCCCAATGTGCACTGCAGACCCCCGTGACCCCAAAAAGGGAATAAACGGGTCGTAAAATGAATGAAAGAATGAATGTTTTGTGAAATTGAATGGAATCCAATAGAGATGCTTTTGTAGTAAGTCCAGGCCACAATTCACCAGAACAAGATACTTTTGTACTTTTACTCAAGTAAAATTCTGGAGGGAGCACTCTTATTTTTTCTGGATCTCTACTTTAACTCAAGTACTTGGTTTGTGTACTTTGTCCACCACATTTTATGAGCTGGAAAAGAAGTCGATAACTGAGAATAAAATTTTTTTTTAGCACATATGAGCACATGGAACAAAATTTTTAAAAATAAAAAACGTTTTTATTCAGATCAGCACTGCTTTAAAATGTAGTATATATTACAGTAATATCTATTAATGAATTTAATGTAAAAACTCAGTTAATGGATGGAATCAAAAAGTTTTGAGATCACAAAGATAGGGCTCGGGTCAAGTTTGATTTGTATGAGTTTGATAATGTTTGCATTAAGTCATCTATTTTTTTGAAGAGAGTGATGGACTTAGTGATGGAGAGAGCTAATTTTATAATCTTTGTCATTTAAAATGTAAGTAAAGGATAATTGTCTCCTAGTAAATATTACATAAAACAAGAGACATGGTAAAAATGTTTCAGAAGTGACTAGAATCATTCACTAAAAGAAGCAAATACACTTCAGCTCCTAGACAATATCTCCCAGTAGCTCCATGATACATGTTGTGACTATTTTGAATAGCAATATATTTTTCCAAAATACATTGTTATACCCCTAATTTTAAAGTTAAATCCAAATATTTGTTTTCTCTTTCTACTTATAAAATGAATGTTAATGGATGCTATTAAGAATGTGATATTAAAAATTCAAGTATTTTTTCAAGTTTTTTGGTTCTTTCATCCAAAACGAATGACTTGATATCCTCAGCATATAATTAAAATGTGAATCCTTATAGTGTAGTATAAGCTAAAAAAATGGTCACCAAACATTATTTCCATTTAAATTATAGGAGCTGTGTAATATTTACCAACTATGGATGTTAAAGGGGTACACAACTAAAAAAAAAAAGAAATCAACAAAACTTTTATGTGGTGACCCAACATCCATCAAGCTTGACCTCTAGAGATGTCCCACTTGCACCAGGGAGACGTACTGAAATTAAAACACAATGCAGCTTGATCAGCCTTAAACGGTGGCTCAATGAAGAACTTGTAGATGAGCACTGCCTTCACTGCATGTAATTATTCAGACTCCATTTTTAGTTAATTATTGTCATTAGTGTTATGTGTTCTTAGTGAACGCATAATTTCAAGAGAAAGTAGAAAACTCCAATGAGCTTTTTAGATGAACAGATCATTCAGTTTGAGGGGAAACTGATCGAAAACAGCTTGAAAACAGATGAAAGGGGAACAATTATTATAATGATTTGACAATCTCAGATTCAGATGTGTTCAGAAAGCTTTGGTAATGCTTTTAGAGATATGAAAGCAGACCTGTCAGCACTTGTTAAACTCTACAAGATTGTAGGCTCAAAAATGATAAACGTTTATAAATGTCTATATCTGATTACTGGTTCTACCAATGAAAAAAAGGAAATACATATCAGCAGAAGAAAACAACTATATTTATTTAAGCTGCATAAAATTGAGATAGACTCATGATGATATGTCTAAAGGAATTCTGCCAAGTTGCAGCTGATGTGTGTTTCCAAGTTTTACTCATGCCACAGGTACCAGATTTCAAACTGCAATCAACTATTACATAGTAAAACTATTACATAGTTTGCAAAATTTGCCTAATAAGCTTTTATTTTATCATAAAAGTCAAGCTGTATGAATAAATGGGTCCAAGCATGAAAGGGGATCTGGAACCAGAGCCTCCCTAGAGTGGGGTAACATCAGCAACATTAATGGTTTTCTGTTTGGTTGGGTAAATATAGGGGAGTGGTAATGAGCTTGAATTGTGATGATGTAACAAGTGCTGATAACTCCTCTTGAAACAAATGTCAATAAAAGACTTTTGGCAAGCTCAGGTTTCAGATCCTGCTTGAAACAGTTTCTTGAATTTACTTTCAGGTTAAAGACCATACAGTATGACTGCAGCAGCTAAACCAGGCTTGGGGAAAGCCATTCCTGGAGGGCCGGTGTTCCTCCTGGTTTTTGATCTAGCCCTGCTTCAGTACAAACACTGGCAGCTTAAAACAAACCAAGGAGAGCTTAATTAGTAGAAGAAGGCGTGTTTCATGAAGGTTTCACCAAAACTGTGCAGAGCCCTCTTTGCCCACCAACGAGCTAAACATATTTACTATAAAACGTTGTGGTTTCCCAAGAATGTTCCCAAACTTAAATTTGTGTTTCTGTTGTGTACCATTTTTCTTTTTGTGTGTGCTTCTTATGTATCTAGGCTAATGCTTGGTTGTCCTGATTTGGCTAAATTGCTGGTTGGTGCTTTGTACTGATCGTGTGTTCTTTATAGTCTCCCTCCTTTCTCTGTGTTCTCTGTGAGGTCCTTTAATTTCTTAGTGCTGCCATGTAGTTCTATAGCCTTCTGTTTTCGATCCGCAGCCTTCGGATTTCTACAATTTGAAAAATACATAAAAAAAATATCAAACATTTTATGTTTTAATTTAATTTCTAAAAAAAAATTTTCATTTTCAAATAGCAATTTGTATGCCTCAACTTTGTAAATAGGCATATAAGGTAAAGATTAGATTAAAATTGTAATGATAATAAAAAGACTGAAATGTGCAATGATTTTAAATTTGAGAAAAAATGAGAAGAAGTTGTTCATGGAGTTCTGTGGGCGGAAGATGTTGGAGTGGGTGGGAGTTGGTGTTTGTGTCCTAGTAGATTGAGGTAACCCAAAAGCATTGGTTCAACCTGTGTTTATATTGCATTTTGTATATGACAATTATCAGAGTTAAGGCTGTTTGTTCGACTTTCCTAAGAGGAGTTTGATGTGCTCACATTCTTGCGTTGGTTTCCTCCAGGTTCTTCATTTCCCCCACTAGACTAAAAACATGCAACAGCTTTACTGAACTCTCTAAACTTTCCTATTAGTGAATGCGTGTGTTGTCTTGTGGTGGACTACTAAACTGTCCATGGGTGTACCCTGCCTTTTGCTTGAAGTGCACTGGTACCAAAAGAACCCCATAACCCTGAAAAGGAAGGAAAAATAATGAATGTTATTTATTTTAGGTTGGAGTGTACTTCATAATAAAGACATGGCATGCGTTCAAAAACAGCTGTTGAAATTAGGTTTGTAAAGGTTTCCAGGATCACAAAAGAACAATAAGAAATTGGAGATATGAAGCTAAAGAGGTGCTCTGTGTTCAAAAGCACTGCAGTGTGAGGAAAAGCTTGTTAAAATCCTAATAGTACCTATCAAAGACTATTGATTATCTTTCCAGAGCTGTTTGGGTGACAAAGTGAGCATTAACACGGGCCCATATGATCAGAGAGTCCTTTTGGAAGACAGCCTGGAGCAAGCTGGGCAGTCCCATTCCCTTTCCAGCCAGTATATAATGCATTCCCAGACTCGTATCTGCCACCAGGGCCTTTGTTTCTGCTTACAAACTCTATACACATCACCACTGCCATTCTCACATCTAATCATATAAGACTTTCGGCACAGAGATAACATAAAAACTGATCAAAAATGCTAAAAAAAAAAAACAAAACAAAAATCTCCTTAAAGAGGACATCATATGAAAAACAAATTTGAACAAAAATGTGGCTTATTAGCATGAACTAGACAGCTAAAGTTTGAACACAAACTTTGATGACTTTTTCTATTTTAAAAATGTTGTCAAAGTGGCTGTTTGAGCGTTGCTGACATGTTGAATGGAACTCCATGGGCAGAAATTTGTAGAGCTACAGGTTGGACGAAACAGTACCTGAACAAAATATTATAACTCTAGGGTTAATTCTGTGTCCTCTGCAGTGCTGGAGACAAAGGGAACAGCTACGCCTTTCTTTCCTAAAGACCCCCTTGCAAGGCCCTGTTATTCTTTGTTCCTGTCTTTTCCTCGTCATTGATTCAGGCAAGGCTAGGCACCATAAGTCTGACAGGAGTACCGGGGTAGTTGAGTCTGGCTCCTTCACCATCACAGAAATAGCAAAGGCGTGGCACAGGGTTTTTATGCAGGTGGGCATGCTAATGTCACTGCACACGTGAAAGTGCAGTTGGAGCAGATTAGCCACTTGAAGAGCAGATACCCAAAGTCCAATGTTTTGTCCTATTTTATTTCCCCCATGGACTATTGTTTAATTGTATTGGGCAGTGGCAAGATGTTTCCAAAAATACCCAGTGGCATATTCAGTACATGTACAATAGAAAGAGTCATGGCTCATTGGTAGTTCTCCTCATCAATTGTTACACTATAACAGTAATTGACAATGTCGGTTAAAAAAATCTTTGGCTGGTCACTGTATATACTCCATTGTGTGGTTTTGAAATCGCCTCATTTTGCATAATTAATATCCCCTACAAGAACTACAGGAAGAGTAAATATGAAGATGCTTCTCTGTAAAGCATGTTCGAAAGAGTACACGCAGAAACTGCATAACTGATGCCCTTCAGCATTTCACTCAAAACAGTTTTTGATTTCAGGGAGTTCTGAAGAAATGCAATTAAGTGCAAAAACATGACATAAAAAGCGAGCTATACATAAAGTATGATAACCACCAGATTAATGGATGTCCTCATTCAATTTTCATGAGATAAACCTCCAGTTTGAGCCCTGCTTTCAGGTTCGAAACGCATTATTTAAAATATTCAGTTTTTTTCAAGCATTAAATGTTTGTGTTTTTGGAATTTAATTCGAAACCCGTGGTATGTTCAAGACTAATTATCTTTAATTATTTAAATACTTTGTCCAACAATTATGCTCTCAGTTTAAAAATAAATATCTAATATTTTATTATTGTCTATAATTTCTATATATCTATTGTTAACTATTTTTTACTTTATACTCTTCAGAGACATCCAATTATATTGTTAAAATGATTGCAATTCCTATTCAAATTCAATGAATAAATTAACTGAATTTTGACATCAAAATTAAAATCGAGTTGCTTTTTTGATATCTTCAGAATGAAAGTTGCATTTTGGTTGTTTTTCTGAAGCACCCACGCAATACTCTCTAATTGGTAACCCTGTAAAATATCTACAGCACCCATTTCAATAAAATAGAAAATAATTATTTATGACTTTCAATTTTCACTATGTTTGTAAATGGGACAATTTGAAAATGGTGTACCCCATGCACTGTATCAAAACTTTAATTAATTATTAATAATTGTGTTATATAGTGATTGGTCACAGAGTCTAAAATTGATTTGTGGGAAGATACTAGTGTACTAGTCTTAAGAAAAACAAGAAAAAAAAAACAATGAGACAAACATATTAAAGTAGATTTCTATTCATACTTTTATCTTTGATACTGACAACCAAAGCATACTCAAATTTATATTCCATGGAAAAGAAAGAATCTATAAAGTTAATACTTATTTTCTTAAAACTGCCTGGCCTTAAATGAGACCCATGTAAAAATAATCTAATGGCAGCACGCTCTTAACATTTTTTCAAACTCCCCAAACTGAAGTTCAGTTTTTCCAGCCTGATGTTGGATTGGGGATTTCTGCCAGGAACGATCACAATCAGACTGCGGTTTAAAGTTACAGTCTATGTTTAAAAATATCTCTGTAATGTCTGGCAAATAGCTGGAAAGTAGTGCCCTGAATGTAGAGCAAACACAAGACATTATTTTTGTTAAGGGGAATCGAAGAGCATTTTGCCATGAGTGAATGAGATGTTGAACTCTCCCACAGCATGTTTAAATTTTCACATGTTTTTCCTTTCCTTTTGGGTTTCACACCATGTTCCTCTGAGAATTAGTAGAAAAACGGTTCTCACAAAGTACCAATGCTTACTCTCTTTATGATCATTTATACAAAAATGATCTCATGCAAAAGTCTAAATGCTTCCATAATACTTTTACAAATAGTTTTACTAGTTATACAAATCCGATTGCCTTGTCTAGTGTAGAAAAAGATTATTTCTTAATGTATGCTACAAGATAGGCCCAGATCCAGCAGAGTTTGTAGTTTTTATTGTCCAAAAATCTCCAAAAAATATATAGCAACAAAACCATTAGCAGAGGCAGATCTGCTTTCTCAATAAACTAAAGTCCAACAAAGTGAAAGGGAGAGGTTCCTCTAAATAATCCAGTTAGAGAGAGAGAGAGAGAGAGAGAGGGGGCAGTCCGTGGCTCTGGGTCCATCAACCACCAGGAACACCAAGATGACAAGCGGATAAATTGCAGGCAGCGGAAGACAAACCTCAAATTCTCTCAACAGGACAGGACTGGACGGGACAGAGAACAGAAGGAAAGAGAGCATTCATGCTGAATTCAGATAGAGGAATAATAGCCTCCAGAAAGGCGCAGCTTAAAAAGGCACTCTAATCAATGTGTGACAGTGAGCATGTGCTCCGGTGAACCAAAGGAACAAGAGGAGCGAACACGACACACAAGATAGAAGTGACAAGACAAATGACTACTTTAATACAGGTTTGCACAGGTTGATGGCTAATTTTCCATACCATTATTCTATACAAAAATGTTTAACAACTGAATAAAACCCAATTAGAAGTTGCCTAAGTTATAAAATCTGCAACTTTTTTGTCAAACCTTCAATCCAAGTTTGAAACAGTTAGTAAACATAAACCAAATTGAATGAAAAAGACCACATTAGTTGGCAGCATGAAATAAAATGTAAACAAAATTGATATCCACAAGTCACTGGTCATTAAAAGACATCAGGAAGTTGGATTTTTAGAATTTGGAGAAAAAAAATACAAACAATATACAGTTTATTTAACGTCTTTCGTGAGGAGTCTTTCTGAAGCCACGCCTACTTCAATTATTCCATCAACCTATATATAACCTTCTATATAAGCTGGTCCTTCCTCTTTTTCCCTGACTCAGTCTGAATCAGCTCCCACCTACCTCCGCTTCACCTCTCATGGAGGTCTACTCGAACGCATCTGAGCAAGACAGCAAGCCTGCATGTTCTAGGGGTGTAACGGTTCACGGTATGTATTGAACCGTTTCGGTACGGCCTGTTCGGTTCGGTACACTTGCGTATCGTTTTCGGTATTCGGTATTTTTATAATAATTTAAATTTATTATTAGCGCGATATTAAGTGCAGCGGAACAATGTTCCATGGTGAGTTTCCGCACGGACGCTATTGAGTGACGAGCACGAGCGCGAGTAGGAAAATGGAATCATATCAAAAGCGAAAGAGAAGCCAGAGCTTGAAGACTCTCCCACCTCACTACACTCTCCTGTTTGGGATCACTTTGGCTTCTCTGTTAAAGTACGTAACGGGGATAGACGAGTGGATAAATTTAAAGTTGTTTGGCGACATTGTTCCACGGAGATCGGGCAGGCAACACATCTAACATTTTCTACTGCTGGAGATATTGTCACTGCAACCAGATCTATGCTCTCTTCAGAAAATGTGGATAGGTAATCTATCCTAACTAGTTGCAGTATTTCATTTTTTATTTTAAAAAAAAAAATTAGTTTTTCTTAATAAAGAGTGCAATTTATTTAAAATATCACCCAAATGTGTCACTTTTATTTATTTTATGCAAGAATTCTATTGTGTATTGGCAGCTTTTCAAAATAAAGATTATGTAAGTTCTTATTGTTTTGTACCGAAACGAATGAACCGAACCGAATACGATTTTAGCGTACCGTTACACCCCTAGCATGTTCGTACCTGCCACACACACTTATGAACTTAATGCAGGTCCAGATATTCGATCTCCTGAAAATACACTCCGCAGTACTGTTGTCCTGTAGATCTTAGTTCCTTGCATCAGCTACTGACAGAAAAAATAATAAATGTGATAAATGTGTGATAAAACATTGATAAATGTGCTTGTCATTCATTTATACTTTTATCAAAATAGTTTTGGGGTGTAATTGAGGAGAAAAACTACAATTGTGCATTTTATATTTACTAACTACTCTTCTATAATGTGAGCAGATTTTGACAAAGTCAATATTTGGACATCTTGGAAACATTATGTGTCATTAGAAGTATTTATTCACACATAATTCTTTTTAATCAGTGGTTTATTTTGTGAATTAAGTAATATAATGATTTTATAATATTTAATTGTAAGTCCAATAAAAATGTGTCATGGTGTTGTCAGGGACCTGTCGGTGTTGCTGCTATCTGAAGACTGGGCAACCACATTTCTTAAAACCTGTGGTTTAGCCTTCATCGAATTTCAACAGACCGTTGTGTTCGAATAATTTTAAGGGGTCTGTCAGGGTTTCTTTGAGTTCAGTACAGATGCAGCCAGGCACCTATCTCACTTCCGTGAACTCACCTGCATCCAATCACAATCAATGAACCCAACATCAAATCACAGAGCACCTCCCATCCTGCACCATCCCTTGAAAGACGCATCCCAGATGCACCACGGTTGTCATATCAATACACCACCTGACTCACCCAGAATGGAACACTCCAACCAAATTCACTTTATGTCAGCATCAAACTACTTATCAAACAGATGTGCTCAGCCTATAAGAAACAATCAGGGATCTAAGATGACTTGGATGAAATAAATGGTTACTGATGGCCTCAGATGGAGCCAGCTTCCAGAAGAGGTCAAGGGTGCTAACACTTTTAAATTAAACTAAAAACACACCTATTCAAATGGCTTGACTGACTGAGCACCAATGTCCGAACAGTTTTATCTTAATACATTTCCCTATATTAATTCTCATGTGTTTCTCCATTTTTAAACATTTTGAATTACGAATTTGTATGAAATGTGCTTTATAAATAAACTAGCCTTGCCCTGACTTGCCTTACTGCATTTAACCTTCTGTAGCTACTTACCTCTACTCGCCTGTTCACCTACCTGCATTCCAGTCCCTCCTGTGAGGACATTGTGGGTTCCGTTTTTTCCATTTGTCTCAAAATGTGGAGTAAAATAAAAAAGCAAAGAGAAGGTTAAAACAAAAAACAGGCAAAACTCTCCTTAACCTTTTACACTGTTTCAAGCAGAACGTTGTGGTAGAACTTTGAAAAATACAAGCCATATCACAGGTATTGTACTTCCAAGGGTTATCCCTTCTTTTCACCACTAGATGGCAATGATTTGCTGTTTGTAAAATGAAACTGAACTTTTTCCAGCAATTCTCAGTTCATCACCCCATTTGATTGAAAATATAAAAAGCTATACTTTTTTTTAAGCAAAATAAATAACTTTTTATTGTATTTGTTTCATCAAGGTACAGTGTGTTTACGGTGCAGTTTCTAACATGTTTGATATCTGACACACTGCTCTGCACAAGAAGTGCTGTGTATTTTGTGGCAGATGCCATTCATGTGAGGAATTAGATGTTTTTTGACTGTAAGCTGTACAGAACCTGAGGTGGGGATTAATGTGTCATCAGGAAAGCCAATGGAACTTTTGAAATATCATCATTTCCAGTTCATCAACTCGACTAACAAACAGCTAATCCCATCCTGTATCAACATGCAAAAAGTCAGCGAGAATGGACACGCCAAGCGCAGCAAAAACAAGTCCACCTGCAAAGCTCTTCCACTTCAGGCCTCTCATATTCTATGTTTCATCATCTATTAGTTAACAAAGTCTCAATTAATTTTATTATTTCAATTAATATTGTCAAATGTTTTTGAAAACAAAAGTTGTAAAAATCTGAATATACCGGTACATAATGACAAGTAATTATATATTTATATAAGATATTTATTCATTCATTCATTCATTCATTCATTCATTCATTCATTCATTCATTCATAATAATGTCTAGAATGTCAGATACTGAGGCTGTCAGAACCCATTTCATCAAACGACCTTTTCGTGCAGAAGTAAATATTGTTCAACTATAGTTATCATACCACATGCAATATCCTACTTCTTTTAAAAATGTAAACATTTGCAAAAACATGAACATGAATCTAAATATTTTCATTCTGAACAGTCATGTTTCATTTATGATATTTAATCACTGAATGTCTCTATAGGTGTTGCATCCTTAGCTCTGCCTAAAATTCTCTCATCCTCCTTCCTAGTTTTATATGGTGCAAATTATGGGTGAACTGATAAAAATGCATCCATAAAGCCACACATTTGCTAAACTCATTTGCTCCCATGTTTATTTCTGCCTATGAGTGATGTCATATCCTGCATATTTTGCTTGTGCAGTTCACATCAGATCCATGTTCCATTCATACACAGAACAGATAGTAGTTGCACATCATTTGTAATTTGAATGCAAATCAATAACGCAACTGAGCATTAGGACGAACAGTGTTTTGCCCAATCAGTTCTGGTCAGACACCAACAGAACCCGGTGATCCAAACAGAATAAATGGCTAAAGAAGATGATTGAATGACCTGCAGTCCCAACCTTATTTACAAAGAAAGCAAGTTTGTAAACATTTTTTTTTTTTTTTTTTTAATGAGACTTTGTAAAAACATTTGCCTTAACTGAAGCAATGAGTAAACAGTCTCTTACTAAAATACAAACTGGTACGTTTTTATACACTTTAATTTGCTGAGTGTTCAAGGATAGTTCAAACATGGTAATTTTTCATTATCTTATGCACAAGGGAATACATTTAATGGGCTGTTGAATAAAATGTATAATGCACATTAGACAAGTTAATTTTAGAAGAAATTATTACCTTTATACCAGCGTGTCAATCAAAGTACTGATATTACAGTATGCCAGTCTTTGTCTGACTGTTAAAATGTCTCTCTATTCCAATTTTAATCTTCCTGTAATAGGTATTTAAAGCCAGTAGAAGTTTGCTGGTCCACTAATCAGTAAATCAATTACTGTGACCTAGAAATGGTCGAATTAGAAGTAATTGGTGCAGATCTGACCCCCCCTTCACAGTATAGGTTTTTACGGGGACAATAAGACTGAGACCATGTACAAGCTTATGCATAGAGATATGTATTTGGTAAGATGTATAGACTTAAAATAATTATATTTGTTAGCATTCTTTTTCCTGTGCATATTTGGTTTTGTTGATTGGTTAAACTTTAAGAATAAATGTAAAATAAAATGTAATTTAAAGACTAAATAAAATCCCTTCATTTTAGTTTACAAATGTAACTGAATAAAATGTTTAATGATATTTTGCTTTTAAATGACAAAACATAATGTTTAGCAATTTAAAATAATAGTAAAACATAAAAAAAAAGTTTAATAGTAAAAAAAATGTATTGCTATTGGATCTTCATGTGCGGTACCCTTTAAATCAATTAAATGCAATTTCTTAAGTATGATTATTTCATAAATAAAATGTGGATTTTTTTTTATTGTTTTACAAAAAAACTGTCACCTTTGCCGTTATATTCATTCCAGAATATTACAGTATTCTGAGCTGTTTTTATTCAACTTTAATGACAACCAGTGTGGATGACTCGCAGATGTTACAGCATAATGTATATTGCCTACCCATCATACTCAAACTGATATTGTATGTTCTTACTTAGTTTTCTCTGATTGCTGGCTGAGTGTTGATGGTTGTGAGTTTCCTATGCTAATGATTCAGTCCATAGTTGCCTCTGCAAGCAGAAATATTTAAATGTAAAACATGACATGACAAACCTTCACGCTCATAGTTGCCTGCTCATAGTTTACAAACAAAGTTATTAAATTAAAAAAAAAAAAACTTAAATGTACACTTGATCTTTTCACATATACCAGATGAACAGAATAAGTGCTGAAAATTCCAGAACTTATAATGGTAACATTAATTTTAGTAAAACGTAATTCAAGTAAAACGTAGCTCTGAAATTTTAAAAGCTGATTTATTATTTCACTTCATATCCTACAAATTAGAGCAGTTTTCTTGTTTCTCAACAAGATAGAAATAGAAGAAAAGAAAAAAAAGAAAGAGAAAGTGAAAAAAACAGATAGAAAGAGCAAGAGAAAGAGAGAGAAAAAAAGAAAAAAGGAGATAAAAAAGAGAGCACGAAAGAAAAGAGATAGAATGAAGCAAGAGAGAGCTGGTGGAAAAAGTAAAGAAAAAAGAAAGGAGAGAAAGACAGAGTGAAATAGGAAAGATAGATTGAGAAGAGAAAGTGAGCAAGAACAAAAAATAGAAACACAGAAGAATGAGATAGTGAAAGTAAAGAAAGAGATAAATAGAGGGAGAAAGAGAAAAAATGAGAGCAAAGAAAAAGGAAGAGAGAAATATATAGTGAAAGAGAGGGAGAAAAAAGAGAGGAGCAAGAGCAAAATAGAGAGAATGAGAGAGAGAGAGATACAGAGAGCACACAAGAAAAGAAAGAGAGAAAAAAACGGAGCACGAGAGCAAATAACTGCTAAATAATTAAATATTCAACTATTTTCCTGGCAATTGAAATGATAAAAGAAAATAAACAAAAGAAAAAGTTGATTTCAAAATGATTTCTCTTTCTACTGATTGTATTGATGTGATAGCATTGGATTGGTTATACTCGCTAGATCTTATTTTTTGGGGATCATTTCTTTATTTGGATGAAGAGGATAGGTGGCAATGACTGTAGAAAAAATACATAAAACAATAATGAAGTAGTTAAGGCAGGTTGAAGAAAAGTAGTGCAGTAAAAGTACATATACAGAACTAGAAATGTACTCAATAAATTAAACTTTCAGAGAAAACCTATTCAATAACAGTAATTTAGAGTTTGTAATTAGTTACTTTGCACCACTTATATATATTCCTGTATGTTCATGTCATTGGTAGCAATTTGATGCTGCAGAGAGGGAAGTTTGCACTGCTGGCTACTGCAATTCCTTTTTGATCTGCCACCAGAATAACTAAAAATTATTGACCAATCAGAGCAATGATTCATGCTGAAGATTCAGTCTAAACTCTAAATGAAACCAAACATTACGGCTTGAAAAAGCTCACAATATTGTAAACCAGGATTAAATTATTTGTTTTCCCAGACGTTTTTACATTTTACAAATATTTTTATCCTTTGGATCTTGTTATAACTATGTAGTGCCTTCTGTGGGGACAAAATACTCTTCCAAAGTTTTATAAAAAAGCAACAACATTCAGACTCTGTGGCCAATCCAGTGACTCTATTTGCAATGAACTTTTTACTTTGTTCTTAAGGTCACCAAATTAAATGATGCCATGATTCTTGTGCTAAAAAAGAGAAATTGGGACATATTTCTCTTTCTCTGTTCATTTGACTGTGTTCATCATCTTTAACAAAATGCTACTGTATTTTAAGTTAGTGAATTTCAGATTCTAATCCTAAAACGCATTCTTTAAATAAGAGAGAGAATAATGTGTTTTAAACAATTTTCTGAAAGCAAGAAAAGTCAAACACCTTGGATATAAGTTTTGTATGGTGGAGCAGCTTTGGTCGAAATGAATTTGAATATATTGAGTGCAGCGTAAAATAGACATTCTTTTACTCACAGGAGGTGATTTTTAACAGTTTGGCCTGATCCCGCTCTCATTGTGAGGAAGTGAGGAGGGATTGTGCACTCTATTGTGGCTTCTTCAGGGAAAATCTATTTTTGAGGGAATGGAAATCTCTCTTCTCACAATGCAAGCCGCCACACGGTCAATTGAGGTGTGAATTGGGAAGCTTCTGCATTGTCCTGAAGATAATTTAATTGGAAAAGCAAGACACTGTGCCCTTGTGTGGAACAGTTACCGGTTGGGACGGTTTGGCCTGGTGCCCCTGTTTGAAAAAGGGATTGAATTTACAATTCCTTGTTTTGTCCTTTGGTGCTGGTGACTGCCTGATGCTAAAAAGCTTCATTGTAGAGAGCAGGCCAAAGGAGAAATAGAAGAAAAGCTTGTTGTTGGCTCTTTCTTCAAACCTTTTCTACTATTACTCACGCAACTGAAAATGCAGAATAGATTTTGTTAATGTTGTAAAAGGACTATATTATACACTGAGGTGTATTAACAGAGTAAATTACCCAAAAGCAACTGAAACTGTAAAACACCAGCATGAATGCCCATGCATCTTGTTTGGTTTTCATTTTTAGTTTGTTTTTTTTGCTCAACACTGTTAAAAACATTTTTTATGTGGTGCTCTATCCAAATATTGTATAAGAAACATAGAAACGTCAAATACAATTTTTATCCCTATTAAGTTCCTTTGAAAATGTCAACATTTGGTGATAAAATGATTTTTCTGACACTCGTCTATTTTTTATATTGCTAATTCCACCTCCATGCCAAACCCATAAACTATTACATCTATATCCTCAGTCTGAGTTCCACCCACGCAAGATCCCGCTCTGTGAAGTTTTAATTTCAATCTTGTAAAAGGCAGCTGGGACCAGTAATTATGAAAACCTTTGTTTAACACAGAATATAACATGAAAAAAGCTCAAAAAGTCACCTATACAGACCATAGACTTTAAGGGTGCAGGGGTCTACACATGCTCAGAAGTGATCACAGCCTCCACATCAAAATCCACTCCAAAATTGTTCTTCTTCCACTCAAAAACCTTTTTATTTTGGATCTGAAAGCTTAAAACAGTAAAAATTATTAAACTTATCTCTGCTTTTACATAATTATCAATAGTCTTTATTTTTAAAGTTAAAAATTGCCATTCACTTACACAGAGAAGGTGTGGATAATATCAATATTAATTCAACTGTACACCTCGTGCCATCAAGGTGGTTTTGGTGTCCGGCACACTTGGTACAGACCCTTTCAGTTTACCAATGATATCTGCATAGCATCAAAGGGATGATGGATGGGTGTCATCAGCACGGCAATGACCCAAGACACATGGCCAAGGCAACAGAGGTTAGATTTTCAAGGTCTGGCACATAAAAAGCGCAGTGGAATTTTCTTAAAACTGTTTTGTTATAAAACAACGTTCGTCCTCAATTTTGTAATAATCCCAAAAAATGTTCTATACAATTTCAGGTGTGTTGTCTAATTATTGTGTAATGTAATAACAAAATATTGGTAAAAAAAATAAATAAATAAATAAAAAAAATGTAAAAGGGCCCAGGACTTCTAATGGTTAAAATGTTTGCTAAAAGATTTAGCAAAAAAGCTGCATTACATTTAGCAAAAGCCAAATTAACAAAGCTAATTGTTAAAAAAATTACAAAAAGTATGTTGAACAAAATCCACAAATTCCCAGACTTACTTTTTAGTAATCTTTGTGTAAAAGTGAATATTTTTCACTCTGTCATCAAAAGAGGCAATAAGAGTCTCCTAGAACCCACACTCCCTCATGAGCCAACATACTTTAGAGCTGAAAGATGCTTATAATATGAAAGTTAAACTGCTGTTCTCACCTGCCTTCAGGCTGAGGGTGGAAAAAAGAAGGCTTTACTCAAAAAGAAGATTGAGCAAGCTTTTGCTTGTTGAGAACCTGGTTGACATTCTGAGAAATCATATTAAGACGTTTCATGGAAATCCTTTACATGTATATTTATATATGTTTACTGTATATAGAATAAGTGATGGTGGTGGTTTGAAACAAACTCAAATGCAACAAGGCACAGAGGTTCTCTCAGCCTTGTGATGCTGTCGGTGCAATAGTGTTGTCACAGTAACCCTCGTACCCTTTTTACGGTGTCTCTCCAAGACCAAATAAAGCCATAGTGAAGGAAAGTGGGCATGTGTCCGGATGACCGGCGGGTGGCACAAAAACCTTCCACCCCAGAAGTCTCATCAGGATTCTTGCCCACCTTTATGTGCCCTTTACTCAAAGAAGGAACTGTCTTTCATCTCTTTTTCTAGGTGGAATAGACTGCCATCCATACAATGGCAAAGGGGATTCAGCGTGTGCCAGGATGCATCAAAGTGTCAGTGTGTGAAGCTGCTTCATCACAGAGAGCGTGGGATGAGACATACAACTTGGAGATGTCCTGGAACTATTCAGGAACTATTTGAAAGAACCCATGCATACATGGGAGACAGTGGTGACTGGTTAAAAGAGGGTACTAGGGTGCCCCCGCCCCACCACTCTTTTAACAAAATTTAAAGAAGATGGTAGAAATGACAAATACATTTATTCAATGTTCTGACACTGTTGAACTGATCTATTCTGGAACCATCCACTTGATTCAATATCGATATTGTTTGGTTATTGATTGTATTTCGATGCCATGGAGTTACGGCATTTTGAGAAAAAAATTGTTTTGTATGACTTTGAGGTGCTTTAGGAAAGTTTGTAACAGAAATATTAGATTTTCCTCAAAACACCACTTTCTTGCTATAGACAACACATTTTTACTCAAATTTACAAAAAAAAAAAAAAATTACAATTGTTTCCTGTATTTACTCCATAAGTAGCTATTGTTGCTATGTGGGGCACATCAATGGTGATCCCAGGGTCATGGGATGTTTCAGCCCCCTGACTTGATGTACATGATGTTGATGATTCCCTCAGAGTGTGAAGGTTTTAGATAATGATTATCCTATAAATCCTTGGCTCTCAACTTCTGTTAGTTCACTGCCTCCAGACTCTCCGACAATGTTTCCTAACCAACTTTAAAACCATATAAAGATTAAAAAAGAACATGAACCCATTTTGAGAAATTATGTCAAATTTACATAATAAATAGAAATTATTCAGAATTCAGAAAGAAGAATCCTAGCAACAGAACAGATGAAGAAACACTTTTCAACATGTTTCTGTTTAAAAGTAACAGATTGCCTGGCACTATCAGCACAGATTGTTTTCTCAGTTGGAAGTTTTTCTTTACACAGAATATGATTACGAACTCATTTAACTAAGCCAAATTATTTTAAAATAAGTGTAAAAGTTGAGGATGTTTTAATGAGGGCTTCTGTCTAATCATTTTGTCTATAAATTTAAGAAAATAAGGCCCAACGGAAAAAAAAAAAAATCTTTCTCAGGAATCCAGTCCATGCTACACCTCCCCCAATCCCTCGGCAACTGATCACCAGCATCCACAAGATTCACTCACCTCACTTTAAAACACTCTTCAACTCAAGCCTGACTCTCTCCCTGGAAGCATTTCTACTACTTCGGCGATCTGCTAATCACCAGCAATCCATGCATGACTTCCTGGTTCCTGTTCCAGATACTCACGGATCTCCCGTGTTCCATTTGAATGCTAGCTTTTTACCTGATCTCCAGTGGGTCTGCTCCTTCAGTTCCAGTTTCATCTCCTGTATGGTAGACTGCATTGTTTGTATACTTGGTTCCTACACTCATGAGGAAAGTCTTCTTCGATTTCTGTAAACTTGAGTGCTTGTAATAAATTTGGTTCAATAAAAAAAACTGGTTCATGCTCTGATTCCTGGCCTGTACCCTTCCAGTGTGAAAGTCTCTTATTTCACTGGTGTCTTTCTCTCTTCAGAAAATACAAGGTTTAATGGCTCAAGTGGCTCCAGTGTGTTCCAACAGGAGCAGCCAGATCCTCACAAACACATTTCTGCCAGCACAGGCCTGCAGAGCGACCCCAGCTCACCATGGCAATCGCTCCCATTAGGATCATTGCTTTCCTGATGTTGAATGTCTGCCTTCACACACTCTGAGCCATTATATAAATCTCCCTTCGGAGTGTTGGCCTTTTCTAGCCAAAGCTCCTTTTTAACAAAACAGCAAGAATGAAAGCTGGTCTACGAAAGAGATGAGAAATGCCAGGCTGAAGAAGCACATCTGCTAAAGCACTACTGTCTGGAAGAAAGACACATATGACAAATAAATTGGAGGCTTATTTTCTGTTTGAGTGCTCATGTGTTTCTGTACTTGGGTGGATTCCGCTACATTTTCTGATAGATATTAGTTAATTTCCTTCACTTTCAATTTTACACATTTGTGATATCAACAATATATTTTTTTAAACAGGTTAGGGTTATAATATAACACTATAGAGTATAGTATATTCAAATGGTACATAATATTAATGGCATGCATGCTCTAAGTCTGGCTAAGTTCTGGCTTTTTATGCATTGTTTCCACCTTTGCCTCTTACTTTTATGCTTGGTGTTCTGTGTCAATGGCCACATCACAGAGGTTGAACCTGAGACTGGGTTCGAACCATCAACCTTTCAAACTCTAAGCCTGTGCTATAACCGCTAAAACAAAGAAGACATTGTCTAAACCATCTACATTTAAATAAATGAACTGTATTTTGACAATTTGTGAGCTACTAACACTTACTCATTATATATGCAAAATGTGTTAACTTTTAGTTTTTTATTACTTTTGCTAATAACACATGCGAACCACTTGAAACAATCCACTAGTTTGGTAATGATGGCTCATTTAAAATGCTTATATCACCTTTTATATATTACCTTTCATGCTGTATGTAACATAGCTCAAAGATGGAGGAACATATGTTTTGAGATTGAAATGTGACTGTGCTGTTTATTGAGTCTGTAATACTAAAGAGTCGACTCTGAGATGCTGAAAAAGTTATTTTTCCAAACAAATCTTTTGCTCGAAAGTGTGACTTCAAACAGTACTACTACCACAGACGGTCATCCATTCATGTTTTAAATCAAAGATACTCTCAGTGCCAAGCTACTGGAATTCTGCAGTTTCCACAAGCGCACCTACATACATTAGAGTAAAAATGAATCACGCTTACAAAAATGTGTTGTTAGACATTCCGTTTTAGGGATGAATATGACATTTAGTATCCAATGAGAGCTGATGGTTCAAACTAGCAATTATTGCAGGATGCGTCATGTAAAGGAGGAGTTTCGTATGAACGAGTCATAAACCATGAAAACAGGTAAAAAGAAATGTGTATTAAAAGATAACTAAAGTGTTTTTTTGACCTTGGATGTGTTTCAACCTGTTTTCGGAGACATCAAAAACCAAATAATTACCTTTTAAAAATGATTATATAAGCTCTTTAAAACATGTGGTGGGATTTTTTTTAACTACTAACTCTAAAAAAACGGAAAATCACTTGAACTCTTTTGGGAAATGATCAAAAATGTTTGAAAGTTGGAGAAAAGTTAATCTAAAAATGATTTAAATGTTCTCTGTTAAGAAATATGTTTGTGACTAATTAATACCATCCATCAAATCTTTTTGGGAACCATAAATTTGTCTCTTGACATACATTACCGCTTTTAGAGAGTTGATGACGGTGATTGTGTCTAAAATGTAAAAGGTAACAAATCTTGGTTTGCACTTCATTAGTCTACCTGAAGGAAATGGATGCAGATGCCTTTTTCACCCCACATACTTGGCCGATTGATGGCAGTTTTCTCTTCCTCGTTAATATTTCAGTTGATTTTCACTAGAGAACTCCCAAAGGCAGCCATTGAGATTTGCATCCTGATGTATTTGTCATTTATCCTTTATCTCTCTAAATTCTTTATAGATCTCCAGTGGTGGCTTGCATTTTTTATGATATCCTCCTCTGTACTCACGATTTGATACAAACACATTTTACACATCCAGGCAATGCTGTACTACCCCCATTTCAACTGGCAGGTGTGGGATGAATGAAAAATGTTCACCTGCTAATTCACTTTTCACAGCTCGGGAATCATGCAGGTCAAATTCCATTTTACATCTATGCTGCGGGAAACTGGGAACTACTGTTCTCCCCCTCTCAGTGAGGAAACATAGAATGGACTGACAATTATAATGTTGAGGAACTGTGAAAAGAGGAGATTTCTAAGTTACAACTGAAAGTAAAAGAACCACTTCAAATACTTAAGAGACTTGAGACGTCTGTGTCTCAAGTGGTTGAAGTACAGTAAAAGGTAGGGTCTAGGGGACAACTCAGGAAGAGGTACATGGAACAAGTGATTAACAAGTGAAGATGTCATTCTAAGCAATCTGAATCCTATTTCATGTCCAACAACCCAAACTTGCAAGTCATGTTTATTGATGACTTCAACTTGGATCTGGCAACCTGTTCAAGAAGCATGCTTGCTTTCCCCCCATTGCAAGAATGTTTGAAAGACAGGTTAAAAGATTATATTGCATTGTAATTACAGTAGAAGATGTCGGACAAATCTCTCCTGAGATGTGTCCCAAACAGGGGCCAACTACAACAAGACTATTCCCTGTGATTGCCAGTCTTAGATGTCCCAGTTGTAATGGTTATTTTTGTGACCATCAGTGATGACCTGGAGATTTTACTGTTTGGTTACAGCAATGAGTGAAGCAATAAACATTGTCTCTTGTGCTCCTTTTTCTGTCAGATTACACAAAAACTTTAGCAGTTTTGGATAAGCAACTCAAAATGCAAAAAATAAAAAAATAAATAAAATAAAATAATAAAAATAAAAATATTTCAGTTAGGTTAGGTTAGGGTTAGGGTTGACAATGAACAAGGAAACGGAATGTTAATTCTATGTAATTAATAAAAATATGCTGCAAAAGACTAAAAATGTAAACGTTTGGAAATAATATGTTATGGGTAAATATTTATGTGTAATATAATATTATAATGACTAGTGTCTGTAATGGGGGAAAGTTTGCATATTGTCAAAGGAGCTATTTCAACAACATTTTGCAATGTGTTCATACAAAACAGTGAGTGGTGATTAAAACCCAAGTCTGTGGAAATACTTGGGTGTAACATGTGCAGTGAGGAAATAGTTGTTTTAGAAATTTTTTAGCAAAATTACAAACCAATCGCTCATTGTTAAGTTAACAAACAAACAACACTGGTAACTTTAAATGGATTTGTCATGCTCGACAACAATTTTTACATCAGTTTGGAACACATTGTTGCATAATTCATCATAAGTGAAAAGAAATGCAAAAGTGTATAGAGTGAACTTTATTAAAAAGAGGGCGTGGAGCAGGCTGCTTAGTTGACGCAACAAAAACTGAATGTTAAATGCACATTTTGCATTAAACAGAGAAAACCACAGCTACCATGTTCATAGTTCTTACTAGTAGTGACTAGCAGGAAGAGACTGATCCAGATTAACTGCAGTCATTAGCAGAGCATTCATCAGCAAAATAAACATTTTTAAATCCCCCCAAAAAGCAAAGACAAGATCAAAACCAGCAGAACCTCTCCTGAACCTTCCACACTGTTCCAAACACTTTTTGTGCCATTGTATTTTTTTTTACAAGAAGTTTGAAAAGACAAGCAATCTCACAGGTATTGTACTTCCAAGGGTTATCACTTCTTTTCACCACTAGATGGCACTGATTTGGTGTCTGTAAAATGAAACTGAAAGATAATTGTGCATTTTCTCACAATTTATATATATATATATATATATATATGTATGAATACTTGAACCCCAAACTTCTCGTGAATGAAACAATTTCTGAATATATCGTTGATCCTTTGAATGGGCACAATAGTATAAGGACAATACAGAACTAGTTTAGGGTAGCTGAAATTTACAGTCAAAAAAAAATAAACAAAAAAAAACAATCAGGGATAATTTAAGAACATTCTCAGCATTAAATAAGCAGCCACTTTTCCTTTTTTCATTGACAAAACCCTTATAGACATCTTGCCTAAGTATGCAGTATGCGCCTTGCTCAACAAACCTGCTTTTCAGATACACTATGAAATCTGGAGAGTGAATTTGTTAAACTCTATCATGAAGATTTTTAGCATCCACTCATAAAACCAGTTGTGCACTCTCATAAAACCTGTGTTCCCACAAGAGACCTGTGTGTAGTACTTGACATGGGATTGATTGACGGTCTCGGACAGGATCAGTGTCACTTCTCAAGTCATGTTCAATGTACACCACTGGATTGGAGAAATGTCATCAACGTAAACAAGCTACAGTGTAGATATAAAACTTGTTTCATAGGATTGTGTGGCAAAACAACTTTGTGAGAGCACCCCCCCCCCATCATGTTGTTTTAGAGCCACTATATGAATGCTCATTGAAGGAACACTAAAAGACTTCTTAAAGGTAAGGATTTAACAATAAATGGCGCACTGGATAGAAATTTCCATGAGGACTGCAGCAACAGATGAGCTCATGTCAAAGTCAAAGTAAGTTTTAAAAAACATTTTTGGTTATTTAAGTACATAAGATGATCCTTGTGTGCCTTTAAAGTAAAATTAAAGTGGGTCATTGAAAATAAGAAACTACAAAAAGAGAATCAGGCGAAAGAGAAAATAAAATGTTTCAATTCACTTTGCTCTGAAATACTTTTCTTCCAGCTAAATTTGTAATTGTGTCAGACAATGAAAAGAAATCCCTTCAGATAAGGTTGTTACATGGTGAACGCTACAATGCTTTGAACTCACGTCACACAGAATTAACCCACACTGGGAGGGATTGAGATAAACTTGTTTGTAATGGTATATAATAATATCCACTTGGGCCAAGGCTTTATTTTCTTCCCCACTGTTTATTTCCATGCGTGTAGTGAAGGAAGTTCGGTGCGATTATTCCAGCTCCCCCTCCCTCCATCTTTTCTCTTTGTTGTCATGCCGTCATTATTTAAACGTTCCAGTGATTTTCATTTCACTGACATAGGCACAACTAAGGCTGTACATATGTGTGTGAGACGTGGCTTTTCTTCAGATTTGATCACAGACTCATGGAAACAGATTGCAGTGCCGGAATGTGCAACTGAGCCTTGCAAAGTCCATCTGTTTGGGGAAAGAGGAACATAGCGGGCAGCAGGCAGAATGATGGAGTACCCATTACAGATAAGGCAAGCTGGGGAGGCCACATTCTTGTTTGGGACATGAAATTATTTCCCTGCAATCCCTTTCCTCCGTCATCTTCTTGGATTCAACATGGCAGCAGTTTCCAAGGGACTGACACACTTTTTCACATACACCGATGTGCACCTTTTTTTTTCTTTGTACCTGATGGGGTTTGTATCACAGCTTTAAATAAGCACATGTGTGGATTTCTGTTCCTAACACATTGTATCTGAACGGTGTGTCATCCTGATGCTAATTCCAGCTCTACACCAGTATGGTTTTCCAGTTCAGTGACAGCTCGATAACTAGAGACCTACTGAGGTGTCTCTGCTACATTTCCCATTTGCTGTCTAATTCACACATCAGAAACATGTAGTCACAAATGCATTTTGGGGTAAAGACACTGCCTCAGAGGAGATGTGTTTCTTTTCTGGAAACAGATTCAGGGACTGTAGCTGTGTCCCAACTCAGAGACTCTTGGATGTGTGGGAAGGTGAAACTGTGCATTGTGTATTGTGACAATCCAGCTTTCAGAGTAAGGGTGCCAACATAAAATCATTCTATCTGATAATAAACTGCCTGAAAACAAATAAAGCTAATGAGATTCCTGACCAGTGTCTCGATAAAAACAGGAAAGCGGTACAATGCAATACTCAAACTTGGAAAATGAGGCACACTTGGTAACAACTCTGTTTGTGTGATAGTTAGAATGAGTCAATTCCCTTTAAGTCATCTGTGATCATTTGTAATTAATTTAATCAGTATTTGTAGTACTACCATGTATATGCATTTTATTGCACTACTTCATGCATTGAGATAACAAAACCTCTCATCGGATGTGTTTCATGATGGATGGCTTCTCTAAATTTGAAAGAAGTTCAGTTTTACTGCAAGACAATGGAGTGAAAGAATGAGAAAGAGGATGTTGAAAAATGTTTGCAGCAGGCAGAATCAGGGTCTGACTGCAAAGCTGTGTTGGGTTATTTTTAATTTATATACTGCCTCCTGGTTAATGGAGTTTTTAGATCTACTCAGTCTTGTTTCAGACAATCAGCTCTCAGCCAAAAGCATTGCAATTATTTATGCTTCCTACTTTACAGGTCCTTGGGAAAATTGTATTGTAATGTTACAATAGGAAAACGTCAGAGCCAACAAGGATGCACAATCCAATGTCTTTCTATCTTTATACCTTCACACCCAACACATCTTTAAATATACTGGAAACCATCACCTCAATCGTATGTTTTTGAAGTGCCATAGTGAATTATGAAGTCTGACTGTCCTTCTGGAGATGTATGCCATGTGCACCTGTTGTGAATGATCAGCCGTTCCCTCTCGAGTGTCTAAGTCTTTTCTGAGATCTCAGGGCAGCAAAGAATGAAAGCAGAGACAGTTCACGCTTCATTTATACAATGGTTTATTGACTATTTTTCCGGAATTTTTATACTCTTGAACAGGTTGGGGGGGGGGGGGTGCAGGATACAGTTCCGTTTTACCCATATATGGTCAAAAAAGGGTAGGAGATGTTGTCCCTATTAGTTCTAAGTCATAGCTAGGGGTGGTCATCCATGTTTCTTGCATTCTTTTGCTGGTCATCCTGCCCTTGGGGGCTGTGGATGGCTTTTACTGTCACATGCACTTTTATATGCAGCGGAAATGAAGAGACTGTAGGGTTTCTGTGAGGATTATTATGTGTATTTGAATGCCCTCACGGTGTGTTTAAATGCCATTACAAACAATCTCTAGCATTTAACGAGATGCATGTGCTTCAGTCTATGTTTCTGCACCTAAATATTGCTTGGGGTTTTGGTGAGCTCACCAAGCATATCTCACTTTTAAAATGTTCACCATAATCTGGATAGAAAATGCCCATGTACCAAAAGAACCTGGTCCAATTTTATTAGCTCCTGTGAGGATATTGTCTCTTGTGTCATCTTTTCCGCCCTTGTATACGCATGTACCTGTTTTTATTTTTTTAAACAGGGTTTTATGCATAAGTAATCCTCTCATGTGTGACTTAAAGGTCTCTCAAATGCTCAAGAAGCCAGTCATGTCACCTTTCAAACCATTCGCTGTTGAACTGCTTCAGAAGGCTTTTCAGCCTGGAAGGAAGAAACAATGACAATTAGAAACAAAGCCAAGGGCCCTGAACCCGGTCAGAGCAACCTCTAAACTACCATAATCCTCTTACTTTCAGCACTCAAACTGGGGCTTTTATTGGTAAATACCCATATCACTTTTGTTGATTCTTATTCTATTGTATCACTAAACCTGTCTTCCATACGACTGAGAAAGTTAAAAGCTCACATCTACCTTTTAAATAAACAACACTTCCATCTTATGATCAGACAACGAGGATTCCAGAAGCGTGCGTGGGTGCTTAATACCCGCTTTTATACCCTTCAACAAACAAATCTGATGGCAAGTGCTTGTTAAAACAGCTTTTGGTGTCTTTACACGTGACTATTTCTGGAGAAGAGCAAGCTCACAAAATCTCTACTTTCACTTTCAGCAGGAGAATAAAGGATCATTTGGATGTTTTTCTCATTAGATGTTTCATGCACATGCATATTTCTTTCCTTTCCTGCAATATACTTAAGCTTTATTGAAAGTTTTGAGGGTAAAAACATCATTGAAATGCTTCAAAGTTTCTCATTAGAAGAACATGGTGGCTGATCAAACAGAGATTGCTTTGAAAGCATGTGGACGGATGAGTTTATCTCACAAGGTTCAGATATTGTTCTCATTTTAAGCCTTGATCAAGATTACTACACGTCTTTGTTAAATCTATTGATTGGCTCCTGAAAACGCCTACATTCATCCAGGAGTAATGCAGTGTAACCAGCCGCTGTCAGCGCAGAGCGAGTCCGGGACAGTGAATGGTGTGTTTGTGAGTGCTATCACTATTAAAATCTTTTTAATTTTCAAGCGATGATTAGATTCCCTAGCATCTCTGATCATGGAATGTCGAGTGATGTCAGACAGAAGCCATTAACATGACATTTGATTTATTTCAATTTGATGCGGACCACACATAGATTTATTAAAAGATATGGCCTAAGTGCACACGTCCTTCTTCTTAACCAGAAGTATGGTAGCGTCCTCCAGTATAAAAACACATCTTTTGGCATAAAGCAAAGAAGTATTGGATCTAAAATTTCAGAGCTTTACTGCAATAAACACCCGAATGCTGTAGTATACAAGCAGATTTGGCAAGCATGGTAAAGGCATCTACACACCGATCCACCAATTTTTGGTCCAAGGTTTCATGCGACAGTGCGCCTCTATTGAAAACATGGGCGCCAACGGGACATCAAACATCTGACCGAACAAGTGGTGCCAAAGAAAAATATCAGATCCATTTTCACAGGGAGAATGACCAATGAAAACTGGCTCTTTTGAGGACCTGAGTAGATGTAAAAGAGCCACTTCGTGGTGCTCATCCCACATTTTCATAAATACTTTGCACAGGAAACAGGAAATAATTTTTTTTAATGTGCTCTTTGATTTTTTTCTGTCCTGTTTCCCTCTGTGCATCTGTTGTACCGCAAATGCCATCTTCAGACAGGGAGCATCACTGGATCAATATTTCCTCGACCCAGACGAAGAGCACATTGCTGAGAAGCCATCCAAAGATTAGTGTGAATCTCAATTCAGATCGGTGTGAAGAGGACTTAAGGGTATGAAGGTGAGTCTGGGAGGACCTGGAATCCACCCAAGAAGCACTAATAGACAGGAATCTGGTAGAATCACCACACATATTTTGATCTTATGGAGGCACAGAGGGAAACAAGAGGTTGATCAAAAGAAATGAGAGAAATAAGGAAACTACTTCTTGACCAAAACTCTCATTGAGACATGTTTCTCAAATGTCTAGGCATGGAAAACCATTTCTCAGGCTCACACATGTCTGAGAACACAGCTGGATGAAAGAAGAGTTTTCTGGACTTGAGATATACAAGGAAAATTAAAACGGATATATAAAGGCCTCTATACACCTATCCAAATTAACGTTTGCATGAATCGGATGGCTTCTCGGCACGGTGCTCTTCATCTGTATTGAGGAAATATCGATGTAATGATGCTCCCTGCCTGAAGATTGTGTTTACCATCAACTACCAAATCTGAGGCAACAGCACACCACAAATCCTCTCTTTTCTCCAAGTTTTTGGAATATATATGGCATTTTTCAAACTTCGATTAGCCATCAACAGTATAAACTGCTCGACATCCATGATGTGTTCTTTGATTTCTTCTCTGTCTTTCTCCTGCTTTTCTTGTGGCATATAGTAGAAATGTGGCACTGGTGCTTGTAAGACGTGTGATCTCTTGTTGGCGCCCATTGTTTTCGATCAAGGTGCTTTCTCGCTCAAAACTTCAGATTGAAAATTTAAATAGGTGTGTAAAGGGACCCTATAGTGATAAAGGAAAAATTTTCGGGCCTTGAGGTCTACAATAAAGAGGAAACAGAGAACAGTTAGAAGAGGCCTTCATAATTTCAGAGACTTGGGCTGAGCTGAAAAGAACAGAGAAAAACCTTCATAAGTTCAGGGACTTGCACTTGAGTCATAGGGAGCAGTCAAACATTCGTATTAAGTCAATGTGATCAACTCAGGGAAATAATGATACTGTATAGGTAACACTTCACAAAGCTTGCTTTAAGTGGCAATTAGTTCATGACAGAAACATACTTTGTCCATAATTTTATTTGTGTAAAGATGGTACACAAGAATAACATTGTTTCTTTGTCTTCATATTAATCAAAACTAGATTTGGACATGCTTTTCCTTTCTATCTTATCAACACAGACACATTAGAACTGAGCTTCTGTTTAATCAAATTAAGGTCTATCACATCCCAATAAAAAAAGTCAGGAGGAACTCACTCCACAGACAGAGAAAGTACTGTATCAATGACGTAAACACAAATACCTTGAGCTGGATTACTGTTCTGCAGTTCTGCAGCCATCTGGCAAGGAAAAAAATAATTCTGGGCTTTTGAAAATGATACTGTCCCAAATTTGTAGTCAATTATGTCGTAATACTAACTTTAAACATACATATGTGACATGAAAGCAGCTTTTATGTGAGACTTTGTTTCTCATCTGTCTTCAGTTTCCTAAGTATTTTATCCTTAGCTCTCAAGAAACGTAATGGTACTGTAAAATATGTACGGCCTCCTTAATAAAAAAAGAAGGCCTTGGATATCCCCTAAATGATCAAAAAATGTGTACA